>NJCS01000251.1:0-390554 GCA_002234255.1 Fusarium sp. Na10 | reverse complement strand
TTAACACAGTTAGACCCAACCGTCACACATTGCTCTTAAGTAGTAGTTAGTAAATTGCAGTAATAAAACAGAATAGAGTAGTAAATCCTACATTCTATACTGCAGAACCCCTTTTGCCATACTGCTGTAAACCTTAAATATAATACTAACCCTAACTAACCCCAGCTAACCCCAAGTGGAGTTTTTTAACCAATCAGCAACTCGGCCCCAAAGTAAGCGATATTGTAGTAATGTACAACCTGTAAAATTGCATTTGTATAGACGATTCTGTTAGAATTGTCTGCAAATAATAGCTAGGGTAAGTTAACTACCTAAAGTTAAATATAATTAATTACTTTTTTAAAATATTATTACATCTAATTAATATAATATATATAATATATTAAAAAATGTATTTTTTTTTTACTTATAATAATAGTATATTATTTACTTAATTTAGACTATAAATTCTCTTATCTTTAGGGGTTTAGCTATTACTTATATAACCTTTAACGGTTTTACTAATTTTAATAAATTTAACCTTGCCTTTACTATAAATAAACCTAATAAGTTAGATTATATTAATTATAATAAAAATCCTTATTACCTTACTTATTATCTTACTATTCCTTTTCCTTCTTATTATTAATCTAAGTATTTATCTTTTCTATAGGCTACCTTTACTAACTAATATATACTAAATCCAATGCCTATAGTTAAAGCTAGTAATAAAAGTACTTGTATAATAAAAAAAATACTTTTTTATAATCCTGTAATTAGAATTTATATACTTATAAGTTTTTATAAAGATTATATTATATCTTATAGGTAAACTAGAGTTTATTAATTACCCTAGATTTAATTTATTAACTACCCTATATTATACTAGTATCTTTTTATTTCCTACTAGAATTAGTTTATTAGTTGCTAAACGACGCAAGGGATGCCATTAGGGCAAAGATAGCTTAGATAGTTAATACTAACCCTATCCTAACCCTAATAGCTAAAAATTCAGGCGCTATCATTGTCCCGGCTATCTCGGGATTAAGTGCTCTATCCGATCTTGTGGCGTGGTTGATTGCTAGGCATCTACGAGAGCAAGGACTGCCAGCAGCATCTGAAATCGTATGCTCTGTAAAACTCAGCATGATTGGGATGCAAGGTGGTTCCTTACATACTGTTCTTGACGTGGCCGAGACCTATGGGGTCAGTGGTTGGTTGACTTCTGACACCTTGGTCTTGCTGCCAAATCCCAAACATGTGGTCAAGAAGAACAAGGAACTGATGAGCCATCGTTACGACCGATATCTTGGGCATCTAGCAACATCCTTCGTTGCGTGGGGTAATGAGTCTGTCGTCCAACGATCAGCAGCCTTGAATCTAAAGATTTACGGACAAGACTTCGTTTACAAAGAATACAGCCCAGCCACTGGCCTCATATCCGCAGTACTCATGCACATCGTCACAAAACTGGGCATTTTATTGCTTGCAGTGCCTTGGTTCAGATCCTTCATCCGTGGCAAGTCCTTCGATTGAGGATCTGGACCCGATAGAGACGAAAGCCGCAAGATGGAGAGTGCTGAATGGAAGGCAGTTGGGTATGTGACTGGTAAGAAAGAACCAGTGGCGTTGGCAGAGTTCAGCTACAAGGGAGCGCTGGTTGACATGGCGGCAATTTTAGCCGTAGAGGCTGCAGCGTCAATCAATCAATTGAGCAAGACTGAGCCTACTGACGCTGGACTATTGACGCCATCGACATTGGGCATGACATTTGTGGACCGACTTCGGGCAGCAGGTTTTGATCTCATGGTTGATGGGCTTGGGAGTCATTGATTGAGTTTTGTTCCCGGGTCATATGTATTATCAATTATTACCATGAAATGTAGCTCTAGCGTACCGGATTGGCGGGCAAAATCGGCTGTTGGCTCTCAAAGCCCTGATCATGGGTTCCCATGGAAGTGGAGAGCTAGCAATGTGGCCGATACCGCATGGAAGCGATTCTAGCGCGAGAAATAAATTATCTCCAGCCTCTCATATTCCATGACACCATCTCAAGTACGTGAATGACGAGCCGCCGTCCAGGAAACATCCCGAGGATCCGAACGATCAGCGGAGAAGCTGTCATCACTTGGGCACCTTCTGTTGAGTAGGGCGTAAATGATCTGATAACCTTATTCATTATCTCGGAACTCGGCACATAAATTAGTTATCTAAAGCAGCCTCTGGCCTGATAAGAAGGCTACTAACCAACAGACTTGCCAATATTGCGTTAGACTGAAGCAACGCGACCGTCAAAGAAGAGTTATGCATACTGCGAGAGTTATTATTTTACCTCATCTATGGTGGTCCAGAATGTTCCCCCCACGTGAATGAAACGGCTATCCAAGCCGAAATGCTAGGGGTCTGGAGTAGGCGATTAAGTTAGAGCGCTATTAGTAACGAAAATGCGGATGAAAATTTCGTTCAAGGTCGAGAAGTTCCCATGTGAGCCTAATTGAGTTAGCTGTACTCTAGTGGAGAGATATCATCAGGTGTTGTTAACCGAGGCGGCTGGGCTAGGTACTTTAGCTACTCTAGCCTTTGACAACTTGTGCAGTGAGTTAAAGTCTGGCGAGATGATGCTTCATGTGATAGATCTCAAGTCTCAGAGATGATCGGCAGTCACCATCGTGACAAGGAGAAGAAAAATATAGACAGTGGCTGGTGATCACACAGACTATTACCTAAAATTAGTGTAAAAGCTCTTGTTACACCTCTCAACGGGGATCTCCGCCAAGCCCTCGTCCCACAGTCCATTCACATGCTAGTCCTACCCTAGTCCCCTTTATCAATCAGATCCATCTTATCAATCAGCCAAGGACCCCGCGCGATCCGTTCAAATTCCCATTTTAGGTCTAGAACGCGTGGGACTAGCTCTCTTTATCTGATCAGTGGCTGCGGCAGTTCGGCACAACTAAACGAAAATTTTGCCTGGCTGCATTCAGAATTCCGCTGAGTCACTGTTTTACTTTTGGCGGGCGGAATTAAGGGGTTTGGAACGCCATGTCCCACTGTGACCAATGGTGACATGAGGTCGAATTCCTTGGAGAGCTGATGGTTCCGAGAACTTGGGTGATGCCAAGGAGTGATATCGACAAGACTTGAGATATCGGCACGTTGCCAAGACGGGCACTTGTTGATACCAAGATTCAGTATCGGACTGAGGTAACCAAGTGACAATATTGTCTTTAACAATTGAGTGAGGATATTGACTTGAAGGCCTCAAGACAGTTGACAACTTGACTGGAGCCATGCCCACAAACACGAGACCGCACTAACCAAGCGCAAACTCTCGGTCCTCCTCCGATCCTGGGAAAGCCTGCATTTAACAAAATGGGTCCAAACCATCTCTTCAACATGGTCCATCCCTTTCAGTCCCCAACTGCTGATGCTAATCAACAAGCCACAAAATCCATGGCCTGGGTTTCGCTCTGCTAATACTAAACCAATAGCCGTTGTCCAAAACGAACGATATCCGGCGATCAAGGATCTAGAATGCAGCCATGGAATCTTGTAATGGGTCTTTTCTTAAGAATCACCGTTTATGGAACAAGAGGCATTTTATCCAGATTGGTCTGCAACCCTACTTAAGAATCAACTACCGAGCACAATTTAAAGCGCTTCTGTTTCTCGGCTCATTCAGGTCATCATCATTTACTGATCTCGTTTCTTCTCTTAGCCTTGATCAGTAGTCATCATGTGGTCTTCCACTACAATGCCGGCATTAGCAATCGTGCTGTCAGCACTTTCTTTCATCCCCAGCACGTTAGCCACAGTCCCTCTTGAAGGCTATGGTAGGGACGACTACCCAGTAGAGTGTGCCCAGGCATGCTCATACGCCATGCCCTACAACCTCAACTGTCCTGAGTACGCAGGTATGACAGCGGAGGAGAAAGCAGCTGCATATCCATCAGCGGCATGCTTCGCTAACGATACCTCTTACTTGACCTCGATCGCATACTGCATCCACAGCTATTGCCCCAAGACTGTTAAGATCTACAAGATTGAGTACTTTTGGGAAGTCAAGATGATTTACGACTCTGAAGCCTTGACGATTCGATGGTCTTACCCTGAAGCCTTGGCTCAGGTCAACATCACGACTCCGCCGAAGCCAATGTCTCCAGACGAGACGGTGTTTAACCGTACCATCTCTATCGATGCAACTACGTATCAGAGCTATATGAACGGTGTAAAAGGATACAAGGCCGTAGCCAAGAACGAGTCCATGTACTCGTAAGTGGCTCTTTCTCGCGACACCAACAAAACTAACCATCCATAGGATCTTGGCCTTCATGACTTGTGTCATGGTCCCCATCGGCTTCTCCCTGCTTCGTTTTCTCCCCCTCCCAAGCTCATGGAGAAGCAAGTTTTACGGCTATTTTATCGACCCTCCGGCTTGGGGTAGGCAGCACAGCGTGGCTACACTGGGGATTGGTATGGTCCCTACCCGAGGTCAAGCTCTTTTTATCCTCTACCTCATTGCCATCAACTGCCTGGCCACGTTTGCAGGATACCCCAACTACGCTCCCAACGGCATCTTCCCAGACCGCCACTATGAGCTAATGCGTCATATTGGCAACCGTGCTGGTTCCGTTGCATTCGCCAATATCCCCATTGTTATACTCTATGCTGGTCGTAGCAGTGTGCTACTCCGGCTAACTAACTGGTCTTACTCAACCTTCCTTCTCCTCCACAGATGGACTGCCACCATCTGCGTAGTGCAAGTAGCCCTCCATTCACTTCTTTGGCTTCGAATCATGATCGAGGGAGACTCGTATCCTTTGGTCCTTACATACCCCTACTGGTATGTCGGTATTGTTGGAACTGTCGCCTTCTCTGCCTTGATCCCTTTCTCAATGCTTCCAATCCGAAAGATTATGTATGAGGTCTTCCTTATTACGCACATAGTCTTGACAATAGGCGCTCTGGTAGGTTCTTGGTATCACATTGTTTTCCTTTATGAAGACAAGGGCGGCTTTGAGATCTGGCTCATTATCGCTTTTGCTTTTTGGGGCCTTGAGAGACTGCTCAGGATTCTGCGTGTCTCCAGATATGGTATCAAGAAAGCGTACGTCACTCGCATCGATGACAAGTATCTACGAATTGACATCCTTGATGTTGATGCTCATGGTCACTGCTTCGCTTACTTCCCTACTCTGTCCTGGCGCGTATGGGAGAACCATCCTTTCTCAATCGTCAACTGCAGCAAAGGCCAGCTTGATGGAGAGTCCCTGACCCCAAGCTCCGCTTCGCACACACAGTCTGAGAATGAAGGCGCAATCTCACCAACTGAAGCATCAGCCTCTAAAGAGATGGGAGGCGCCATGTCTAACATCCGGCAACTCCGAGTTCAGTGTAACGCTACCAAGCCCGGCATCACTCTGTTCGTCCAGAACCTTCGTGGTATGACCGCCAAGCTCGCAAAGAAAGCCGACACAGGCATCGCTATCCCGGTCCTCATCGAGTCCTCTTATGGCCACGAAGACACCAGCCGCTTCGAGCCCAACACCGAATACCCGAACACCCTCGTCATCTCTGGTGGTGTCGGCATTGCTGGCGTCCTTTCATCTCTCCAAGCCTCCCTGTCAATGTATGCTAAGCCCCTGGGAACCACTAAGCTGTACTGGGGAATCAAAAGTAAGGGCCTTGTCGAAGTTGTCAGGAGTATGATTGTAGGTGGACATACCGCTGGAGCAAAAGAAGGTGGTGAATCTTCCAACTGGGGCCATATCGAGACCCATGTCTCGGTTGGCGAGCGCATGGATATCAAGAGAGTTTTGACGACGGAATTGGAGAACGCTATTGGTGGAACTACCGTGGTTGTCTGTGGGCCACATGCCATGTGTGATGAAGCTCGGTATGTCTGCGCTGCAATGGCGAGACATGGCGTTGTTGTTCGTTATGTAGAAGAATCCTTCACCTGGTAGATACGTCGAAAATTCGGAGGAGGGTAGGTAGGCCTTGGAAAAATTGGTAGATAATTTACGATACAAATTTTGTTCTTGTCCATTTTTCAGTTCATCAAGGGTGCATTCGGCAATGCCGATCAAGGGACCTACGGAATACATCAATCGGAATTAGCCAGGATCGGGATTACTGGAATCCGAACCTGCCAGGTACTGGCAGCATTGAATACAAATGGCTAAATTAATGTTCAGCCCTATAAATCCTTCAAGAGTGTGAGAAGTAGCCTGCCCTTAATAGGTCAGTACCCCCTTGTCATTGACGATTTGAACTGGCCAAAATATACTATTGCTGAATGAGGTTCCAGCACGGCTTAATTATGATAATTGCGGGCGCCAAGATGCGATAGTGATGGTACTTGGCATCTCGAATCGAGCCTCATCTCAATTTTAGAATATTATAATTCCTTCGAAGGATTCGACTCGAATCCCAAGAGGCAATGACTGTGACGTTGGCCCGGCTGATATGAAGACCATGAGCATGTGCGAACAGTGGATTGTAAGCCCAGAAAGATATCAAGGGTTATGTAAAGTATGCTGGCGGTAAACTCTGTAGGTGTAAAAAAGTACAAGTAGCTCAATAGCTCGCAGCTTTTAGAGGTTCACTCAACCCAAAAGGTTTCTGTCTCAATTCGTTTATCTATTCTCTTCACCGGCGTTATAGCAGGCCTTACGGTAGCTCGCAGCATCCAAGAGCGAGCTGTATCGAGGCTCGTGTTGTCTCATTACACGGTAGGAACATATAACTGAAGAGCATGCTTGCAAAGATATTGACGATGCTATTGCCATGGGGTATGTATACTGATACTATTGTGATTTGACTAATTACCTTCGCTAGCCTCGATGGGTTTATTCTCAACGTTGGATATCCTAAACTCCACTGGGTTCCAAAAACTCTGAGCCAACTGTATGACTATGCCGACGACCTCGTCAGCAAAGGGGGAACGTTCAAGCTGGCCCTTTCTCTTGAACTATAGGCAACTGGCGCCTGGTGCTACGACAAGAAGCTCGGTAATAACTGCGGGGGTGCACGTATAATCTTTAGGTACTTACAGTAGCCCAGTGCTAGGCTGACTAGTAGTGTAGCCAAAGGAGTATGAGGCGATACTAAAGAGTTTTCTTGGACGTAAATCTTACCTCCGCTACGGACCCAATGACTTCCTCTTCATCACCAGTTAGTCTGAATTCATATACAAGGTTCTATTGCTGACATGAACAGGCTTTAGCACAGGCAGACAGACCGATAAGAACTTTATTGCTTGGAAGCAGTCTTTTGCCAACGAAATGTATTTCGTCCCTGGCATTGATGACACTGTCGGATTTTGGGAAAGTCAACCTGCCTGGTGGCAGTACGGGGGGGACATCATAGACGGAGCCAGTATCTGGGAGTCCGCCTGGCCCGAAGTCCACGGCACCAATGAAAGTGACCTGTCCAAAGATATCAAGGTTATGGTCCCTCTGCAGAAAAAGGGTAAAGTCTTCATGATGCTGTTATTCCTGTATTGTTATCCACTGCCTGGACTGATAATCTCCTCTAGCTATCAACATGCTTCAGTACAAGAATGCGGTAAGTCAAGAATTGATATAGGATTGGAAGACGGATACTAATTGCATTGCTAGTACGGAGCGAACTTGTATCGTCGCGGTGAGATGAACGTTGTGAAGAGAATGGAGAACTTCCTTAGCATGGATTCCCAACCCGATATCATCCAGCTTTTGACCTGAGTAAGTGCCGTTACATCGCAGCAAGGCTCCCGATCACTGACAATGCGCAGAATGATGGACCCGAGAGTCATCACTTCGGTAACCTCTGGCGCGAAGAGAACACGGATGCCCAACCCAACCAATACGCCAGCCCCGACGGTTCCGACCATACTGCCCTCCAATCGCTGTACTCGGCCTTTATCCACGCTTGGGCTATACCTCAGGGTGCTTTATTGCATAAGAGCATCTTCTAGAGTACTACTTGCCCTGGGGGTGATTCTAGCGTCAAGTACTTTCAAGAACCCAATGGCACCGATGCTGGCCAGGACGCTCTTCACTGGGCCCTGGTAGTCCCTGTCCATGCAGCTGGCTTCACTGTTGATGTGATGAGCAATGGCAATAGTATCGGCTCCAAAGTCCTCCAGACAAGCCTCAACTACGGTACTGTCGAGGACGGAATTGAGGAAGGCACTCAGTGACTGGTGATCAAAAATGGTGACACCGTCGTTGCGGGGACGGATCGAGGTCGATGCCTTGCCTGAGACTGCCACGATGGCATCTACAACTTAAACCCTGTCATCATGCCTGTCAAGGCCGCCTTTGACAACTCAGGCTGTTGGCAAGTTGAGGGTGAGCCAGTATTGGGTTGGACAGGTGAAAAGGTTATGGGCACTACACTTGACCCTCGAGATGCTGACCCTACTCATAAGCATAACTCTCCTTACGCATCCATTCCATTTGACACCTACGAGGGTTGCAGTCGAAGTCAGATGAAGAATATCAAGCAAGCTTGGCGGGACATTGTTACTATCCTAGCCAAGATACCGGCATTCAAGTCAGGCAATTACCTTGAGCAGAGGAATTTTGGAACTGACATTGCCGAGAGGATTAGCGATGTAAACTTCATCAACGGTCAGTGTTCTCATCACCTTTCACTATATCATAAGCGGACGCTGAATATCTGGGCGTCTTTGCCAACCTCTGAAAACTGACCACGACCGCCCGAGAAGGGCGAATCATCCGAGCATCCTGCCAAGATATCACTCAAAAAGGCTTTGTTGTTCAAAGTCGCTGCAGTAGCATTAAAGGTGCTCCCGGCACTATTGGAGGCTATGCTTTCGACGACGCACAAGGTTCTCCGGGTGGCACTATTGTATTTTGCGGTGGATTCTTCGCCCCAGGACAAGAATACCTAGCAGCTGTCCAGAAAGAACTCGACGCAGATAGAACAAAGCAGAAGGACTCAATTTCCAACTGGTAAATTTCGTCTGATGATTCATGAGCTGGTTCATCTTCCGTCTGTCTCTCATAATCTCATTGGTTCAGGCAAAGGTGAGGTTACTTTGAGCCAAGAGAAGTGGTTCAGCTAATAATGAGAGCAGAGGATGATGTTATTATTAAGGATCAGCATATCAACGCTGACCAACAAATAAACGCCTACAGGGTATATGCCGGAAATGGTTGAGAAACTGGCAAGAATGAGCACTCAGAGATATCTAACAGCAACGAACGGTGAGAGATGCTCTAACCACTAGCGAAATCTGGTATCTAACAGTCCCCCAAAGCTAATACTTATGCTTGGTACACGGTCGAGAGTTTCTTCACGGCTATATACGGACAACCTCCTAACGGAGAGATAGCAGGGCATGATGACGAAGATCCCACTACGACCAGCTCTGCCCCTCCCGAACCGCAGCCAACAGAGCAGCCTACCAAGTACGCCTGCAAGGGAAGCGGAATATGCAGTCTCAGTACCTTCCAAGTGAAGTACTGTGATCATGCTATCAACTCTCTGATCCGCAACGACGACAAGAACTACGGCGATGGCAAGGCTCTGAGTGGTAACTACTCGGGTGATTCAACTGGCAACAGATGCAGTGTCTTTGTTACGGGTAAGGGATGTGTGCTAAGCGGTAATGAGATGTGGTGGAAGTATCAGGACTTGAGGAATGACAACAAGGGAGGATGTGGCAAGTGTGGAAGTATTCATTATGGTGATGGTTGGCGGTCCACCGTTAATTACCAGACCAACTGTCATAACAGATAATTGACTACTTTTTAATTCTGTGGAACACTCCTCAAGACCCTCCAGATTAGAAGGACTATCTAAATGTTCGTTTCAAATCCAGCGCCAGGCGGATGTTGACCAATTTATGTCTCAACATCCGATTTAGGAGTTACCGCCAGGATGGAAACCGGAACTCGGACGATAATCGGACTTGCAACATCCCATTAGGCGACGACGCGATAAGCAATCCAAGTGCAAGGAATGTCCCGAAAGGCGGAAACCATCATCCAACCCGGCTAACCAGGGTCGCAAGTGGCCGGGTAATACATCCACTTGCGAACAACTTTAAGTGTACCTTCAATGCTGCTGCCCGAGCGACCTTTTGCTATCCTTTACTCCTTTGTTAATGGACTGGGCCCCATTCTAGTGTATGCTAAGAGACTTACCTCTATGTGTATTCAAGAACACACAAGGGTAGATTATTTAAAAAATTAACATACCTACTACTTATAGCATATTAATAATTCTCTTCTTTGCGCTACATTTTTTTATTAGATAAGATAGATAAAAATTTCACTAATCTGTATCTGTAGCAGGTAGGTAGCTAACGCCGGCGCCAATCACGCAAGCTATCACGCAAATGCCGAGCTTTATGGCACTATGGCGACTTGGCGCTATAATTTACCTACTGCACTTAATGATGTTAAGTCTAGACCCATATTCAAGATAGCCCCGCCCAGCCGTACTGCCACTTCTCCCGAAAATGCTATCATTGAGCTTTATCTCATCACGCAATAGCTACTACCCGGATAAGACGGCACGGTTCTCCCTCGCCATTTCGAGCTCGAATAGCAAACCCAAAAACGGGGATATGGACTAGACAAGATATATAAAATAAGGCTTTCCACAGTAGCTGTTACCTTAGACCAGAGACAGCCAGAGTTCAATGAAATAGTAGTTCGAAATGTCTAAAGACGGCCTCGAAGAATCCTATCCTGCTGGAGAGTTCGCGACACAGTCTCCCAAGCGTCAAAGATGGTATCACCTCTTTGGCAAAGATGTCAGTCACGTACCAGTCGACGAAGGCTACTCGACAGGCTCAGAGACTGCATCCCTACAAAGCGACTTGGTCAACAACCATCACAATGTATTTGCTGCTCCTGAAGCCACAGACATCTACAAGATCGTAGATGGCTTTGAAGGTGCCCACCGCTTCCAGCCTTCTGCAACTTGGGAAGCTCACGAGGAGGAGAAGCTGGTCAGGCGGGTATGTCGCCCACGTTGTGTGTTTTCACGTACCAGAAATACTAATCTCGATGGTAGCTTGACTGGTATATCGCACTTCCTGCCTGCATCATGTTTTTTGCTCTCCAGCTGGACCGTGGCAATATTGTTCAAGCTCTTTCGGATGGCATGCTAAGTAAGCTCATAGCCGATTGCCAGTTTTGTATGCTACCAGTGCTAATTTGGTATAGCCGATCTCGGTCTTACGACAAACGATTACAACAATGGCATGACCATATTCTACTGTTCGTTCTTATTCGCAGAACTCCCCTCACAAGTCATTGGAAAAAAGCTTGGACCGGACGTCTGGATCCCTATCCAGATGGCTCTATGGAGTATCGTGGCAATGTCGCAAGCCGCACTTCAAGGAAAGACAAGCTTCTTCATTTGTCGCTGGTTGCTTGGAATGCTCGAAGGAGGTAAATATTAATTAACGCCGGGTGTCTGTCGTTACGAACCCCTTACTTACATACTTCAAGGATTCATCCCTGACACCATTCTCTATCTTTCGTATTTCTACAAGAATGTTGAGCTTCCCAGACGCCTAAGTTGGTTTTGGACATCATACCAAGGCACGCAGATCGTTGGTGCCTTTTTGGCATACGGTATTCTCCACCTTAGGGGCCACAGTGGGTTGCATGAGGGGTGGAGATATCTCTTCTTAATTGAGGGCTCTTTTACTGCACTGATTGGTATACTGACCTTCCTCTACCTACCACCGTCGCCTACTCAGACGGCTCGCACGGGCTGGAAAGGTTTACTGCGACCCAAGGCTGGATGGTCCTCTGAACGCGAAGAGATCATCATGGTCACACGAGTTCTTCGGGACGATCCCGGCAAGGCTACCATGCACAATCGCCAGGGCTTAACAGGCAGCCTCATTTGGGAAGCCCTCACTGACTACCACATGTGGCCTATCTACCTCATCGGTCTGTCTTGGGGTATTCCTAACTCGCCTCCCCAAGCATATATCACACTCACTTGCAAGGCTCTTGGTTTTGATACTTTCCATACTAACCTTCTTACCATCCCAGCATACTCCTTGTTCATTATCCAGCTACTGTTCTGGACTTGGGTGTCTGAGAGAATCAATCAACGGGTTCTCCTCGGCATCGTCGGCCAACTGTGGATCTTGCCAATGTTGGTCTCCCTGGTCGCTTTGCCTCCCATCTTCCCGGGTTGGAAATGGATAAAGTGGACTCTCTCTACGCTTCTTGTTGGCGCTCCCTACCCTCATGCCATCCTTGTGGCCTTGACGTCTCGCAACGCCGGTTCCGTCCGCACTCGTACTGTTGGCTCCTCGCTTTATAACATGAGTGTTCAAATGTCAAGCATTATATCTTCCCAGATCTATCGCAAGAACGACGCACCATACTATTACACAGGGAACAAAGCACTTCTTGGCGTCGTGGGTTGGAATATTTTGGTCTACATCCTTATCAAGGCCTACTATGTCAAGGAAAACAACAAAAGGGATAAGATCTGGGAAGGCATGAGCAGGGAAGAGAGAATTAGCTACCTCAAGACAACAACTGACAAGGGAAACAAGAGGTTGGATTTCAGGTTTGCTTCTTAATTTCTGCTAAAATCTATTAGCGCTATTAGCTTGTAGTCTAAGCAACGGCTTAGAGAGGTTATTGTCAAGCTTATTAATTGATTTTGTCTGGGCTACTGTATGGCAGGGAGGATATTATCTGAACTGCTTTTATGAGAGTTTTGTTTTATATTATAAGGCCGAACAGCTGATGCTCGAATCGCGCACCTTAGTTTATGTACGGAAACGAAGTTTAAAAGAGCTGCGCTAATGTGGCCTGAGATATTCAGATAACGGGAGACGCCCCTCATACTAGCCGAGGAATTCTTAATTGACACAATACTCTTGAAGTTCATCCTCCACGCAATGTTCTAGGAATTTTCAATTTGTCCCACAGATTATAAGTATATTGAGCTATACTTATTCTATGGCTATTGAACAGCGGTGACAAAACTCGGGTGAAGTCTAGCAATAACTGTATCAATTTATTATACTTTTCAGACTTACGCGCCATTTCCATTATAGGCAATCAGGTTAGGGCTACCCGATAGGGTACCAGTGATCTTTCCGGAAGTTCCAAGAGCCTTAATTCGGCTTGTGACGGAAGCAGGCGTAGTAAGACCTTCAAGAGCCTTCAGATACAGGGCGAGACCAGCAACATGGGGAGAGGCCATTGAAGTACCACTAATAGAGTTAGTGGCGCTGTTGGATCCGATCCATGCAGACAGAACGCTTTGACCGGGGGCAAAGATATCGACACCAGAGCCTTTTCATAGTTAGTCAGTCACTTCTAAGTTTTTGAAGGGAAAGAGATCAGCATACCGTAGTTGGTAAATGAAGTGGGTTTCCAGGCAGAGGTGAGAGCAGCAACAGTGATGGCGTTGGCTGCATTGGCAGGGGACTGACTGGATACAGGCAGCGGGTTTCCATTCTCATCGCCGTTTCCGGCGGCGACAACAGAGAGGACCCCAGAGTTGTATGCAGCGTCAATGGCAGTTACCCAAGCTTGAGATGCATCACCACCTAAACTATCCGTTGGTGGAATGACTGTGAGACGGAAGGATGAACTATACCAAGAGAAAGGTTGATAACGGCCTTGCCGGCACGGCCCTTGGAGGTGATATCGTTCACAGCCCAGTTGAAACCAGCGAGTACACCAGAATCGGTTCCCTCTGCTCCCTGGAACACCTTGACGGAGACAATGTTCGCCTATCCAAGTTAGCAGGGACTTCTCAATACAAAGCCGCGCGTGCTGACCTTCTTAGCAACACCATAGGTAGAGCCGGCGATAGTGCCAGAAACATGGGTACCGTGTCCAAGAGTGTCAGTGTTAGCTCCAGAAAAGATACTGTATCCTGCGACCGCGCGCCCACCGAACTGTGAGTGAGAAATCAAAACACCGCTGTCGACAACCTAAGCATAAGTGCCCTCGCCAGCAGAGGTATCATAGATGTAGCTGGTGGAACCCGAGGTGCGGTGGGAGATTGTTCCAAGACCCCAGGGAGCTCCCGATTGGGTGGTCAGGGCCCTATCAGACAGTTCGTTGGATGGCTCGAAGCTGAGCTTAACAACCTTGTCAGGTTCGACAAAAGCAACCTTGTCTCTTGTAAGCAGAAGTCTTGGGTTTCATCGTTGAAGCTTACCTCGGGGCTGGCCACGATTTCCTTAATGGTGTCCTCATCGAACTGTCCAGCATAGGCATTCCAGTTTTTGATGTTGAAGGTATGTTCGATACCTGCAGTGTCACGCTTAGAAAGGCTGCGGCGATGGACATCACCAACCCACTGAAGGTGAGACTCAATCTTGGCAGAGGAAGCAGAAGACTTGAGGGTGACAATATATTTCCCAGGGATTACGTCTGCGCCCTTGCTGGGTGCAGTAGGAGCAGCAAGAGCAGCAGGTAGCAAAGCTCCCAGATAGAGGGCGAGGCGAATGAGACTAGCCATCGTTGACAGAGAGAGAAGTAATTGGAGAAGTGGTGATGGAGTTGATAACGAGAATGGATATTCGGAGCCCAATGGCGACGATTTATAGTTATGTGAAGACTATCATACAACGGTTTCTAGTTGCCGTTCCCATTTCTTGGCAAACTGAGTTATTGGCGGGATATATTGCGCAATAGGTTCAGGACTGGGTCTTGGCTATCTGACTTGGCACAGCTTCCTAAATAGTCTATTGGCCGATGCACCCCAGAATGGAAGGTCGCACTTTTCAAGAGATCAACAAAGGAACTATTGTTAAAAGACCACGGAGAACCGATATAGCCTTAAGCAACGTATCATCTTTCGCAATTATAGTCTCGGAGTACGTTGTACTTCACCTGATCGACAGACACCTATTCGGTCATTTAGCCACCGAGAGGTTTAGAAGTGATCAAAGTGGAGTTTACACATCGAACTGTAACTAAACCCGGCAGTATTGTTACGGGGGTGTAAAACAACAAGTAAACTTATCAGCAAACAAGTAAGCTTATCAGGATTAACTATACCGGATTAACTATTCCTGAACTGGCTAAAGGCATGGTCAAGCGTGGCTTGCAATCACATAAAGACTTAGCGCGTTCGTCTAATGGCATGGCTTCATTCTTTCCTTCTTTCTCCTCAGCAACCTCTTTGTCCCCAGCTGAGGTCAAGCTTACTTCCTACGCCCCTCTCTCTCCTACTCAAATTAACTTCGCTCTTGCTCGAAAGCCCCCAAAGTCATAAGATAATGGGTGATTTACCTCGTTCTCAATCGATATCTCCCCCTCCGCCACCACCGCCGCCGCCGCCAAATCCCGAACCGTGGACATTTGAGGTTATTTTCCAAGAGACTTCTGAGGGCCTACCAGAGCCCCTGCCATCGATAGACGATATAGAAAACGCGCCACATCGCATCAAGGATTAGACGTCAAGATGCACCGCTGTCCTTAGTGACCACTATGTGGCCAAATTTGGAGCGGGCGTTGAATCTCTTGAGGCCGAAAATATGCGCTTCGTCCGGAAGAACACAAATTTGCATGTGCCCAAGGTCTTTGCGGTCTACAAACGAAATATTAGACACGGAGTCATTGTTACATATATCGTCATGGAAAGAATTCATGGGCAAACTCTGCAAAATATCTGGGCAGACTTGCAAGCGTCTGAAAAGTCTATAATAGCGGCGCAATTACAATCAGCAATGCAGGCCATCCGCGAATTGCCTGATCCAGGATATTTCGGTAGTCTGGACCGGTCTAAGCTCCGCGACACGATCTTCTGGGCCCCAGAGCCAGTACCTGCCATTGATTGTATTTTCAGGACAGAGGACGAATTCTTGAATGGTCTCATTGAGAAGTACCTCTTTGATAGTGGTGAAAGCGCACAACATAGGGTTGACTTTTACCGAAGGGTTCTTCCGGGAATCCTCAAAGGGCATGGGAAACCTGTTTTTACACACGCCGACTTCCAGCGTAAAAATATCATGATTACAGCAGAGAACACGGTGGTCCTTCTAGACTGGGAATCATCTGGCTGGTATCCTTCATACTGGGAGTATGCTATGACGGTCTATGCTGCTAGAGCATGGGATGACGACTGGCATGTGTATGTCGCTAAGATTCTAGAGGAGTACCCAACCCAGTTTATATGGATTCAGACACTACATATAGAGATGTGGGGGTTTTAGTTATAGTTAACAATCTTAGTTACTCTTGAATTTATAACCTTATTTTATATATAAATACCTAGTTTTATTAATTTTTATATTATATTAAATAGAAGGTATTAAGTAATAAGAAAAATATAAGTATTATAATAAATTAGCTTATAGAGAATAATACTCCTTCTAATTATTATAATTTAATTTTGAGTTTGCCTGCGGTGCGCGGCTAATATATCCAAAGTCTCTTTCTAGCTTCTGCACCTGGTCTCGGTGTACCTTAACCCCCTCTAGACGTTCTCCAGCTCCCTTTTGAGCCCCTGGATCAAATCGAAAGGTTAGGTCCTGCCAAAGCATGCATTTCATGTCTTCAAGCTTATCGTAAATCTCTGGAGATAATATCCTCTCCGAGTCCCAAAAAACGTACCCAAGTTGCCGCACGCCTGAATAGCGACCGCCCGTGGTGGTGATTGGCTTATACATTATCTCGCCGCCCTCAACTGTGTTGAATATGAGGTATCCAAGGTTGCTGCGCAACGAATCATTCTTCAAAGTTGCCGTTTCTTCACATTGGTGGTCAGGTGTCCACGTTGGCGAATATCTCAGAGCTTCTGGTAGAAACTCGCGGGAATATTGGCAGTTTGACCGAATCAACTCAGATCGTCCTTTTCCAGCAGTACAAAGATCGTAGATAAAATCTAGACCCAATGAAGTCATATAGCTAATATTATCCGAAGAACGGTACCTACCCTCTTTCGAAAACAACGAAAGACTAGTTTGATCCAGCGCCGTAAGTTCTACAAGGCTATCCCGCTCGAGTTTCCTTTCCACCTTATTCTTTGTCTCTTTCTCTGCTTCTGATTCAGGTTCAGAGAGCAAAAGCCATGCATGTCTCGCATAGTTATCAACAGTAGACATGAACTGACTCTCAAGCTCGTCAATGTAATCCCTTATCATAAGGTTGACGTATAGCTCGACGCAAGCTATCTCTTCCACTTCCCAAGGTGAGAGACGACTTATGAAGAGATCAAATTGCTCCATAGAAGAGAACTCATCGTTTGCCGAAACCGTTTCGATGGGAAAAGAATTGTCAGCTGGAAAGACGCGACAGTAGATCTCAAATCGGAGAAACGCCCTTTGTAGTCGTATGCATTCTGTTGAAGTGGGGATAAGAATCGAGTCGACAAAGCCAAGCCGGTACATATACTCTGTATAACAGGAAATCAGGAATGTCACCCGGTTGTAGAGTCGGCAAAGCAACATAAGCTCTGCTTTTCCGGTAGGGAAATCGAAAGACCAAGAGGGATCAAAATAGTTTTCAAGAAACTCAGGTACGGTAATCTTAGTTGCTGGTGAGGGACTTTGTAGGAGAGCAAGAAGATGCTCCCAGTTGACCGTCGGTAAAGCATTTCGAATGACGGATGACAAAAAAGCCTGGGGTGTTTCGGAGAAAACCCGCAAGCATAACGGCGACGCTGATATCATATCATGGAGCCCGCGAGGTGAGTCGACATTTTGTAGGATGAGAGAGACAAGTTCGGGCGCCAAATTCTCTAGCGCCATCTTGAGGATCGAAGGATAGACGATCAAAGCCACCTTGTTTGGTTTGCTAAGTTTTCACCTACGCTGATATATAAAGATTTGGCAATCTGACATGAGAACGAGGAAAACGCAGCGATTCGAGCTGATCCTTCAGCGTCACGTGGCAGATGAGGGGAAGATAAGTGAGGCTGCCGCATCAATACTAGCGTTAATGAACGTCTGTAGCGGTATGGGCGGAAAGGATGATCAAGGTAATATGAACCACATAACAGAAAGGTAACAAAAAAGATACGAAGGACTACTTCTTTTACATCTACATCCACTGCTTGTTTCCAAACTTCGAGACAAAAGTCCCACTACTCCCTTTCTCCAAGGAGGCCTCATTCATGACTTTCAAGACAGCTTTGGCCGAGTCAACAGGGGCGCTGGGGCCCTTGAAGTCCGGGGCATAATCGACAAACTTTCTCCCGAGCCTGTCTACCTTTTCTTTCTGCTCTTCGGTCACTGTGCATCGTCAGCATTCTCCAGCATTGTAAGCGTCACTGCCACTTACGCTCTCCTTCAAAACCACTATCGACACTTCCAGGACAAATAATCATGAAAAGAACCCCTTCTCTAGCATAGCGAGCAGCGAACTTAGCGGTGAGAACGCTTGTGCCTGCTTTGCTAATGGCGTATGCAGGATCTGGCTCAATTTCAAATTGACGAATGAAATCAATGTCGGACATGCCGGACGAGATGGCAATGACCTTCTTGCCTTGTCCTTTGAGAACAAGGGGGATAAATAGGTTGAACAGATGGAAGTTTCCAATTACGTTGACGTTGAATGAATTTCGGAGATCTTTGACCAGATGTTCGGGGTCTTTGGCTCTGTTACATTATGAGATATCATTTTCATAAAGCCATAACACGGACAAGCCAAGGGTTCGACCTACACCGCATCAACAGCATCCCATTGGGACCACAATGGGATGAGACCTGCATTCGCGATGACGAAGTCGAGGGAACCTCCAGCAATCTCCGAGACGGCCTCAACCCCATCCTACATACTGGTCAGCGCAATGAGAAATGATTTCAAGTGAGACGTTAAACCTTCAATGCATGGTAGTTGGTGATATCCGCCTCAAGGGTATAGACGTTATTTGGAGAACCAAGTTCTTCAGCAAGCTTCTTGTCAGAGGCCACTTTGTTGCGGACTAGACCGATGACAGTATTATTGGGGTCGCTGGAGAGTACTTGGATAAAGCCGAACTGAGAGGAGCGGGGTCAGTTGGTAGCTATAACGAGAAAGGATCTAGTCAGACTTACGCCAAGACCACGCGATGCTCCTGTTACTAAATAAGAAGGCATAACGATTAAAGTTTTAGTCAATGTGGGAGACGGACGTCTAGGTTTTGATGGGCAGGAACGGTAAATTTCCTCAGATGAAGGTAATGATCTTTTTCAAACCCGCGTTTGCATATAAATGTGTCGAACGTGAAATAATAATTGCCAAGTAGACTGATGATAAATCATGTCTGTTCTGTTATTTAAATTAAACCTCCCGAACCCCCTAGCTTGCGCAAAACTTGCCCTATGAAGTATCCCAACACAAGCCTCATTAATAATGCTGATGAGTTCGGACTGGTGCTTCCTTCTTACGTCCTTGATCTGATTTTAAGGTTCCACTCCTGGCACGACAGCCAACACACGCGCAACGCTAACCCCATTTGTCACCATGCCCAGACTGTTATACCGAGTTATTACTAGGGCTGTTATAGAGAGATTTCGTAATTACAAAGCAAAGCCAAATAACGTTAAATGTAAAATAATTAAAGATGCAATGCAAATTAGATTCTTGGTATTTGTATTAAGTAAAGAACATGCCTACTTAGCACTGCTCTTGAACAATGCTTTTTGCCCAGCCCGGGTGCAGTTAGGTCCTGGTAGTGCGGGGGTGACCGAGCAGGTTAGCACCTGGCTGGTCGAACCTTAAGCAGAGATAGCGCAATAAAAGTCTATATAAAGTAGGTGCTTAGCACCATTTTGTCTATTGTCCTCGTAACCTGAGCCTGCTAAATTCACTATTGCTACCACTTCATCTTATACCTCTCTATCCTTTCTTAATAAGGGAAAAATGTCTCAAGGCATATATGTGCTTATTACTGGTTGCAACCGCGGTATGTTCTCTCAACGCACCGTATTCTGTTTCTATTCATCTAATCACGTATCCAGGCATTGGAAGAGGCCTTTTTGACAAATACATCGCTCGCGCGGACCATGTAGTCGTCGCCGCTGTTCGTGATCCAAAAGCTAAAAGCTCAGAGGAATTGTTGCATGCCACTAAGGGCACTGGCAGCAGATGCATCCTGGTAAAGATTGATAGTGCTTCCGAGACAGACGCTCTGGCAGCCGTGAGCACTTTGAGGCGAGAACACGGTATTGAGAAGCTTGATCTTGTCATTGCTAATGCCGGGATCTCCAAGTACTTCGGCACAGCAGAGGTGACCCCATTCAAGGAAATGATAGATCATTTCAAGATCAATACCGTGGCACCACTACTGTTGTTCCAAGCAACCTGGCCCCTCCTCCACACCGCGAAAGCACCAAAGTTCGTATCAATCTCCTCAGGTGCAGGGAGCCTTGGGTTCATGGAAAATCTGAAGGTCGAGAATACGGCATATGGCTCTTCTAAAGCAGCTCTTAACTTCATCACGAGGAGGATACACTTTGAGAACCAACATCTAGTGGCCTTCAGCATCAACCCTGGATGGCTTCAGACTGATGTAAGCAAACCCCGGTCAATCTGGTTGTGTCTCGATCTGACTCATAACAGCTTGGGAATCACGCTGCACAAAGTTCAGGGCTATCAGCGGCTCCTGTGTCGGTACAGGATGGTGTCGATGGAATTATCAGTGTTATAGATAGCGCAACAAGGGATGCGACATCGGGGAGGTTTCTTTCGTGGGAAAACAAGGAGATCCCCTGGTAAAATGCGGTATGAATAGGTATTTAGACTAGAATATAGTTTATCCAGACAACTTGATACATAAGATACTAGATATTGATGGGACAATAGTGCTGTTATACTCAAAGAAGCGACTTGACCGAATCAATGACTGTCTTCTTATATGGTATCCAATCGATTCCAAGAATTGTGTTTGCCCGAGTGGCATCATAGCCAAAGGAATCTAGAGCTGGGTTTGGGTCGCCTCCTTTATTGGCCTCATCCGGTAGCCTATCTCGTAGATCAGGGAAGTTCTCATACATAATTCCATATAACTCCTGGTTACTGTAATACCCAGCAGTGACAAAGATGCGCTTGTCAGCTGCCTCTTCCGTCTCTACAGCCTTGACATGGGCCAATGCTACGTCACGGACGTCAACCCAGAGAGGTAGTTGAGTTGGAGGAAGGCCGCTCTTATGCTTCCCGTTGATGATATCAGCCAGTAGCTGGTTGGATGTGTTGACGGAGTCGAGAGACTTGACTGGGTACTTGACCGGACCGTAGATCATCGGAAGACAAATTGTCGTAAGAGAGAAATCAGGTTTCTTATCGGACATGAAATCCCAAGCAGACTTCTCAGCAAATGCTTTGGATGCAGCGTAGGCAAGCCCCGGGTTAGAGTAAGCATCTTCCATAGTAAGAGGACTCCAATCGGCCTCAGTGTACGTCTTATTCGCACCGGTGAACGACAGCTTAGGGTCCAGGATCGCAGCAAAGGATGACGTCAATGCAACTCGTCAAACGGAGGGACAAGTCTTGTGAAGAGCATCAAGCACTGAAGTTGTGCCGAGGACAGCGGGATCGATCAAATACTTTTTGGCGTCTGTGATATTGTAGTGGAACTAGACAAAAAGGGTTATTCTCAGAAGCTCGGAGGGTAGTCACGAATTCGCCATTGACTCACAGGACTGGCGATGTGAATGGCCGCTTCGAGGCCATATCCACCCAAGCCTTGGAAGGCATCTTTGGCAGCAATATCGGGGACGATATCAAAGTCTAGCTTCTCTTCACCAACGCCTTGGAACTCATTGCGGATGGACTGGGCCTTTTGCTCTGAGCGAACAGTAGTCACGACGCTATGGCCATGTTTGAGAAGAGCATCAATTACATGTCCAGCGACGAAGCCGGTGCCACCTACACCGCGCGTTAACCACTAAGACAGGTTTTGTGAAATACTCAGTTAGACATACCTGTGACGAGAACTCGAGTCATTGTGAGTGAGACGGGATAATGTTACAGCTTGGTGGTGATTGAAGAAGCTGATGATTGTAATTCAGGCTTCTGCAAGGCGTATCAGACTTAAGTACATGTCATGATACAGCAATGAATCATGTGTCTAGACCCAGTCCGGCCTTCGGTTTGAAGGAAATGCCGAGATGGAGCATACATTTCACCTGTGAATACAAATAAGCTTTTTCGAACCCATGACTAGCCTCAACGAGACTACCCTCGGCCCGATTCTCTTTTGGTGGTAATTTGGGCAGACTTGTTTACGAATACTCGTATTGGATGGACTTAAACCTAATGTCCGGACTCATGCAATAGGCTTGCAGACTGTCTTATGCTGCTGTTGCATAGCATCCGGCCATTGCCCAAATAGTCCAATAGTCTATATCCAGTCGTTTCTTCGACAAGTCAAGCACATCCCTCGCTATCCGCATATTACCCTTCTCTGCCCATGTGCTCTAGTATTCTCCAAATCCATTCCTGCACGGAAGCGTCTGTTGACAGCTGAGCAGCTTGATAAAGAGGTGCCATTAGTATCCTGCACTCTAGCTTCTGCATCTGCGTGAAAAGCTCAGAATTCTGTGGCTGGGCTTGTGGCATGATGCAGTGTGTAACTGAGTGACATATCTGCTTCGCGATCTTATTGATCACATCACCGTTGTGCTCGTGGAATCTGCCCCTTAACAATCCTTCCATCTCCAAACGCATCATGCTTACAGCGTTATGTAGTTGCATTGTGAAGTGGTTTGGGTAGACATCGTATTCTCCGTCCAAGGTTTGCCAATCGCTCCAGAAGATCGTAACAGGCCCGCAAGACCTTTTCAACGAGTCTGCAAGATACTCTAGCCTGTAGTTTATGTCGAGAACCCTCTCATTCATCTTGCTGCCGTCTACCATTATCATGTTTGTCATCGAAGCCCTCAGGTTGACAATATCCACTAGGATTCTCATGTAATCCCACTTGCTATCCATGATAAGCCCTGAAAGATCCGTCCAGACAGCGACTTGCGAGTCAGTGATAGGGGTTTTGGTTATTCCACAACTAATGATGAATTGTGACAGAATGTTTCTGGCGATTTGAGTTGATAAAGCACTTGCAAAGTTCAACTTTCCTCGTGATTCGATGATTGACATTGCCCCTCGGATATGGGTCATTGAAGACGCTGGCATGCCAAGACTAGGCGCTGCCAGCTTCTCAGAAAGATCAAGAAGTATTATTGACTGCAGAATGTCATCACCAATCAACACGTTCGGCTCGTACAGCGAATGCCTGAGATTCCCTATGGCAGCCGAATATCTGTTCAAGGCGGTGCTGATTAGTTCCCGGCTGCCGAACTGTACTGCCGAGAACGCAAGGCTGACTGCATTCACACTGTATGCAAGGTGTTTTGAGATTGGGGCCTGGTTGTATAACGGCGGGACACAGGAGCAACTCCGTGATAAGCCGGTAACGTAGAGCAGGAAAAAAGTATTTCTGCACCGCGTCTCGACGTCCAGATTCAGGTCCAGCATGGGCGAAGGCCGCGTAATGAGCTGATACGCATATCCTTGGCGGACCACCACCTTTTGCCTGGCTACACGTGTTTGGTCACGGAATGCCAGGTCCTTGGCACTCCGGTAGCCATGGCATAAGATGTTGGCTCGTAGACACTGGCTACAGGATTCCGGTTTCAGGTCGCACTTAGGGTTAGATGTCAGCCAGTCTAATACAGAACTAAATTGTCCAATAGGCATACTCGGAGCTTCCGTCGTCTGCAGGGCAGACAGTCCATCGAAGGTCGGCCGGTGTTAACCATCTTGGATGACTACACATCCCCACTCTGGGCTTGTTTCGAGAGTGGTGCTGGAAGAGGATCCTGGAATGCGGCCAGACGTCGGCAGTAGTAGGGACAGATAGAGGTGCTATGACTCGAGTGCAGCTGAGGTGAGCGCATGACAAGAACTGTAATGGATAGTACGAGCCACCAGAGAAGAAGAGGAAGAAAAAGTCAGTATCCAGTCGAGGTTATGCAAAATCTCCGCTCATAACAAAGCTTGCGCATCAAGAGAAGGGTATTGCCCAATGTTAACCGCTAGAGATTTAGTCTGTGGAGCTACAGATAAGCCTCCTGGCGTGCTCCGGATGGCTAGCCACAAGAGGTTAATGTGAGATCGGCACAGCCTAAACTCAAACATTCCAACTTCCTTAGCAGGGTGCAAGACAGAGCGGGTTCTTTGCTGAAAAGATGGCTGCAAATTCGGACCCGTATGTACTTCACGAACATTTTCCGTTCACCGCCATTATAGGCGTGATCCGTTGAAGCCGTTAGTACAGCGTGTGAACTGTGATCTAAATGTGTTGGGCGAATTTGATATATTGGATTAACCCTTGCCTTCCTACCGAACCTTGCAGCAAGAAATTCCCCTCAGGCTGGTCACATTCTCTATTTTCCAGTTCACTGGATGTATCCTATGTGAGCATTCGCTTCAAATCCAAACCCGTCAGTGGCGCAACTTCAAAAACCTGATCCAATTATCAACTAGTCGTCTCACGAATCGAAGTCTAGATTCACAATCAGTGCTGATTGGTTTGTGCCTTGCGAGCATACAAAGGTCCAGAAGCGATAAGAAGTTGTTTTGTGCTAACGCAAGCTATCTAATCTCGCTATTGCTTAAACCATGCCCTTCTGAATAGCCTGCAACAAGACTTTGCCAATGACCCCAGCGCTGGGAGGATTTTGACCAGTGATCAGGTTCTCGTTCTTTCCGCTAGTTGCCACCTTGACGCCAAAGAGCTGATCAGCCTTCTCATACTGCCCACCATGTTCTTTCAGCTTGTCTTCAAGCAAAAATGGCATGGCGTCAGTGAACTTGTAAGCATCCTCTTCGGCATTGGAAAATCCCGTGACTGTCTGTCCCTGAACCATGTATCTTCCGTCTGAAAGCTTGACGTTCGCCAGAGCCGCTGGGCCGTGGCAAACTGCTGAGACCAACTTGCCCGATTCATAAAACTCACGAATCAGGGCGTGAGATGTGGGGTCTACGGCGAGGTCGAACATTGCTAGGGTAATCTGTAAGCAACTCGTAAGTTGGTCAAAAAGTAGGAAACTCACGTCCATGACCTCCAACGAAAAAGATTCCGACGTACTCATCAGACTTGCCGAGGAAACTTTCAAGTTTGTGAGTATTTTTCCAGACATGCTCTTTCTCCTTGAAAAACCTCTGGCAAGCTTCATCATCTTTAGAATCCTCGATGGAATACGGATCAACGGGAGCTTCTCCTCTCTTGGGTGAAGCCACAACGAGTTCGACTTGGCCATCCAAGCCATTGTATGGGTGAACTAGCTCAGGAAGATACCATCCCGTTCTCATATTGGCCCGCGTGGGGAGGACATCTTGCGATGTAAGGACAGCCAAAAGCTTCTGTCCCGTTGACATGGTGAGGGATGAAAAGCAAAGAATAATTGCTCAGAGCGTTTGCTGATATCAGAATGTAAGCGAAAATGGAATCTCCAGAATCAGAGGATGCCTTCATATATGAATTGCCGACCTGATACATTTTCTCAAAATGAAGTAGTACTCTTTGCAAGGCTAGTGCGCTGTGCCAAGTCAAAATACCACGTCACTTACCTCGACGATGCTGGCCAACCGTGATTTGTCACTCTATCACATCGAAGTGGGGTATAATTAAACCTTAAGTCTGATGATGACAAGTATACCCGATAATGCCGTGGGTAAGACCTGGCTCATAGCTGCTACCTCTCACTTCTCAAGCATAAAGGCTTGCAGCCACGCCATTGGTGTTCAAACCGCTCTTCTCACCACCAACTCCATATGTCATAACCCAAGCTAAAATCAATTTCTTCACTCCAAGCCGTATTCAAAATCACTGTTAGCATGACTTTCACCGTCACTGTCCTCTTTTCCAACGAGCCGGATGCCAAATACAATTTTAAGTACTATGTATCCAAGCACATGCCTCTCATCCTAGAGCGATGGGGCAAATATGGTGTCAAAAGCTGGTCGGCTACACAATTCACGGATGGACTCGACGGTTCACCCAGTCCATACGCATTCGGGTCGATCGTCGAATGGGAGGATCAAAGCCAGGTCAAGACTGCTTTTGCCGGGCCTGAGGTCGCCGAGATAATGGGGGACGTGGCCAACTTCAGCAACAAGGACGCCATTTTCCTTCTGGGCAAAGTTGTCGCCTAATTCAGGCCCGAAATAACGGCTCTATACAGCTTACAGCCGGATCTTGAAAGAGAGACCCCTATATCAGATATATTTCAACATCCAAATCTATCCAATCGATTGCGCAGCTCCTGTTAGTCAAGATCTATGATCAATACTAGTTCGTTTCAGGTACTCTCAGTAGCAGTGTGGCTTTAGTAGATCCTGCTCTTGGTCTTTATACACCTTCCAACCTTCGATGCCAATTGGATTGCGTGAGCCATATTGGCAGGAATCCAATCACAAATTAACTTAAATGTCCTAGACAGCAACAAGCATAGCTTGGAGATTGAGTGCACAAACCAATAGTCCCTCTGATCGAATAAATGTGGTCTGATAAGCTGGAAAGCTGCACAATTCATAAATCAGTATCTAACCATACTTATAATCTATCACTATTCATGCCAGTTAACGCAGTATTCGCTCAAAGCCTGAGAAATTATAACGCGGAAGAGATCAGTGAGAAAGACAGTATCCTTCTTGCAGTCTTTATTGTAGCTTAGTAATTAGATGCCTGACTTGTATACCATTCTACGAAGCACTCAGAAACAGTATATCTCCCACTAAGCCTGTTCTTCACTCTCCTCCTTACAAGGCACGCATTGTGGAGTGCAGTAACAATCCGAAAATATATCATCAGCATTGTCTGATCCGACAGGGCATCGGGTCTCGTTGAGGAGTACGTGGCCCCTTCCATTGCAGCGAGCCTGACAATGGTGGGCTATGACGTAGGTATCGGCATGGCATCGTACACCGTAGATGATTTGCTCTGTTGAGTCGACATTATCTTTGCTATCATTAGTCGGAATAACAGGCAAGCTGACCACTATGCTGCCTGGTATACTTGCTAGAATAGCGAGTATGAGGATTACATTCCGAGGGCCGCGATTTCCGATCATGGTGAAGAAAGAAGAAATTGGTTCTAGCAATATGTTAATCAGCGTCACCTCTTAGCTCAGGGGGGCTTACCAAGGTTTGATTAATAGAAATGGGTCTCCCTGAGAAGCTTGTGTTTTAATATGGCGGCTTCTGCCTCTTTTATAAACATGTTCTAAGTCGGCTCTCTGCTAAGAGAATAAAAACTGGTCTTGTTCTTGGGCCATAAAGAGGGACGAGAATGTGACCTTACCGTTATCTTGCATGCCGATGCATCCGAGGCAAAGATTGTAAAAGAATAGCTAATAGCTGTTATTTGTTAGTTGTCAACCGTTGGTTATTGGTTCACGACGAACAATCTGCAATTTGTAGCCGGAAAGACGGTAGAGGAGGTCACTTCCGGTCGCCTTACAAGTTGTTATACGCCGACCGACCCGGGGCGAAGCTCGTAAGAGAATAGCAGATATCAAAGCGGAGGTTAGACGAGATGAGTTGTTGGTTGTTGCTCGCTAGGCAACTGTCCGAGCAGCCTTTTCTGGTTGGGTCACCCTGACCATGGGTATCATAAGGCGATTTCCCTTATCTGAAGCAAGCCCCAAGCCACATTGCCCTACCTTTCGCTATGTTATCTTAAGTCATATAGGGTCTCTTAAAACCTTAATCTTACACTTATTTCAGCGTAGTTAGCTGGTTATCACAAGTCGATTTAATAGCAGAGGTGTATGTTCGAGAGGTGTTATTTGGCGTTGAACCTGGCCCACATCCTGCTCCTCTAACCTCGCCTTTCGGCAAAAGCGTGCCGTTATGCATCAAGCTAACAACCAACAAAAGTATAAATCAGTCAGAACAGCTTACTTCGTCCTTGGTTTAATGCATAGTGGCATGTCTATCCCCAAAGTTGATAGTGATAGGAAACAATTTTACAGTGCCGAGGTCCGTGAAATACGAGGTCATGCCCTGTTCAGAGAGTAAGAATGGCTATCTTTTTGCGGCATTAACGCCATTGGCTGCTCTTAAGTTTATCGTGTTGCTGTTAGTTTGTGCAGAAATATATATTTATTCTTCTTTACTATTGTCCCTTTAGTAAATTCCAATTTCTATTTATCTATTATCTTCTTCAAGAAAGCCGAGCAATATGGCAAATCCAAATAGAGTTATCTATACGGTTGACCCCTCTACCAATCCTGCTTCGTGGCCACCTGGGCAAGCTCCAGAATTCGGGACAGCAATCTACAGAGTCGATGTTACTTACATCAATCTTAATGGAGACTCAGACTTTCGCACACTTCGAACCGGAACCAATAAACATGTACACCATGCAGTTATGCAGGTCACTAAGCATATAGCAAGAGGCCTGTATCGGATCGTCAGTATGAATGTGGGCGAATATCAATGTACAGTAGTCATGGAAACTGAGAGGTCAACTGACGATCTGATGGCCAATGGATTCCCCTGGGATAGGGAGGGTGACCATCTGCCAAACGTTAATTTACCATAGGCAGGCAAGCCGATAAACGCCACTCTATTATTGGGACAGTTTTATCTTATATAGAGGGCTATATTGACAAGATTTTAATTACAAAACTGCTTGAGTATACTAGAAAAAGTAGAAGATGACTTGGAGATCAAGTAGATAGATTATTTCTCCCTGGTGGCGGTTTACCAATGTGATCTTGGAGTTCCACCACTGTCGCGACATGCGCGCAACGCTAACCTTATCCGTGACCAAGCTTATGAAGTTGAAGCTTGTGTTGAGCTTTTATGTTACAAGACATTACAATTACAAGGCAAAACTGACTAATACTAAGCTATGTGCGATTTATAATTTATGCGGATCGATGTGATAGTGATCTTATTAACAAAGCATTATATATAATTGCATAACAGTGCAAGAAAACTTTAATGCCAAGGTAATTCCCTTCATAATTATACATCCCCATTACAAGCTATCAATATGCGTATCTCTAATTCTGCGATTCCAATTGGCTCCATCGTTGTAGTCGTTGGTGCTAATGGCTACATGGCGGTCGAGACTTGTGAAAAGCTCCTCCAAGCAGGCTTCTCTGTCCGAGGAACTGTGAGAGACGTGGAGAAGAACCAGCAGTGGATGCATAACCTATTTGATACCAAGTGGCCACATATGTTTGAACTAGTTCATGTACCTGATTTTGAAGCTGAAGGCGCATTTGATGAGGCCTTCAAAGGTATGAGGGCACCCTTCTGTTCTATTTCGCAGCCAAAGCCGACCACGGTCTCATAGGGGCCAAGGGTGTTATCTATGTGTCAACACCGATCATACTGAATTCAGACCCGGAAAAGGTGGTGGAACCTGTGATCAAAGGTACTATCAACAGTCTTGAGGCTGCAGCACGCGCTGGAGTAAAGCGCTATGTTCTCAGTTCAAGCTCCAAGGCGGTTGAGTCTACCAATTACAACCACCCGCACCATATCACGTCAAGTATGTTCAACTACGACGCCATCAGGAAGGCCTGTTGTGAGCCAAATGTCGAAAGCCTCGATAGATTCGTGGACGTTTACAGTGCCAGTCGAGCTTTGGCGGAATTGGCGTTCTGGTCATGGGTCGGCACGAACCAACCTCCCTTTGTTGCAAACTGTGTAGTACCTGACGGGCAGTTTGGAAGGGCCTTAGATCCAGAAAAGACTACATCCACCTTCCGTATGTTGAAGGCGGCGGCCGAGGGTGAATGGGATAAGGTATTTGGTCAAGTCGGTAGGCATTCCACTTCTCATCAGTCATTACCAGTAGTTGAAGTTGACACTTCTTATAGCATACTTCACCGATGTTCAAGACGCAGCACGTCTTTTGGTTACTGCGGTAGCTCTTCCTTCACTTGTAAACGAGCGGATATTTGCGTACTGTCACAATTCAACGTGGAATGAACTACGATGTAAGATTCGAGATATGTCGCCAAAAGGGGAGAAGTTGGTGAAGGGCGAAAACGAGGCAGTAGAAGGGAGAGATCTCTCCAATGCAGACGGGCTTATTAAAAGAGCAGAGGGTATTTTGCGAGAGATTGGTCAGCAAGGCTTCGCGAGTGAGGAAGATATCTTGCGCGACTTCTTGGAATGCCTCTAAGAGGTACGTTTCTTTGTAAATGCCAGTCATTTCAGATATAGAGAGAAAAGAAAATAGCAGTGAGAAATCGGTCAGATCAACGTCATCTTACTCTCTCCAGCGACAACGCGTTTTATCTGGTTGCCTCAAACGCAAGGTGTATACAGGCAACATGTTGGTGAACCTGTGAGTGATTCTGAGTGGATGATTGACTGAAAGATCTGCAATCCGGGCCTAACTCAACTTTATAATATCCGGTTTCGAAGTGCCAAATCGGGAAAATCGTCACTGGTGACACGGCAAATCGTAAGCCAAGCCCCTCGGCACTGGCCCGGAGCATTTCTTCCCGGCATGCCCAACTGCAACAGATATTAAAACAAGGCAATTCCCTCGTCTTGGCTGATCGCATTGAACACAATAAATTAATTTTGGTGGCTGAGGTGTTACTATGAGGCTGAGACTCTTATCCATGACGACGGTGACGGGCTGGCCATGTCACAGGGCCAGGAATGTGATGCCTTGACTTGTGCGACATTATGACGTCTCGCATAGATTACGAAAATTATAATTAAGTATTAATTGCCAGAAAATAGAACCCATCTCATCTGTTTCCAAGTCCCATCTTATATCCTCCTCAAGTAGAGAGCCCATTGATCCCACTTATTCACCGCATCACTATGGCTCACTACGACACTCGCGCTGCTCCCACGGACTACGGCACTACTTATGATCGCAGTCGCGAAACGGGGCTGTTGACTCGCTGGGTCCCAGATAGGCTCAAACATTCCCGCCTCTATCGCTGGTTCCTTCGCCTTACACGCGTTGTACAATTCCTCTCCGCTGTCATCTCCCTTGGGCTCTTCTCAGCCCGCCTTCGCAAGGTGTACAATCTCGTCAACGCCATCAAGACGCGTCGTGGTGTCAATAGCTCCTATGGTGCTGTTGAAGGCATCCTGGCTGCCGCTGTCCTCTACACGCTCATCGCCATGCTGATCTCGCTGCTGCTCAAGGGCGGCGGTCCGAGATGGCTTCGATGGCTTTGGGTCCTGTTGGATGTTGCTTTTGTTGGAGCTTTCATCGCCGTCTCTGTTCTTACTCGCCCGAATGGTGGCATGGCTGGTCCACCTCATTGCTACAGAACTGAGGGTTTTTCGAGTACCTTTGGAATCAACGCAGACTCGTCGGATGATAGCTGCAATCTGTCTTGGGGGACATTCATTCTCGCCATTATCAGCACGTAAGTGGTATATCAGATTAGCTTCAGTGCGACAACTAACCGTCAACAGCATCCTCCATGCCATTACCGCAGCATTTCACGAAGTTCGTGATCGCTACAAGGAACATCGCGTCAAGGAGTAGCATGTCAAGGACGCTCATGTCGATAGAAACAGAACAGTTGCATACTAGAGCCATATTCACTTCCATAGCAACATTCATTTAGCGGAATTAATTTAATAGTGTTTTAATTCGCGTATAATAAGATCCCAAGTGGATAATTAAAGCCTTGGATTAAGCCTTAAATACCTTTCACATTTCCTGATTAAAACGTCGCTTGTGTATCTCGACTTCACATTTAACAGCTTTGTTGAAGAAGCCTTCTCTAATCACTGTGGACTTAGGTTTGACTCTTTTCATATTAAAAAGCTTAAAGACAACTGCTACTGCTTTCAAGATCTCCATCCAGGCAAAGCTTGTAGTCATTAGTATGCAATATACTACTGGGGATCATCAGTAACTTACTTTCTTCCTATGCATGATCTTGGCCCTGTTGAAAATGGGTAAAAGTACTCTAGGAGCTTATCTGCACCTGATTCAAGCCACCGTTCTGGTCTGAATATCTCTGGTAATTCGAATATCCGTGGATCCATCATGATACCCAAGGTTGGGACGCTGACTAAGGTCTAGTCTTGTGATCAGCGAAGTCTATCATCTATACACCTTTATTGACTTGCTTTTGCCGGTATGAACTGTCTAGCTATAGTCTTTCCACCCTGCGGCGTCACTCGTTCCAATCTAGTGGCACTGGTTGGTCGAAAGCGCATGACTTCCCTCAAAGTTGCAAGCAATAACGACAGCTCGTTTAACCTTTTCTCACTCGGCACCCAGTCATCGGAAGGCTCGCCTGGGAAGATCATGTCGATCTCTTGTTGGATACGTCGCTGCAAGGCCTCATCGCAAGCCACAAAGTCAATAAAGTTGGTCATGGTGCTACTCGTCGTATCGCTCCCGCCAACGATAAAGCTGATTGACTCTGCGATAATCTCGTCTTCTGGAATTGGTTGCTTCGTATCCGGATCTTTCGCATTGAAGAGGAAGCTTAGTAAGTCTTTTTGGCTATTATCAGCTAAGGCTTTTCACTTCTCAAACGCTTCTTTTTCAATCTTTGCAAGGCCTGCTGATGCCCGGAATCCATTTTTCCAGAATAAGTTGAAAGGACTATGCCTTATCACTGATCTCAGGAAAGGCGAAAGAGATCCAAGGGAGTTCATAAACTCGCCGCAGTTGTCAATGATCTTGATAAGACCATAATTATCTTCACCTTTCTCAACAAAACCAAAGTGCTTAACAAAAGCAAAGCTAGCAATAACATCAAAAGCCAAGTAATTAGCTGTTTTTGGTACATAACGTTAGTAAAGACTTATCTCAGTGTCGATAATGCCGAACTTACTCTAGACAGAAAAGTCAAGACATGGCTCTGATCTGTTGGAAATCTTGAGTAGTTGGCCCTTCCATCTAACAATCTCATCATCCATATAGGGCTCAAAGTCCGATAAAGCACGAGCAGAAAACGCAAGGTTGATATATTTCCTCTTTCGTGTGTGCTCCGAGACAATTCGGGTGTTGAAGACTACCGGCGTCACCTGGTGGAACGCATTGTAGAAGGGACCCTTGACAAATCCTGTCTTATGGCCATATATCTGTTGAATCGTATCGGGGCTATTGATGGAGACGTGATTGGGTGCAATTTGAACGAAGTTGCCGTGCTTCCTATGCAACTTAAGTACTTCCTCTGAACGCCGGACTTTTTGGCATTGTAATGCAAGCCAGAAAGACGATAGCTTCGCTGCAATGGGACCAGGGAGACGCCGAATCGGAGAAAGGAAGTAGCGCACAATCTGGACCAAAACCTAGAAAGGCAAAGTTATCAACATTGAAACATTAGATATGCAGCAATGATGAGGAGCACAACTTACGAGTAAAAGGATTCCACAAATCAATGCTTGAACAGTCAAGGGCCCGTAAGCTGACTCTATAAGAGACATGGCGATTTATCTCGTTTTGTATAGGTTTACAGGTATAGCGAGGAATTGAAATAGAGACATTAGAGAGATCTAGTTTAATCGAGCTCTTCCGAACGCCCCTGTATTTGAATATCAAATATAACAACGGCTGTTCTTGTCGGAATAAGGTGTTGACTTTACCCCGTAGTGGTATTGGGGCTACGACATCTGAGCACTGTAATTGGCTAGTCTCTCTTATTCGGCAACTTCGGATATGCAGTATTATTAAATGAAACCATCTCTTCCTGTCTAGCTTTAGCACTAGATTCTCATTTACATATCGGTATAATATGCCTTTAGATATTTCTTTCCGTCTGTGCTAATTGTAGCTATTAAAAGCATGTTTTGCCTCTTCAACGCTACAAAAGGAATAACTAATAGCGCTGGGCCTTAAAAGCTCTTCTATGTGCTTGGCCTATATATGTATCTATCCGGTTATAGTTAAAATTTCTTAAGTTAAACTACGGCCTGGTCTCCTGTATATAACTATTCAGGCTGCCTAAAAGACTGTAGATTTGACTATATAATAAGTTATTATCTATTTATCCTGTCTGCTTCTCCTTCTTTTCTATAGCTACGAAGTTAGAGATACTAGTATTTATATCTAATAATGCATTATATAGATATCTTATATAAAAGAATTAATAAAGGCTGTCTCCTCGCATCTTTACCTGGGTTACTTTTAGGTTAGTCCACTCCTATGGCTTGGGGTCTTATGAAGTTCAGAGACCCTGGAGTTCTAGACTTCTAGTCAAGCATCGCCAGACCGTTCCCTGTACAACCATTAGATGATGCTCGGTAGGAACAGTCCGACGATAAGTTATAAACACATTTTGATTTTAAAGAACGACTGATAACTAATCTGGGACTCTTAGATCATAACAAACCGCCCCAAAGAACAAGTACCACTGTCAGGACGAGTTAAAGGCCTCCAAAGTATCAGGAGCGGCTCTGCTACATCTCGGTCAGGCATCAACAAAGCTTGGAAATTTACTACCGGGAAGTTCTAGCCCCCTTTCAGAGAGTGATTACAGTCTCCAGCACAGGAGGACTAAGAAGCTTGTCCCTAAAGAACATAAGGTCCTCGACCAACTCAAAGCCTCTGCGCTAGACCATTGCAATCTCTTCGTTAGCCGACATCAGTACCCCGCTATATTCCTCCATCATCCCATATTATCGGACGGTTATAGGGTAATAGCTGAAGTCAGGCGAGGTGTTTCTGATAACTCTCTATTCGGGAAGAATATCCTCCTGACTCCTATGTGAGGCTAGATATCCAGTCCAGCTGGCCCAGAGAACCCTCAAAGTGGTCCCTTACTAGATTGACTCATCTCTACTACATAGGTAAAGCGCAAAACTATGCTTATGTTCACGAGGATGAGATTGCTCCTGCACGAAGAAACCTGTCTGCCACAGAGGGCGTATCTCTACTAATGGTAGGACTTATACCATGGCGGACACTCGTTACCAAAGCTGCTGTCCAGCCAGGACAGAAGATGCTAATTACAGGTATCGGGAGCGGCCTTGCTCTCTCAGCCTTACGGTTTGGCCTGGCTATGGGCCCCAGCGTCTTCTTTTTATCTAGTAGTTAAAAACGCCCGATAAAGCTAGAGACTTCAATACACAAGGCATCACAATCTATAAGAGGGGAGGACCATAGGGATAGTTACTATCTATAGTTTACCAGCAGGATATAAAGATTTATCAATAAGCTTAGCAACCTCTCGTGCCACACCGAACCCGAAGATATATCCCCCTCCCGTAATTCCTAAGTCTAATCAGCTAATAATACTATATTTGCCCATATATAATTACAGCTTACTATATGCGTGAATGATGTTTTGACCGTCTTTGATCTCCTTTTCAATGCGCATTCCGGTTGATCTGTAGGGGCGAATACCAACATTATGCCCAACAATATCGTAGTCTGCTGGGTCTGCAGAAAAGTGGGCAGGGAGACTCTTATTAACTCTCCTTGTGATCTGAAAGACATCAAGACTTAAAGCTATTGCAAGTAAGAATCTAACTCACATCCTTATCAATATCCAGGTCTACTTCCGTATTACTGTTTGTAAAGTGGAGATTAGTAGTGTTAAAGGTAGGAACGCGGATCTTAACATACCTTATATCTAGGTCCCTAATACCTCCTATAATCACCGTTCCGTCAAGTCAAGGAATGGCATATGTGTAGTCCTTTCCATCATCATGCATCATACACTTGCTGTAATCACTCTTCACTAGAATTATCTGTCCCTTAAGGAACAGCATGTCCGGATCCCGAACATCAACCAGATAGCTAGGTCCCAGGCCACTTGCGTTAATAAGAACATCGTGGCCGAGGTGGCGCGCATCCGATAATGCATGGAGATCTATTCTCTTGAACCTGACGCCTGAAATCTCAAGAGTATTACGCATCCATACGAGAAAGATGTTTAGGTTGAGCAGGATTGTTGTATCTGCAATTGGTTAGCCTAAGCAGCAACCCCCTCAAAAACATACACAGGTACATCCCCCCTTTGCTCCTTCTGGCAGCTCCTCTTCTGTAAGTAAGCGAAACTAGTGTCCTAATCAGCACCGATAACTGTCCACCTTTAATGGAATGCATACGTCTAGCACAAAATCCTTAAACCAAAGGTCATCCTCTGTACGCTTTTTATCGAAAAACTCCTCCATCGGAATCGTTTTAACGCTGGACTCTGGATATCGGCAGGCTAACCTCCAGAGCTCAATAAAAGTATCACGTTGCATCTTCCTGTCGCGTAGTGAATGCAGTAGCCAGCTACAAAGTTAGCACCTGCCCAAGGACTAGCCCATTCGAGTGTCACTTCATCACCGGGAAGGTTTTTGGCGATGATAGTAATGTCATGGAGTCGAGAGAGCTGTGCCGCGATGGCTAGTCCGACAATTCTGATATCCAACATATCAGCCTTTCACGTTGTCAAACATCAAGAGTTCCAGACTGCCTACCCAGCTCCAACAATCGTGATTCGTGCCATAGGGTATAGTGATGGAATTGTCTAGCCAGAATCAGACTTGGCTGTTAGATCTGAGTTACGTTGGTGCGTTTATCCTTTTTTACTCTGTTTCATTAACCTTATTGAATTAGGTTCAAATAAGTAGAGAGTCTGGGAACTCTTTAAATAGCTAGAGACGGTCCCTATCATCCACCAAGTAATATGTAAATACTACCCCGCATTAAGATAGTATCGGAACCACAACCGATCCGAAGTAAAATGGGCCAGCTAGTGCTCTATATCGGGATTTCTAGCCAGAGTAAAGACTTTTTATGGATACGGTTTATCCTAAGTTCTTAGATATATATAGAGAAAGCTATTTAAGTCTTCCATCATCAAGGCCTTTAATCTATGCTGTTACTAACAGAGCTGGGGGTAATATCATCACCGAAGCTATTAAAGCTTCTCGAACCTGCTAGTATTAGTTTTCAATATAGTATGACCGTCTTACTAAAGATGATTTAGACTACGATGCCAGCTCTTCTGCTAAATGTGGAATTAAAAGAAACTACTATAGGTTCTAGGCAAGAGTTTCAAGACATAGTCGCCTTTACAGACAGAAAAGGATTCTGACTAGTGATCAGTAGAGCAGTGCAGGGTCTGAGTAACATGGTAAATGTTGATGGGATGTTCAATGATATAAAAGCTGGACAACAAATGGGCAAGTTTGTTATCATAGTAGACAAGTGAAGCAACCGTAAGATGTAGAGTTAATAGAGTATAATTTCAGATAATATTTATTTTAAATATATACATAAATAAATAATTTATAAATTAATATCTTCTTTAACGTAATGTGGGCGATACCGGGGATAAGAAAGATTTACTTTTGCTATATCCTTTAGCGTAATGTGGGCGCTCCCGGGACTGACACGGCGTGACGTTGTGATTCGGGAGAATGGGATAACGCGGCCATTAGGTCAAGTTAGTGGCCACGAATCGGAATGATACTATTTGCTGTAGTTTAAGATTGAAACACAAAGTCAAAGTCTAGAACCAACTGACAACTCGGTAAATCGGCAACTCGGACCGAGTTGTCACTATTTGTGGCATTGCGAAACATCTAACTGTGATTCCATTTAAAGGGCCCTGGCGCTAAGTATCTCGATTATTAACTCTTAGCCTATTCCTAGTACCAAAAGACACCTGCAAATGGCAAATGCAAGATACCCCATTGGTCCAAGTGAGCTGGCCCGGTACCTGCTGTCAAAGGGAGACTACGATAAGAAGAGAGTGAGGACAAGTCCCAAGGGAGCTGCGTTTCCATGGCTGACGCGCAATAAATCTGTAACACCAGCAGAGATGTTTGAGCTAAAGTCAAGCGCCATGGCCCGTTTGATTGTAAAGGGTTCTTTCGGCCAAGTATCTTTCGAGTTAGTACCTCTGTCTCTTTATCTCGATTGGGCATGCAGCGAGGCGCCAGCCTACAGTTTGTGACATCAGGGGACCCGCGTCCCAGTCATGCTATGAAAAATGAGACTAGTTTACAACTAAGATAAGTTATAGCCCAACAGTTCCGTGAAGTCGATGTTACACCATTACTGCTACCCCTGTCTGGTTCTTTGCACTATTTGCTTCATTTAAGATAACATAGACTTCTGGTCCGATAATGGGCTCGTATTAGTGAACTCGCACTTAAGAGTCTTTCCCGTAAATGGCATTAAGGGCACAGGCTTACGCAATACACTGGTGTGTAGTGTACTCCTCATTTCTTTACCGATAAACCATTAAACAATAAGGAGAGATAGGAGCCTGTCACAGAAGATGTGCTTTGCGATTTATTTAAATACAGTCATCATATCGTGGATCACAGCAACTACGGGCTATTCTTTACCTCAATACCCCATCAGCAACCATGTCTTCCGTTTCACAGCTCAAAAGCTCCAGGCCCAGATTTCTCGAAACGTCCAGCCTCTATCTTCACATTTTCAGCTCCCATATCTCCCGCATTCTAATCAATAAAGCCGTCGTCTTCACAATACTCGCTTCAATTCTCATTGTCGGTCTTACCTACACGGACGCCAGCCAGATCATTCTAACCACCATACCCTCGAACCAACGAGGCACGCCTGCTGTCGCAAGACCAGGCAGTCCTCAGGCTATCTGGGATTCGGCGAAGACTAGATACAGCCATCTAGATGACGACAAATTCACCATCGCTATGCTTACCTACCGACGTCCGAAAGAACTGAACCATACGCTATCAGTCTTACTCGAAGAAAAGTTCCCGTCACTCCATGAAATTGTCGTCGTTTGGGGCGACGTTGATGACTTACCGCCAACGAGCTTCACATCGAAGCATGGAATTCCTGTGCGATTTCGGAGAGGTCTACAAGACAGTCTCAACGAGAAGTTCCGACCGGATCCCGACTTTAAGACTCAAGCCATACTCTTGACAGACGACGACGTGTACTATCAACCCAGTGACCTCGAATTCGTATTCCACACATGGAAGAAATTCGGCCGATACCGTCTCACTGGCGCCCTCGCTCGCTGCTACGACGAGGATGCAAAGGGCCAATACAGCTATAATTTCTGTCGGGAAGAGAAGCGTGAAGAGTACTCCATGGTTCTGACCAACCTTTGCTTTTCACATATTTCTTTTATGGACTATTATTGGTCTGAAGACAGCACCATGGAAAAGGTTCGAGAATATGTCGATCAACACTTTAATTGTGAAGATATTGCACTGAATTACGTCCAAGGATTGCTCACAGGACAAGGGCCCCTGCTAGTAAGAGGCTGGGAAGAATTTATGAACCTCAACCCTCCCAGCGGTATTAGCACAAAGCCTGGTCATCTGGAGGCACGGAGCAAGTGTTTGAATGATTTTACAAAGATTTTCAAGTCTATGACTTTGGTTCACGAGACGGGGTATATTAAAAGAGGTGTTAATTAATAATGAGCGTTGGTATCTATTTGGCCATTTCTCTCTTTTCGGCTTAATACAACATAATAAAAACTCTCTTTTGGTGATCTCGGCCTACCTATTGAAGCTGATGGGGGCAATGTCTTCCGATGGCTCGGATCACAGCCGCGGCACAGGCATACTCCTCTGTCATCCAGGAAGCTGGAATACCACCTCTCGTAAGGGTCGGCCCGCTGCCCCCACCTTACAGCTCATTTCCTTGTGCGGCTCAAATAACCCAGCCGCATCGAAACAGGGTTCATTGATCCAAACTGCATGTGAAGTGGTCAAAGTTAGTTGCTAAATGGTCCTCGACAGTAACCTCAGTAAGTGGTATATTGGTAAACCTAAGGTCGATCGATTGTGTCGCGGCGTGGACTTTTCGGGACATCAAGAAAATTAAAGAGGTCGAGGTCACTCTCTGGCAGTCCAACTGTAAGCTATAGCCGCGGCACAAAGTTTACCTGTCTGCTAGCTCCTGGAAGACCCTGGGCGGCTTCCTATCGTTCCTTTGTGTCCATGATCATAAGCATGGGTGCTCAGGAATACATGAAGCTTCCTCTTTGGTGGACCTGGTGCCAGATGTTTGGGCTCCTCGATTTCATGACCCGTCCTATGTGACCACCGTAATGCACTAAGAGACCCCAGAAGGGCCCGGACTTAGGTCTTCTGAACTTAGCGCAGTATCATACCTTGGTACTTAGGTTGTGTCTTACCGGATTTCAATGCAGGATTCTGGAGGTTGTTCTCGGTGCGTTTTTGAGTCCATTACTAGGGCATGTTCTCATGTCTTCTGACAAAGTTCGAGGCCACATAAGGATGCCATTACGTGTTGGTTTATACAAAAATAGCTTCTGCCTCAGCCGCCCCCATCACCTTGGCCCTATCTACGGAAGAACCACTAAGTATTTTAACTGATTAATGCAATATTAGGATAATATAAGAAACCCTGAGTAGCGTATAACTTATAGTAACTAGTTCATTATCTTACATATTCTATAACAAGAAACTTTATTTGTTATAAGCCCTTCCTATTGCCACGCCATTACAGTACTGTCGCGATGGCAGTTAGGCTCTGGAGCTGATGAAAAGTATGGCGATGCACTTTTGTCGCTCAGCTGAACAACCGGCTTCAGCACTTCAAATTCGCCCCATTCACCTTTGAGGATAGACATATAAGGTGAATCTTCTCCAAAGGACTTTGGCATCGCTTTAACCCATGCCTTCAGCACCACATCCAACAGCTCAAGCACAAAGAGGTCAGGGCTCGTTTCGTCCCAACCAAACTTCTCTTGGCAGCTCTGTACTACCTCAGGTGAGTACAATCCGACCTCAGGGCTTAGATGGAGAGAGGCAGCAGCCATGAGGGAAGCAAGGACGTGATAGGATCCGCCTTGGCGTGCACGATCCCTGATGGCCATCATGGCACCGATGCATCCGATCAAACCCGTGAGCATATCCGGCACAGGTAGAGCAGGAAGCACACATGTTCCGTCTTTGTGGCCCAGGCTTCTCCCGATGACGTGGGAACACCCAGAAGCAGCATCCGCAATTTGTTGCCAGCCAGGTCGCTCGGCCATAGGGCCGTCTGGTCCGTAGCAATTCTCTTCCACATACACGATGCCCTTGCCTCTTTTTCCAGCTAGCTCTAGTAGGTTATCACGACTGAGCCCTTTCTTGGCAATCACTCCTGGCCTGTACCCTTGGATAAAGACGTCCGCATCCGAAACTAACTCGAGGAGGTGCTTTACTTCATCCTCTTTGGCCAGGTCAATATCCACAGTTCTAACGCCAGCATTCAGCGTCAATTGAAGTCCCTATCAAATGTTATTAGCTTAAATGCATGGTGGACAACTATAAGTGGAAGTGATGGGAAAGAGATGGCAAAGCCTCGTATGAGGACGCACAAGAGGGTAGAAATGGCTTACATTAAAATCAGGGAGGCGACCGCAGTTCACACGGATGAAATCCGCTCCAAGAGCAGCCAATGTCGTTCCAATGACGGGGCCTGCAATGATGCGGACAAGCTCCACGACCTTGATACCAGCCAGTGGTCGTTCATCGACAGATACTGGCAACGGAATGACTGGTGTAGGAACTGCATGCGTCTGCTGTTTGTAGTTGATAAGGGGGTGCTTGGATAAGTCCTTGGCCATACGTGTCTGTTTCCATCCAGCAGGAGTATAGCAAATACTTCCACAAAGGCCTTGAACAAGGTGCATCATCTCTAGTTCATGTGCTCCAAACTTGCGAACGTGTTCAGCAATGACTCGAGAGGCCTCGTCGTTACTGCTGCACTCTTGCGATGGGTCTATGCCGATGGTATGTAGCACTGGATCTGCGCCTAGGGACCCATGTAGCTGGAACCAAACGCCTTCATCCTTGGTCTCGTAGTTTGCCGTAGCGCGCAATCTCAGTGGCGTTCCGAAGATGCCTCCTTGGAGATCTTTAGGGAAGATGGCAGCTAATTTACCCTCCTTGCCAAGTTCCTGGACAGTCTGGCCGTTTCGCTTGGTCATGCCCACGCTTCCGAGCCAAAATGCAGCATGGTCGGTATCGATAGAAACAGTCCTGCTGGAGCTATGGCCGTCTCTGAGCTCGAGGAGCTCGTTGGCCACGATGCCGCTCATTGCGTGCAGAGCACTAGCGATAACGGCGGACTTCAATGGACCGGGGACGATTGTGTCAGAGGAACCAGTGAAAGATACCGTGTCCAGAACGGTGGGGTCTTTGGTGAATCCCGGCGTCGCCTCGGCCAGCTTCTCGAGAAGTCGGCGTGCATCATCGGGCACTGGCGGCGCCTTGGAGTCAATCCAGGACCCTTGTCCGTAGATATCAGCTCCCGAAACGATCTGTGTCATTATCGATGATGGCTGATGAATTGAAAGTTAAGATAGGAACAAATTTACAAATTTACCGACTGATTAACGGCTGCTGATACCGTGGATTTACGCCTTTGGCAGAGCGACTTCTGTGACCTTATCTTATAGATATTGCTTCCGGCATACCTACGAATCGGAAACTATACGGCAATTGTTTCATTGGATCTGCTTTCTGTATGGGGCTGTTCGGCCCAGGCCTTTTCTTTGCGGAGAGAGTGGGTACGGTCCGCAAGTGACTTTGTCGCCCGATGGCATCGAGTAAGCGATTACCGAAACTGAGATACTCCCAGGGGTTGCTTTTGTACCTGCTGGTGTCTTGTCATACAATATTAGGTGTTGGAATCGCATTTCCTGCATGAGCGCCATCGATAGCCTGAGTTTGTTTAAGATGATGACATGTCAACGATGCAGTAACTCACATGGCCAATGATGAGAGACTGTAGATCGGGGTTGTTTCTAGAAGCGTATAGCAGAGTTCTAAGATAGAGTTCGACCAGCTCCATCACGTTCACATGGCGAGAGATAATCCCAAACTATTGTAGCAAGTATGAGATCAAAAGCTTTTTATTAGAACCCTTACAATCTATCTCCCCCAATTGAATTAAGATAATGCCAACTATGTATCTTTAAACTTGTAAATAATGCCTTCGAACCGTGCTTCCGGAAAGACATAGAGCCACTTGAGTGTCTCGCCAGGCCCACAAAAAGCACCATGCATCGCATTCCCAGGAATCCAAAGCACGGTGCCCGCCTTGACATGGTGCCTGACCCCGTCGATCTCAATCTGCCCCGACCCCTCGAGCACGTAGTAGACCTCTGCCTGAGAATGCTGGTGCAGAGCGAGTGTCCCGCTGGAGGGACAGGTCGCGATCCCTACACACATGGAGTCGGAGCTAGTGCTCGGCTTGGAGAGGAGTGTTTGCCAGACCACGGTACCGTATTTGGGGTCTGGGAACGAGCTGAAGGCTGTTTGGCTGATTTGATTCCCATCGAGAATCACTGGTCTTTGCTCCTCCGTTGTCTCGCTTTCGCTGTGGACATGTCAGGGTTTAAGCTGTCAAGAGAAGCTGCCTTGCTTGCGATGCTCACATGGAGATATGGGGTTCGGTGTCCATTCCTGCGTGTCCTGTAGCTTGTTGATGGGCTGTCCTGTGTACTCTGTGCTTGTCTGTCTGTCTGGTTGACGGTCTTGGTTGCTTAAAGAAAGTAATTGATTCTGCCTCCCATCTATGATAAACCACCAACATCTATAAAGTCGTTGAATCATACTTTTGCATTCTGATCTATTGCTGCAACTACGGCATCTGACTCCGAAAACCGCGATGACACGGTCTCGAACCCCGACAAGTGGAGACGGTCCGGCTACACTCCACTTGGTTATCAAGTGCTGTCTTCTTGCACGTAACTGGGCCGAAAATAGGCGAGCGTGCAGGGGTGGCGGCGTTGGCCGTGTCGGTCCGGATCCTCATGGTGAGCAGCCAGACCAAGCAACTCGTCGACTCCATCCACACTCCAGCAAGCATCTGCTTCGTTTCCTATTATCAGTGCTATGGGGAGCAACGTCGATACTTACTTTCCAGTGCAGCGCATTGCCCAAGCATGCCTTCAGTGCCGGTACGCAACTGTTACCCCGCGTTTTGGGCCCGCGCACGATAGATAGCTGATTACCAAAGACGGAAAAAATGCCGTTGCACTGGCGATCGACCTGTCTGCGGGCAGTGCCGACGACTCAGCATTGGTGAGTGATGCCTCGCTTCTAAAGATAAGCTTATCGGACTTGTGTGTAACGATGCAAGACTGTGTATATCCCGTCGAAGCTTCTCGGCGGCAGGCTCCCAGGCAGCAAAGGACTCGTTCGGCGAGTATCGCCATCGATGACCCCGAGACTTGTCAACAAACACAAACCTCCGAGTCAAGCGACACACAGGTATGTAATAACTCGATTTCATATATGTCTGTTCACCAACGTGTTAAAGCCTACATATCAGACCTCGGAGCTCGTCAGTAGGATTGGGACGCTAGAGGCAAAGATCGAGTCCATGGGGTCAAGCCTGCAACGGTGAGCTTGTGTCCCAGCAACAAGGAATTGCGATACTGAACCGCTTTTTAGGATTGAAAGATGCCTCGTTACGCTGGTAGATAGCAGTAATACTGACGTAAGTGCTATAGCCGCAGGGCTGCCAGCTTCTTCCGGGCAGCCCAGGACCGTCAGCAGCCCTAGGACTGTGGGCACTGCTTTCCAGCCTTCGCCGCAAAATGACCCTGCGATCGAGGACTTTGGGACACCAGAGGATGTTCTCATGGCAGTTGTTGATTCGTATTTTACTTACTGCCAGAATCAGCCCTACTCGTTCTTTCACGAAGAAACATTCCGGCAGGGCTTGGCTCAACACGCCATCCCTAAACACCTAGTCCTAGCCGTCATGGCGACTGCGGTTCGGTTCTGCTCCCATCCGTACTATTCTGGGCGCGCGTTAGAGATGTCTGTCGAATATGCCAACAGATCGTGGAAACTCATTGTGTCGGACTGTTTTACAGTGGGCAAGGTGGCAGAGGTGTCTACTGTCCAGACAGTCGCCTTGCTGGGCTTGTTCGACTTTACTGGTACGTTTTTGCATTCTCTAGCATCGCAGTTACACATATCTCACACCTCATGACGCGTATAGCCGGTCGATTACGCCATGGCTCAGCGTGGGTCAAAGTCGGTCTGGCCGTCAGGATCGCGCAGGATTGTGGGCTCATGCTAGAGAACGCAGGGCATCTCTCGCATTCCCAGCAGGAAGAGCGACGACGGGTGTTCTGGTCAGTATATCTGTTGGACCGCTTAGTATCGTGCGGTCGAGGTAGACCACCGGCCATCGTTGATGCGTCGTGCCACCTACAACTGCCGTGTGATGAGTCGATCTGGAGGGAGGGCTTATGGGCCAAGACACAATCGTTGGACGAGATGACGAACCGAACTCTCTCGATATCTCAACGCCAATGTCCTTTGGCGCAGGTCATCGCTATTGCGCAGATCCTTGGCCGATGCGCGCAATATGTACTCCAAGACTTCAACATCAGAGGCCCGCATCCGCCTTGGGATCCTGGCTCAGACTTAGCCGGTATTGAATCCGATCTTCTCCATTTCGAAGCATATTTGGAGATACAGAGGCCAATTGACGAGATTCTCGCACCTTATGTCTTAGCCGAAGGCGTCGTAGATAGCCAGTCCTCTGGCCCGATTATCTTCTCTCGAGCATTATTCCACCTCTGTTATTGTCTACTTAACCATCCCTTCCTACTACGGCGCCGCATCAACACATGCCGAAACCTTGCTCCTGTCAGTTTTATCAAGCGGTCATCTGACTTGGCCTGGCTTCACGCACAGCAGATGATGGCTCTTATCCGCGAGTCGCGGAAGTTGGGCTGCTCATTTCACGCCTCATCTAGCGGCTATGCCGTCACAGTCGCGGGCTCCATTATCGCGCTCCGGACCTATGATGAGCACTCGCCGACTTCCCAGGAGGCCCACATATTGCTCGACGAGGCTTTGGGCTATCTGGATATCATCGGCCATCACTGGAGTAATGTCAGAACAATGGTGACGTGCTAGATTCCAGTTTTGTCTCGTTTGTACACTAATTACCGTCAACAGGCCTCGACACTTCGACAAATAGTCCACGATGGGCTTGCAGGGAGCCACTTGAATAGCCTCACCCAGGGGTTGAGCTTCACACCTGCGAAGGAAGAAGCGATGTGGGCGCTGGTCGACTATAATACAATGTCAAATCAGCTTAGCCAAGATGCTCAGATGGGTGGCCAGGAATCATCAGATGGTCTTATGCCAAATTCGTGGATGGATTTGTTTGGTCCGATCGATTATGCTTTACTCTCTAGTTTTAATGGACCAACCCAAGATAAATAGGAATGGGTGACTACTACAAATTCCATGATAAGAGGATTACACCTTGGTAGAGCCCAAGGTATCAAGAGCCTCGTATATGACACTAAAGTCGGTCTCCAAACTCCTTAGACTTGGCCAATGGTCTATACGTCTCCTCAACGCATCTTCCAACAGCCAGAGGGACATTGGCCTCTGCAGCGGCCGAAACGGCGAGGGCAAGATCCTTGTGCGCCAGCTTGGTTACGAAGCCGCCCTCGTACCTTCGATGAGCTGGAGGGCTAGCGTCTCCAGCCTGGACCTCTGGAACGGGGTGATTGATCTAGACAAGAACATTAGTATGTGCTCTAACTGGAAGATGCCGATCCTCTATCGCGAGTTCGGTTGGAACACTTGCCTCACTAGACCAGCATCGCCCTGTAGAGTTGTTAATGATATCAGCAAGGACTTGCGGATCGACTCCAAGTCTTTTTCCCAGTAGCATCGCCTCACTGAGTTTTGTTAGCCTCTGATTTTGGGTATCTACGTTCTGACTGTCTCTAGCTCACCTTAGACCAAGCATCGTGATACCAAGTAGGAGACTTATGTCAGTTAGTAATCATATCGAGACCAGCCGGTTGAGGGACACGCACTTGTTAGAGATCTTAGCGGCAAGGCCAGCTCCGAGGTCACCACAATACGTGACCTTGCGAGACATGGCTTCAAGGACGGGGACCGAGCGTTGGTAGGAGGTCTTAGATCCTCCTACCATAATGGCCAATGTTCCCTTTTCTGCACCAACGACACCTAAGTTGCGGTGAATTAGTTACCACGGCAGCAGAAACGAGTGGCTTGGCTTAGTTACCTCCTGAAACCGGGGCGTCCACCAGATCTGCCCCAACCTGTCGCAGTTGCAGAGCAACCGCTTTGCTGACGCTTTGCTCGATGGTTGACTGATCGATGCAAAGAGTATCTGTGCGTTGATCTTGACTCATGTCTTTGAGAGCACTCAAAACACTTTTGCCTTGGCCGACGTACACTTCCTCGACATGGTTTCCGGTGGGGACCATTGTGATAATTGTAGAAGCCTTCTGTGCTACATCATAAGGCGCTGAAAGGTGTTAGCGGGTATAATAAGTCTTCCTACAGTGCATGCTTACTTGAGCAGCTAATGAGAGGCACGTTGGGATGCTCAGCGTTTTGGCGTTTGATGATGGTATCCACCGCAGCCTGTTTCACATCACACAATGCGAAGCCGACCTGCTTTCCGCTAGCAGGGCTCTGGTATCTCGAAATAAGGTTGGTAATCTAGTTAGGCAGATTAGAACTCCCTCCATAGAAATGGATTGAACAGTCAAGAGCTGTACCATATGACCGCCCATGGCCCCGAGGCCGATGAAGCCAATTGTATTAGACCTGTCAATTGATGAAGCGACAGCGGATGTCGCGAAACGACGATGGGGTGAGCCACACGCATGTCCTCGCTGAGAACGAGTAAAGCTCGAGCCAAGGCTGAGTTGTCGGAGGGTCTTATGGACATGCATGGTGACTGATAACAGCTGGCACGTAAAAACAATAATACCAGGAAAGGAGTAAGTGAATATTATTCAGATAATGAATCTTCTTGGAAAAAGGACGAGTCTCAGATGCTTTTGAATGCTTACATGTCCGCCAAACTTGAGCCGACTTACACGCTCATAAGGTCTGCTGCCGGCAAATTTGAGTGGAGCCGGTCCGGCCTCCGGCCTTGATTCATCAAGCCCCTCACGATACCCTGTAGGCTAGATGTTTATATTACCGAGGTTCAAGAGACTATCTATGTTTTGCCTATACGGACTTTTATTTAATGGACTACTATGAGTTATGAGTTAATTTAATTCTTAGTCCTAAATATAAACAAATAAACTCGATGATAGAACTACCCTATAGAACTCGTCATCGATTGGCACTAACCGTGTTTGTACAGCTTCAGGTCTATGACGTAGTGCTCCAACATGCACCCTACTGTACGTGACAGCTTTTAGGCGTACGTCACCACTATAATCGCGTCTCGAGTACCACAATGGCAGACTTTGCGACAAGAAGGCAAGAGAATATTAAGCAGAATGAGATTCTTCTCAGCGAACTCAAGAATCCCGTACCCAAGGTCTATCATCAATCTAAGCCTGCCAGCAAAAGCGTTAAACGTAGGGCTACTTCACCACGCGCGCCTACAAGACAATCTAGGCGAATAGCAGAAGCCAGCACAAAGGCGAATTACAATGAAGAACAAGATGATGAACCTGTATCACAGACATCCTCCAGAACCAGAAAGAAGCGTCGGACAGTCTACAACAATGCCGTGCAATCAACAACTTCAGATCCAGAATCAGAACCTCACACTCGCAAAGACGTCAAATCCACGATAGATGGGTGGACAAGATGGAAGCCGGAAGCTGGTGAGCCGACACGTGATGCTTCTGGAGTATTTCATTTTGATTCTCATCCTGATTTCCGGCCCAACAAATCCCCAGAGGAGATTATCCGTGAAGGAAGCTTTGGCGGCTCTTATTGGCGACCTTTATTTTCGAAGCATCTTGGAATCACTATACAAGATGATTGGAGAGAATTACCATCCTCTTGGACTGCTGGATTGAGCGTGGATGAATATCTCACCAGCGACACATACAACCCCGAGATAAACAAATACGGCGTCGCTTGCGGGCAAAGCATTGAAGAATGGGAAGCAGCTGGCTGGATCGCACACGAGTACGACGTCAGGGGTTGGTTTCAGTGGTATTGTCGGTTCTGGATGGGTCGTCGATGTTCAGATGATGAGCGCCAGATCAGTCGTTGGAAGAAGTGCGTTGGTGAGACGGGCCGATGGCGACGGATATTGCTCAAGAAATACGTGGCTTTGGGAATACGGACGGTTTTCGCGGATGATGGTAGGGATGAGGATGAGGTTGATGTGAGTCCTGTGGTGCATCAGACGTGCCATCACTGGGCATATGAAGTTCGACAGGACGCTTTGGAGAGATTCTGGGCTGAGGGGAGATAACATTCTTGATCACAGAGAGGCTTCAGAGATCGTAAGCATTTATCATTTCTAATATAAAAACACCTGAGTGCAACTAGGTATAATACGTGACGTAAGTCGTAAGTCATAACGTTTCTCATTTATCCATAGCATTCCAATCCATTTTCCGTAGAATCTTGCATAAAAGCCCATGCGACGATTGAGCTCCCCGTGAAATTGCTTGTAGTTTCTTCAGTGTCGCAGCAGCCTCATTAACCGCAACAACAACATTGCTCCGTCGAGGAAAGTTGTGCACTTGGTCCCTCTGAAGAGACATGCACAAGAAAGCAGCCGTATCAAAGAGACACAGAACAACAAGATGAAACTGCCCATCACCTTGTGAGACTTGAGATGCCCATTGAGTGGCGATTTGCAGCGTCTTAAGTGAACATTCCACCGCTTCTGCTCGTAATTGTTGTATCTCGGGTACAGACAAATCTGTCGATGGATGTAGTAAATAGGCTTTGTATGGCTGGAGAATCATAAAGTACGCCATTGTCTGGACATAGTAGCGATGCGTCACGACCCAAGGCCACTCTGTATCTTTAGACGTGTCTGGGTTGCTTAGAGAAAACACAGCTGGGAAGGAAGATACGTGATGTTCTACCATTGCTTTGTACTCCCGGACCTTGGTAGCCGAGTTGATGTTCTGTGGTGTTTGCCAGCGCCTGGCGAGAGATGATATGAGTTGGTATTGAAGCTTGGTATGGAGTGTTGGCGTTGGCGCGGCGGAAGCTTTCAAGTCGGGTTGTTCAGGCTCTGAATCGATGTCGTTCATTATAAATGGCCGACCCAGTATCGACGACAATTGCCTGTGTGATGTTAGTTACTGGACGACTCGTCGTCTTTGCCCGGGGTCAACGCACCAGTTCCAGCAGTACAATACGCGCCAGGCTCGCCGACCAATCTGCACCTCAATATCCTGTCTCGCCTTGTGTCGCGACTTGTGTAGTCCTGCATAAGATATTTAGTAAGAGCCTGATTGATCTGTTCCTGTTGTTGACTCACCTAGTTCATATGCCTCTTGTACAGCGAGCCCAATTGTGTGCCAGGCCTCAGTAAATTTGGCCTCGCCTTTAAACCAACAGATAGAAAGGACTTTCCACTGAAGATTCACCAAATGATATGACCCAGCTGGTATTGCCTCGGCAAGGCGTGTTCCAGCATCGTGATACGCCTTGGAAACATCCTTTGGTGATTGGGTCAGATGTATGCCCAGTTTTGTCTGTGCGTCAATGTCAAGATGCTGCGTGACGCAAGCGCACATCATGAAGATGAGGGTTGTGAGTTGAAGATCCTGGAGACATGGTTGTTGCGATCTGCACGACCAATTGACGTATTGTCGTATAAAGGCAGGTGGGTGTATGAAGTTATAGTGGTGATTGACGTTGCTGAAGAATGCTTCAATCAGAGCGTCTTGGGAAAAGTCAGATGTGAGATAAGGCCAGATAACGGAATGCTCACCTAATTGAGGCTTGGCTGGGAGGAAGCGGAGTGCATTTCGTAGTTGAGAGTCAGCGCTAGCATCGAGAATTGCTTGGTCATGATGGTCCTTGTTATTATGCTGTAGACGAGGTTAGATACAGTCAGAACTATCGCTACGACTTTATTTATGAGGCGCGGTGAACTGACTATTGAGTAGGAAAAGCCATCATCGAGATGCCCGTCATTTGCCTGTAACAAATGGCTGAGACTTGTGTTTTCCGAGGGATCATAATTGCTATCCTGGTCCTCTGCTTGGCCCCGTGACCGTTTGAGGGTTGGTGTTTTAGTCAGCGGTTTGGTAGACATTTTTAGATCGATACCCCAAAATAAAGGTTAGTAAAAAGGTAAACTTGGACATTAGTATCGGTTGATGATATAGACAGCACAATCATTTTCGGAGTATTGTACTGCACCGTAAAAAGTCGGTGGTGGCCGAAATACATCGGCCGAAAGCTTTCGGCATGACGCCCGAAGACAGAGTGCATAAGGTGAAGTGATACGGCCTCACCAACAGCATAATTAGCATGACACCCACAAAGCGGGATCCCGCTCTTTTCTCCCCTCGCAGCAGGGGGGCTCTCACTAGTTAGTCGCTGACAGAGAACGGGAATAAGAAATGTATTGGCCCGATGGCAAGCTCTCGATCCACTGACATGCATGCCCCATGTCGTAGGCTAGGGGACGATTAGGGAAGTGATCAGCTTGTCAGCTCTGCGAGTCTCCCTGGACAGCGGGATTTTCAGTGACGCACAAGTATTTTACAGTTGGACACACAGACTGTTGGCTACTGAAAGGCTTCCCGCTCAAGCCGAGCGGATCGGACGCACTGATAAATCTTAATCACGGAGCTGATCAACTGATCAATTGTCTCAGCTTTGATGTTTATATTCAGTCTAAAAGTCAATATTTACAGCCGGTCTAACGCCGAAAGAAGTGATCCGAATTGTCGGGTCCGAGAGTCCCCTCCCCTCCCTCAACCCTTCAAAATGGTAAAATAAAAAGCAAACATAAAACAAATGATGAAAGACCGAAAAAATCGTCTGAATAATGGTCCAATAACAAATCTTGACCAACCAGACCGACGCTGTCTCGCCTGCAAAAATGGCGGATTGACCATCACATCAATCATTCTCGTCCGTCGAATTTCGGGAGCTTGTTTCCCAAAATATCTCCCCGATCGGAAGCTGTCGCATGTAAGCATTTGATCAGCGGTCTGGTAGGAATCTCGTACCTCCACGTGATGTTGGCTTGCACTACATTTTGGATGCCTTGGATGTAGCGAGCGACATTCGCGTCAATCTCGGGTCCCCAACTTGGCAATTGTTCAATTGCATTCTGCCAATCTTGGTATCTTTCCTCAAGAAGGTTCCCGACTGTATCAAATGCCTCTTGTGGAGATTGGCCAGTCATTCGACAAGCTGCTACCATGCTAAAAGGGCAGTCGTCATTCTACATCATGTCAGCTTTCATGATCCGCGGTGTTGGATAGCATAGACCAATTTACCTCTTCCTTCCGGTAGGACAAAATGTCATTGGACCTTATACACTGATTAGGTGTTTAAAACAAGAATAAAGAATGGGTAGTCCTTACAGCAAGACAAAGTCTGCACCCAGAAGCTCTAATTTCTGGATAATGGGATTTTCGAACACTTCATCTGGCAACTTGATATCGTGAGCATACTCAATCAGATGATATAAAGGCGTCACTCCCGACGACAACCGTCTCGTATCAAGCATCTCCTGGATACTAGGGATGCTATTTGAAGAGAATTGTTTCACATGATGGACTACTCCGTCAGTGTATTGCCTCATTGCAAGAGCAAATCTTCTCCGTGCACCTGGAACGATTAGTAAAGTCCACGTCAAGATTAACTTGGCGAAACTTACCAACAGTCGAGCCCTATCAAGATCGTTTGTCAGATCGCAACAACGTCAGGTCGTGGAGCTAGACTTACTTCTGAAACTCTTCGGAAAATGTCATCATGGGCCTGGACTACAGCGCTCTTTGGTCTGGTATAAGTCTTGTCTAGCATATCTGCCATGAGACTATCAATGACGACTTGCGACCGTTTTGGGTCAGACTTTAATGACCCTTCATCAAACACTATCATTGTTAGCTTCAACAATCAACATTGATCGTGAATGGTAGTACATACTATCATCAAAAGGAAAGACCTAGAAGAAATGTCAGAGAGCAGCAACAGAAGCAGAGAAATGGTTCACTCACCCAATTCCCCCAATCACATATCGTCTTGAGCTTCTCGGACGGAGCATCAGGAGCAGCGATAGAGATAAAAATGGCAAAGTCGCAGAACTCAACTCTCTTCTTCATTCGAGGTGAGAAGGAACATTTCCTGATAGTGCATTAGTATGGGAATGCATCAAGGTCGATGGCAGCATACTCTGCAAGCCACTTCTCGGATACAGGCTTGACTGTTTCATAGTTGGGATTCATGGGCGGAGTCTCGACCACGAAACCTTTGAACATGTCGGGAAGAATAACAGTTCTTCTCGACTCCATCTTGGTAGTGAGCGCCTGCATGGCTTGTGCTGCAGGTACAGATTGTGGGGAGGAAGTAATGGGGAGGGAGTGATAGGGAGGGAACAGCTGCGTGCTTTGACATGCAGAAATCAGCTCGGGGCTTACTGGGCGTCACGAGTACTCAAATATCCCAAAGAAAACAAAGAACGCAAGGCAGACTCGTAGGTGTTCCAACCAGCCTGCTTCCCTTCATCCCGCGTCATTTTCTTTCAGCTTGACACTAGACACATACTAAGCCATGATGGAATCACAATTCCCAGACATTGAGGCAAGCTAGGGTGACGATATCATACCAGATGATGGGTGGACAGGGGTCTCTTTCACGAATTATTGGCAGATGGGCCACACACTCCGTGGGTATGGTTCAGATCTAAATTATGGAGTGAGGACTAAGAGTAAGTAGTCCACCAACAGAAGACCCCCTCGTCATGTTGATCGTGGGTTCGACGAAGGGAGAAGTCCGCGGACCACCAAATCACCTCCGAGAAACAAGAGTACGCAATGTACCTTTCGAGCCAAGGGATAGAAGCAAGATGAGGCGTTACGAGTCTCCTTTCAGGTACACTTGGACATCCCCAGCTTAAAATGGATGATATCTGTCCCGATGCTCTCTCGGAAAGTCAGCTTCGTACCAAGTCTCTTCTTCCAACTTTTATTAGTCTTTTATCCATTTCACTATGAAGTTCTTTGGGCAAGCCGAAGCTCGAGAGGAGCTTCGAACCATTGGAAACCATACTTTCACATGGACCAATGATCACATTCCCAAATCCCACACAGATCCTCTCCGTCACGAATGTGATGAACTTGGAGCTGCTGCCGTCAAAGAGATACAAGAAATCCAGTCTCAGCAAAAGAAAGACGGTCATCAAGTCGGCAGAGCAGACTTGTTCGAAACACTTTCTCGCCACCATAGCGAGAGCCAAGTTCTTTCTCAGCTCTGGACTGAAGTCCATACTGTCCCCTATTGGGTAGATTGGGACCAGATTGCCCGAGGACAGAAATTCTTCTACCGCTATGCCCTGGCAAACCTCATCGGCTTTGCCTTTCAAGGCTTTGTTGGCGAGAACTCTGCTTCTACCAGCGTCGTTGAAGTACTTGCTCGCACTGGTGGCTTCAGCACTCGTGTCTTGAGACGTCGACTGCTTGAAACATTTCAACTCGTTCTTCAAGTCACGCACTCTCTTGATCATGTGAAACCTGGTGGGCCAGGGCATAGATCGATCGTGCAAGTCCGTCTTCTGCACTCGATGGTCAGACAGCAGATCCTCAAAGTAGCCGCGTCGAAATGCCGGTTCTTTGATCAGGAGACACACGGCATTCCTATCAACACCCTTGACTCGATACATGCCATTGCAACATTCAGCTGCAACCATGCTTGGCTTCAGCTCCCTCTTATGGGGATCACCCCCGAGAAACAGGAAGTCGAAGATTACATTGCCCTTTGGAGATACGTGGCCCATGTCATTGGGGCACCCGAGGAGTACTTCACGTCAGCAACTCAGGCTAAGGCTGTGATGGAAAGCTTAGCTTATAACGAGCTCCTTGTGACACCCACTTCTGTTGTCATTGGGTACAATTTCGTTGAGGCCCTCAAGGATCTGCCGCCCATCAACATCTCGGATGGGTTCATTCAGGCTGCTAGTCGCGTCTTGAATGGCCACGAGATCTGCGACCAGCTTGGTATGGGACGGCCCAGCTGGTACTCATATGCCTGCTTCAGAGGCCATTGCTGGTTGGTGTGGAGTTTAGCTAGCCTGCAGCGATGGATCCCTGCCCTGGATGATAAGGTGATTGATCTCTGTCGGGAAGGGCTGCATGGCGCTATCATCCATAGTAACCAAGGTCTCGGAGGTGGCTCCATCCTTGATTTCAAATACGTCCCGGATGGGCGGATCCAGGGAAAGGAGAAGAACGACCGGGCCGAGGGGCGTTTGTGGTTCTTTGAGAGACCCTTTGAGTTCATGTACTTTGTAGTGTTTGTCATTGGATGCACGGTAGTGCTGGCATGGTTGCTTTGCATGGTGCAGCTCCTTGCGCTCGGGTCCTCGCGTCGTGCTTGGGGGGATAGCCTGGTTGGGCTGAGATTGAATTCTGTACTGTAGATCGCCCTGTAATTCTATTTGCCGTATGAACCAACATGCAGGTTTGCCGTATGTCTAATGTCATCCCAAGTCCTAGGTCCGTTTAATCCTTGTCCCGTCTAGGGTCGTCGCCCGGCTGAAGTTCAGGTGTCAGAAATCAAACGGACCATGACGGATTGAGAAGCAATGAGGTATTTTCATCTCCCAAAGAGACAATGCTTACCATGTTCGTCCCAAGCTATTTCACTTTCTCCATAGTCAACTGAGACATGTTGTCGTGCCACTGGATATCTGATACATCACTGGTCAGAGCGCAATCTACCAAGAAAACCATTGTTTGCCTCGATCGATCCGGCACGTCCGCTATGCCCTGGGACAGTGACCAATGAAAGGAGCTTAGTTGGTAGTGCAAGAGAAGGCAATCAGGGAAACATTGGGCTTTGACGCTGCGGTTGGGTCAAATAGTACCAGGATCGACAGGCTAGCTTGGCGTGGCTGTCGTCTGACATGATAGAACCCCTTGTCGAAAATTCAGCTACTCCACACCAACCATGGCTAATCACCAACTGCTCAGCTATCTGAGGAAACAAAGTCAGTTTGAGTTTGACATTGCATGACAGTAGTTCGCGTTCTGTTGGCTAAGATGGCATCGTCTGCCACGTCATTCTGCTGTCAGCACTTAGCGATTCTACAAGTGCGTGCGCCGAGTCTTGTGTGAGTGTCTCACTGTCCGCGGTTATACGTAAACGATTTGGAACTTGACGATCCAAACAATGAGTGATTTAATCCGTCGGGTTCCGTTCACACGGTATCGGTTCCCCGATATTTTACGGACTGCACCATCGTTAAGCCAGCCCAGCTGCTGCAGGCACCCTAACCCTGGTCACCGCGAGGCCCGCGCCTTGAACCAACATGACATATTGCGCTATGCCACGCTACACTGCGCTATTGCCCATGATACCACCAGCGCCAAGAGTGTGACGTGTTAAGTCTGACCAATGATCTGATTCGAATGCTGTCACTGGTGCGTTCATTTTCAATAGTATGTGATTGGACTTTTCAAACCAGGGTCATCTCGAACCGAACTGAATCATTTCTGTCAAGGAGGCAGGCAATGAGGACCTTGGGGACCCTCACCAGGGCAAAAGGATGCAAGGCTCAGAGCCAAGGTAGTTAATGCAAGTCGCTGATAGGGTTGAAAGCGAACTTTCTCGGATCCCTCCCTCGAGGGTGGCGTGAACTGCAAGTCGACCGTTGATTTCTGAACCGCGTCTTCCGCCAGATTTCTGGGCACGCTAAGCAGGCCTTTGGCTTGGATGATATCATTAGAGGCCGCTCGAGTAGATTCTGCCAAGGAGTCCAGGCATTTGAGTCAGATTTGCCAACAGACGGAGAACTCCGCGGAATTCCGTGGCTGGGGATTTGGCGTTGGTAGTTCCTTACTCGCTTGCATCGCAACGTCCTTTGTTCTGTGTAAGCAGCTCGGCACGTATTCCTGCAGTCCGATGTTTAATACAAAGCAAACTTAAGCAAAGGAAAGGACTGGCAAAGTAAGTGATAGCTCCAATCCGAGTAGTGCTGCAGTAAAGCTTTCGGCTGTACTGTTAGCTTTAGATACAACCTTTCCGTACTCCATGTCATGGGGCTTGCACGAGGCTGAGCTACAGTCATTATTTTGAAGTACAATTGTGTCTAATCGATATCAACCTCTGCTTAACAGACTCTATAAGAGCACCAATACGACTAGTCCAGGTTCATATGAAGATTTTTAGATATGGGTGCAGCATGGATTCAGAAGTCACACAACCAAAGAGTGATCTTGAGATTGCTTTTACAACGTTGCTTAAACAGTTCCTTTCAGCCAAGATGACACTCCAAATTTTACTACAGAGATGAGCCAAGTTGAACATAAGCCGTTAAACACGCGACGAACATGAAGGTAATACATCAGCTGTCCCTTTAAGTACGATACTTGTCAGAGCAGTCAGACTCTTGAGTGATAACATTCGATGCAGCACAGTTAAACATTGAGTCCGTCAACATATTTATTGAACACTGCCTTCTTGATATACTATACATCAGAGCTGCCCGGCCATCATCTGCCTTATGCTTCCATCTTCTGTCAATCTCAGACATATTTCATAGACCGTCGCCAGATTCTTATGCAGAGAACTGAGTAGCGCGGCGGTTGTTACGGTTGTCGGTGTTGGTGTCGTTTTGATCCTGGGTATCTTCCTCATTATCCTCACCAGCGTTGCCGTTGCTGTTACCGTTGCCCCCACTGCCTGTGTTGTCTGTATTTCCGGTATTTCCAGTGTTGCCAGCATTACCGGTCCCAGCGTTGTTGTTGTTGTTGCCGGTAGCTTGGGCCATTTGAACTGGAATGACACCACCAAAAGGACCAGCGCGTGCCGGGTTCTGGCAACGAACAAGGCATACATTCTCCTCACCAGCAACAGAGCCCGTGCATTCCTGTCCAGCAGGGATCGAGGCCACAAGAGGAAAGTCACCCATCTCACCATCACGGTTGCGGCCACGCTCATTGCCTTCAAGGTTGGTAGTAACCTGGATGTTATCCCAAGAAGTGCCAGTTCCATCAGCGTTGATCATACAGGTATAAGGCCCAGCGCCATCAGAGTTGACCTGATGGACTGTCATCTCGAGGCTGCCGCCAGGGTTGACTTGAGGAAGCTGACTGCCAGTCTCTTCCATGATGTCGAGGGTGCCCTGCTCAATCTGGTTGTCACCACCCGCGAGGGTCTCGCCCACGGTGTCAGCGGCACTACCACGGAAGCGAGTAGCATCAGTTTGGAAGGGACGGCGTCTGGTACCATCGCGAGGAGTGGAGGTGTCAACACCGAGAGCCATGCCTGAGCCGCCCGCGTCTCCAACCGCGTTTGTGATGACGCTGTGGGCAGCTGCAAGATCAGCAGCGACGAAGAGAGCAAAAATGATGTTCTTGATGGATGCCATTGTGAATTTTGTTGTGGGAGAGGGTCAAGTAGGAAAGTTTGTCTGTGTGATTTGAGAACTTGGAGGGGTAATTAAAGACCTGACCGGCAGGAGATAGAAGTGAAGATAGTAGGAGAAGAGTGGACTGATGATCTGAGGATGCTGAGGCTGTTGATGATTAGGGAATACTGATGAAGAGAAATGGTCATTTTTATAGAGAACTGTCGCAATACCTCTTGTCTTCTTCTTACCATCTCGACATACACATATTACCACAAGAGACAAGCCAAGAGAACACAAGACATACCATGAGACATACAAGAGCTTCAAAATTAACCACATTTCTACAAACATATCACTAAACGGCTTTGATATCGCTATGACCCTCATGGCCAAGACCCGGAAACCTCGTCTCCCGAGAAAACCGAAGAGCGCAGCCTCTTGATTAAACAAAACGGCAAAACGCGTTTTGACCATATCTGGAGTGCGATTCGCCACACAACTGTTTTATTCCTTGGCGAATTACTTGAACTTGAGTCTGCGATTGATCAGAATCAGCTTACGCTATACCCATTTCAGTAAGAGGACTGTGAGAAGCCAGGGTCTCAGGTACAACTGATACCAGCCCTTGTCACTCTTCTGAGGAGCCAATCGTATCTCCTCTTCGTCAAATTCCGAGATCTACAATGATGGATGAGGTTTGTTTCTTGCTAATTACTAATTGTAAATCGCGTTTTAAGGTCTACAAAGTCTGTTACAGGCATCGCTTCACGAGATCTAAGGCCGAGAGCGCTGGTGATTTTTCTTCCTTAATCACCAGCATCTTCAATTGACGTACGGCAATTTATCAAACACGTAATTATATCATCGAGTTTCTTTACAGTAAAAGAATTTTAAGCATTCCCGGGCACCTTTTCGCTATAGATACGGGCTCAATAGGGTAGCAGGGTTGAGATTGATAATTGGAATCTATAGCGTTCCTCCTCAAGACCGAGCAATGTCAAACTCAGCTATATACCAGTTCTGAATAGCTTTTGTGTCTCCTGTGATAGCTACAGTGTCATACCGCGACCTTTGCTCCTTCGCCACCGAGCCATTATTAACCATACGACCGACCCATTTGCCATGTCGGCGACCAGCATCGATAATCTTATCAATAGCAGCAACAAATTCAGGCTCATCACCTCGCGCAGGTGTATATCCCAGCAATGACTGAGCAAGATCATTAGGGCCGATGAAGAGCATGTCCACGCCTGGAGTGGCAGCAATCTCATCGACGTTCTCAACACCAGTGCGAGTCTCTATCTGAATCATGGTGATGATGGTCTCGTTGGCAGACTTCATGTACTCGGGTGTTGTGAGACCATGACCAATTGCAGGGAATGCAGAGCCCTGCCCTCGAACGCCCTGAGGGGGAAACTTGGAAGACGCGACGATCTGCCTCGCCTCGTCTGCGTTGTTGATTTGAGGAACCATGATGCCGTGTGCGCCGGTGTCAAGTGCTCGCTTGATGATATCGTGGGCAGGCCCGCGGATACGGATGATGGGCGACACCCCGAGGGCTGAAATAGCTGCTACCGAGTTGTGCATTGAGTCATCTCCAATGTGGCCGTGTTCACATTCAAGGATGGTGCCGTCCAGGCCGGTCAAAGCAACAATCTGAGCTTGGCGTACACTGGGGATTGCAATAAAGGTCATCAAGGGAAACTCCCCAGCCTTGATCTTGTTGAGAAACCTCAATCGAGGGTTCTCGATTGTGGTGGTGAGGGCCGTAGGATATGTTTTTTGAGTCATGGTTAATTTGTGACTTTGCAAAGAGATTTGATGATGTTTCGGCTATGCAAGCGGGGAGATAATATGATGGGTTGTTGTTGATGCCGATAACACAATGAATTGTGGCTATAATGTACTCGGAGGTTATTGCGGTCTTTAATTAATTATTCGAATTATAGCAATATCTATTATCTACAATTTCCCTTCAAGAGTGCCAATTGCACGCGGCTGTTACCGTTGTGTAATGCTGGATCCACAGGGAGGAGCTCCCCCGGGCTGCAGGGGAATGGTTAATCTTCCTGCAGGCCCTGTCCAGTGAGCTCCTCCTCCGAGCAATCGGTAAACCCAACCGATAAGACTGCTAATCTGGCTGGCGAACCGCACTAACCATAACGGCAACTCCCGGCTGGACCCCGGATTCTGGTATCTACAGCGTTCAACTTCAGCTTGGAGCTTGAGTCGCGTCGCCGAGCTAACGCAATTCATCCCCGCATTCTAATCAGCCCCTCGTCATTCGTCGTCCGCCACGAGACCCTGGAGGAGGACTTCATTGTATGCGTCGAGATAACGCTATGTCCGGCCTGTCGGTGGATTTATAGCCTCGTCTCCCGACGAGTGTTGGAACGAAAAACCCAGACAGCCATCCTCGTCTCTTTATCCCTCACAACTTCAAGACACGAATAACATTGCCGTCATGGCTGCCTTCCCTGTGGATGAATCCCTCAAGCGGTCACCCTCGTCTCATGCCGAGGGTACCAGCACTGCTTACCAGAGGATGCCCGAAACCCTCTTGCACCTCAACGAAGAAGAGATCGCTGCAATGAACAAGAAGTTAGTTCGCAAGATCGACTCCATCATTCTACCCATCATCGGAATATTGTACATTCTCAACTACATCGATCGGCAGAACTTGGCCGCTGCAAAACTCCATGGCATCACTGATGATCTCAACATGACAACGGAGCAATTTGCTACTGCTATATCAATCCTCTTCGTTGGTTACCTGCCGTTCCAGATCCCAAGCAATCTCATCATTGCAAGGATTCCTCGGCCGGGTATGTACATCTGTGTTGCTGTGGTCATTTGGGGAACTATCTCAGCTTGCACGGCTCTGGTCAAAAGCTATGGTCAGCTTCTAGCGGTCAGAGCAATTCTCGGTGTCGCTGAGGCCGTCTTCTTTCCGGGGTAAGAATCGCTCACTTCCTTCAACAGAAGAAGAATGTCTGACAATTTCCAGAGCCATATACTACCTCTCCGCATGGTATACCAAGACCGAGCTCGGAAAACGAATCGCCAGTCTCTACATTGCCCAACAGGTCGGAAACGCGTTCGGTGGCCTATTTGCCGCAGCCATCTTTCAGCTCGACGGTCGACATGAAATCAAGGGTTGGCAGTGGCTCTTCATCATTGAGGGTTCTGCCACAGTTGGAATTGGTGTCGTTTGTGCCTTTTTCATGCCCGAGTTCCCCTACAACAGCCGCATCCTTTCCCAGCCCGAACGAGACCTTGCCGTGTGGCGTATCGAATCAACAACTGGTGCAGCTGAGGGCTCCGAGAAAGAGAGCACTCTCAAGAGCTTCGGAAAGGTCCTTTCTGATCCCAAGCTTCTGCTTCTCATCCTGTGCAACCTGCTTTCCCAGGCACAGGGCTCGATTGCCAACTACTTTCCGACTCTGGTTGCCTCGCTCAATTTTGGCAGAACTGTCAGCTTGCTGCTTACTGCACCGCCCTACGTCCTCGCTGGGGCTGTCTACTGGGTGTTGATGTGGTACAGCGACCGGAAGAACACAGCATACCCCATTATCATCGGATGCATCGCCATTGCCATTGGCATGTATATCATCCCCATGTCTACACTCAATGTCCCTGCTCGCTATTTCTCCATGATGATTCTTCCCTTTGCGTCTGTTGGTCCCCAGCTTGTGCTTTATAAGACCATCAACCTCCATCTCGCACGTCCTGTCTCAAAGCGCGCAGCAGCATCTGCTCTTGTCAATGCTATTGGTGGCACTTCCAACATCTGGGCTTCATACTTGTACTATGCTCCTCCTCACTTTTATGCAGCATTCGGCACTCTTATGGGATGCGCCTTTCTCTTTGCCGGGACTATTACTTTCTACCAATGGCTTGTCTTGCGAGAGAATAAGCGTTTGGACTCTGGTGATCCTGAGGAAATAGCTAAGGTTGTCAGGGGCGGCGTTACTGAGGAGATGGTTCAGCTTGGATGGCGTTACGAAATGTATTAATTGCTATGTTGGGTAGCGAGTCGCATGCATGGGTAGAAGGATTGATAGACGGATAACCACTAAATTGACAGTGAGTGTATCCATGCTTTGTGACATATCCAGACATAGTTGAATTATGAGTTCATGATTCTATAAACAAGCATGACGATATAGTTCTCAATGAGAACAGCACAAGAGGATTCAGCATATTGAGCATATAGGGTAGTTATGCTTTAGTGTGGATGGGTTCTCTGTAAGATAAGCTGATGACTGATAAAGATAACAGTCGATAAAACTGGAGTCCGTGATTGTCCGTTGGTGATAGGCGTCCCGACAGACCAATCATAACCGGGCCCAGTCAACAAGCGTGGCGACAGAGATAAGTTAGTGGAGCCTATCATAGCCCTGAAGATAATGATGACCCACACTCGATTGCAGATTGCGGGGAAGAGAGGGAGAAGCTGGAAGGGGAAGGGGATTGTCTGGGGGAAATTGTCAGTCATTTCAACTCAACCCAGCCATTGATACTCCGGATATCGGCATACGTATATAACCACCCGCCTACAAACCAGCTCAGAATGGCTTCAACAAGTACTCGTAGCATAGCCATCTCTCCACCATCCTCCCAACCTTTCCAATGCCAAGTATGTTCAAGTCGCTTTACCCGCCATGAGAATCTGAAGCGTCACGCTGCGCTACATTCTCGCTCTTCCAGCAATGCCTCTATACCCTGCCACCTTTTCGCGTCTGGATCTACGTCACCGGCACATGAAGCGAAAACACCTGGACCATATGGAAAGGACTTCTCGAGGAGGTAACTTACCGCAGAGCGACCTGCAGCGCCAGGCACCGACGCCGCCGTCGCAGACGAGTGAGACCCAGGTTGAGGCCGACCGGCTTTTTCGACAAACATCTACTGGTGATGATACTATCACCCTTTCTAGTAGCTTGCCCTCGGATCTGGACGACCCTCAAATGCTCGCCACGTCATTCTCATCGCAAGCATCCATGCTGCTTGGCCCAACTGCTTCCCAATTGGCAGGCGTCAACTTTCTTGAGCCCTCATGCAATCTCAACATGTCCAACTCGCCTTCTGGAATGAGCCTTCTCAACTTCAGCCTCGATCAAGGAAGTCCCGAACGGTTATTGTATGGATCAATTGATCTCAGCCAGGTCCAGAATGACTGGTTACCGTCATCCACCCAAATTACCCAAGGCTGTCAATTGTATTTCAAGCATGTATCCCACTACCTGCCCTTCCTGCACCAGCCGACATTCGATGCGACCTCCGTCTCTACTCACTTACTCCTCAGCATGCTCTGCATAGCCTATCAGTATGGCGTAGATCCAGATCGTAGTGATCAGCAAGGGTCTGGTGTGAGCTTATCTGAGAGATGCTACCATCGCGCTCGAGATCTCGTGTCTGGCGACGATAATGGGCCAGATGAATCAACACGTACCCTCTCGCTTATTCAATCTCTGATACTACTCGAGGTATACGCCATGATGTATCTTTGCGGAAACCACTCGGCGTATGGACTCAAGACTCACACCAGGATGATCTCACTTGCCCGATCAAGTGGACTGTCTATCCCTCTACCGAGCGAGCTCACGTCAAAAACCCCATGCCTCAATTCATTGTGGCGCACATTCATCGAGGCCGAGTCGCACAAGAGGACGCTCTTCGCTGCCCATCAGATCGACACGTTATGGTATCAGTTTCTCTCTATACCCCGACAGTTCTCCCACCTCGAGATCAAGCATGAGCTGCCCTGCCCTCAAGAGCAGTGGGCGGCGCCCTCAGCAGCCGAGTGGGCGCATAAAAGATTAGTTGCCGTCGTCCCTGGACCGCCAGTACAGTACCCTGATGCAGTACGACTCTTCTTGTCATTATCGTCGGATCCCAGCTCCTTTCCCTCGTTCGATCCATATGGAGCCATAAACATCACACAGTTCCTCGCATCTAGCGCCCAAGAAACTTCGGGCTGGAGCGCCATGACAGGGATGATCAGCACAGAAAGGCTGGAGCCATTGCGTAAGTCCCTCGAGGCATTGGGTCCTGTTGTCCAGTCTGCGGAAGAGTTGGAGCATTCAAACTGGCCCCGCGGAGCGTTGTGTGAGGCGACATGGCGGTCTGCCATGATCGACGTGCGGATATGGTCACCGTCGCATACGTGTGGAATGGTAGGTGGGACCATGGATGCAGTATTGCAGCAGACGACATATCTGGCGCCATCATGCGAGTTCCTCTGCGAGTCCAACACTGCACAAGTAATCAAACCTCATATCGACTGGTTTCTCACATATCTCGACTCGCCGCTTGTACCGGACTCGGAGGCACCTTGGATCATGTTGTACGCCTTCAAGGCATTCGTGATTGCCTGGCAGTTGATTAAGGGTAGTACGCTAGGAACGATGCAGGTTGTTGGTGTTGAAGATGGAGATACCAATGGGGCTCTAGAGTGGGCCAGAGGAGTTTTCAGACGAAGGCAACGATGGCAGCTCGGCAAGATCATCATGAAGTGCCTAGACACGTTATGAACAAGTCTTCATATGCATTAGCGAGTCTCCCTCCACATATCTGTAAAATAAGATGTAGTGATTAAGATAAACACGCTTCATATGACTAAGAGTTTGCTGCTTCTCTTTCCAGCGTGATGCGAGGTAGGATCGGCTCATACATGGTTCTCATCGTAAGATACTGATTCGAAATGGTCCGATAGCTTACAAATGGGCTTGGAATGTCGTATTTGCTAGTACTTATGCGGCTTTGCACCATCTAGCACCCTACGGGCTCTATTGATGATAAACAGTCCTATCGTTCGCCTGTCAATCATGTTCTACTAAGAAACCATGTTATATACCATGTTATGAAGCCAACAGTAGCATTCTATATCTATAAGTCCATCGAAACCTGGTCTATCCTTTGGCCTGTCAAGCCTAGCTAAGCCTGCGCAATGCACTCAATCTCAATAACAGTGCCATCACCAGGAGGAAGAGCCTGAAGGCACGAGCGCGAAGGCATAGGCTGGGGCAGAAAGTCTATGTACACCTCGTTCATAGCAGCAAAATCCTTCATATCAGCCAGGTAGACATTGTACTTGACGACCTGCTCGAGGGATGAGCCGGAGAGCTCAAGCACCTCCTTGAGATTCTGGAGAACAGTTCTCTGTACAATAGGTTAGATCATGACGCATTACATTGGGTTTTTAGGCACGTACTGTTGCCTGCTTAATCTCGCCAGTAGCAGTTTGTCCGGCGCAGAAGACTAGACCAGGTACTTTGGTGGCTGGGCCTGCAAAAGGGAGAAAGGTGTCAGTACTGTTTTCTCCTGGCGGAGGGTCTGGGGTTTAGGCGACTTACAGTTGTGGGGCTTGGTAGGGAACTTGTCGCTGGAAATGAGTTGGCGAGACATGGTTGTTTGTGAAATAGAATGAGGCGGACAGTGAGGTAGATTCTACGAGGGATTGTTTGATGACTGTGAATGATTTGAATGAAGATTGATATCCAGGTACTGAGTAAATAACCGTATCCTTATCATATTCATCTCTTGTTCATGGTGAACTCTGAGGCTGGCTAATTGGCCGCTTATCTGGGAGGAGCTCCTCCCGAGTCCCCTGTCTGGCCCCTCCAGAGCCAGCGCTAGCTCCTCCCGATGTCCTCCAACCCTAATCCGAATCAGGTGCATACACAGGGCGATCACTGGCTTCAACCGTCTCGGGAGGAGCTTGATTGAACTATCAATCAGCAAGCGATGCAGCATTGATACTGAGCGGAATAGACATTAGTGTTGGAGCTAGATAGCTGCAGCACGTGAGTAGATCGTATGTTGTTGAGCTCTGGGAGCCGGACTCTGTCCTACAACATCTCCGAGAGGCGGAGCTCGACCAAACAACTAATGCTGTTAGCTGTATAAGAGCAGAACAATCAACCTTGAAACAATAATCTTCATCAGACTAATAAACCACAGTCTACAACAGCTATCTCTCTATCTAAGCATTATCAAAACGTTTCAATATGTCGCCAGCAGCTTCATTTAACCCCCCCTCAGCCGAATTGCCCACCAAGCCTTTCGTCCCTGAGTGGATTCCCCCACCAGTGACACAGCAAAAGGAGCAATTTGCCGAACTTACTTCTATTGATCTTTCCTTGCTTGACTCTGATGATCCTGCGGTTGTGCAGGAGTTGGTCAACCAAGTCAAGAGAGCCATTCGCGAGGATGGGTTCCTGTTCCTTGAGAACTATGGTATCTCACTAGAACAGGTATAAATCACCAATGATTCAATTCCCAGGCAAGATAACACTGTCGCTAACTTGCTATGTCACAGCTCCACCGCCAATTTGCTATCGCCCAGTACATGTACAACAACATTTCGGAAGAGGACAAGGAACGTCTGCTCTTCAACCCTGACTCTGGTGTCTGGTCTGGTTACAAACACCCATTTGGCTTCAAGGTAGATCTCTGCCCTCAACAATGATCCAATATTTTCTTCAATTGGAGTAGCTGACTCACTGCTTCCATCTAACAGCGTCACCGTGGACCTCCTGATGGTATCGAACAGTTCAACTGGTACCGACCCGATTGGGAGGACATCAACCGTGTGCCTGCCTGTCTCCATCCCTTCATGGATGAGATCGAGGCTTTTGCCAATTACCTAACCGGCTCCGTCAACCGTCGTCTCCTGACTCTATTCTCTCGCGTTCTCGAGCTCCCAGACGACTACCTATGGGAAAACGTTCAGTCGCATGGCAGCCCAACTGGCGAGGGTTACTTCAGGCATGCTCTCTTCAGGCCTGTGCAGAAGACCACAGAAGAGGCTTCCAAGGGCCTTCGCATGCATGGCCATACTGACTTCGGTCTCACCACGCTGCTCTTTTCCGTTCCTGTCTCTTGCCTTCAGATCTGGGGCCAGGATGAGAAGTGGTATTATGCTCCCTACAAGCCGGGTGCTCTCGTCGTCAACATTGGTGATACCCTCGAGATCGTTTCCGGGGGACACTTCAAGGCCACTCGCCACCGTGTCTATAAGCCTCCGATTGACCAGCGCAACTACGAGCGTCTCTCATTGGTGTTGTTCAACAGCTCCGTTGGTGACTTGCGCATGACACCAGCTGCTGGTAAGTTGATCTTAGCTATCTCTTTGAATACTTAATGCTAACTATCGGCAGAATCTCCTCTTATCCAGCGCGAGGGCTGTGTCGAAGATCAAGGAGTGTACGCCGAGTTCAAGAAGCGAACGCAGCAGGGGAAGCTCGTTCCTACTAACCGAGAATGGCGCGAGATCCAGATCGCGACATGTACGGATCCTACAGATACTGAGAATAACAGAGTTGGTGCTCATCAGGTACTGATTGATGGAAAGATCATGCACCAACGAGAATACATGGGAGTCAAGGTCGTTTTGCCAGTTTAGTTATTATCACCTCATAGCAGTACCAGAGTATGCCAAGTTATTTGTTTCTACCAAGTGTCTGTTGATGGAGCTGCGTGTGCTTCTCATGTTTAACTGAAAGCCGATAGAGTGGACAAGACGTCGGACATACCTACTATTACTTGCTGGAACTGAGTATAGGTCCACAAGGAGAGTAAGTCTTGACATATGAAACAACTTGGTGTATATGACGAAAGGCTTCAATACGCCATAAGAATAAGATAATATATATACATGTCTCGGGTCATCTTCTAATAATTTCTCACTATGTATCAAAAGCCTTGGGCCGTTTTTCTTCAAGCTCAATGTACTCGTCGCTTATCTCTGATCTCGATGGGACCTCTCTGACTGTTCTTCGGAATTCTGTCACCGAGCTGTCATCATTCAGGACCCTGAATGGGTTGGGCTCCCTATTACTACTCTTCTTAGCATTGTCCGTCGCCGCAGTACCAGTAGTCCTGAATCTGCTGGGATTTGCCGGAGTGCCATAAGATGTCATCTTGAACGTCTTGGGCATCAGTGGACGTAGGCCAGGGAGACATGCGCAGATGATCCCCGCTACTGGCTCGACGCCTGCAAGGGACCACAAGGTTCCTTCATCGTAGAGGTTCTTCCATTGGTACCCATGCGTGAAGACAACACGAGCAAGAGCAATGAAACATGTGCTAGTTATGTGTTGTTAATAACGGTTCCCTGAGTAGAGTCGATTGACAGATGGCGTGTTTTATGTGTCAGGGGTAAAAGGCAACTTACATAAACCCAAAGCAAAAGGAGATAATGATACCAATCTTCTTCCCTCGGTTCATATTCAGCCCCCAGATTGACTTGAGAGGAAGTACAAAGATCAAGAAGTCGGTGAAAACCGTCAGGCTGTCATAGGCGATATTGATATTCTGCATGGCGAGGAACTGCTCAGCCGTCGCATCGCCCCAGGCCCACCATTTCTCGATGGGTCGAACAGCTGCAAGGTAGCCAATAAAGCTTCCCACGAAGCATCCAAAGGTTATGCCCGATGCCACGTATATTATAATTGTCATTGGGCCATTGTGACCTGTGAAGAGGCGATGATATAAGAAAAGGATCGAGGCTTTGCAGGAGTAGACTGCGAACACGAGGACGATGTTGTTGGCATAGCCAATCTAATGAGCCAAAACCTTGTTAGCCAAAAGAGCTCTACGGTGTTATTAAACAGGGCGTACCTGATCATGGATCAACGAAACATTGGTTGGCTCTGTGGTACTAGTGTATGGATATCCAGGGATGCCAATGCCTCCGTATACGAGCACTGGTAACGAGACACATATTAGCCATCTATGTTTGGCCGAGCTTACTGTGTCGAGTTTATGGGGATTAATAGGAGACCTACTTAGAAGAAGGAGGATAAAAAGGAGGGTAGTAAAGAACTGCCGAGAATGTCAGAAGACAAATATCATAATGGATAGTTCGAAGGACCAGTTGACATACGGCAGACACTATGATCATCCAGTCAGTCCAGCCATAAACGCCTCTTGTCTTGGACTTTGCGTAAAACCGAAGCCCAACTGTGATATTCGACAGCATGGGCAGGATTACCCAAGTCGCGATCAGCTCCCGCTGCCGAGGCAGATAGATGGGGAAAGCTTGGACCATAATGGGTAAACTGTCTCAGATCAAAAGTTCATGAAGGAAGGCAGAGAAATGACGAAGGATGCAGATGGTTTGAACAAAAGTTCCACGGGCATATATGTACGGACGTTTGTTAATTCCCAGTTGAGAGCAGACAGGCCGTACCATTTCAATTCGAGTAAAGTGGCCTCCATCTTCTCGAGTCAGTCCACACCCGTTATCGCTAGTGTGGCGTTTTGAGGAGAGAGTAGCATGACTAGTGTTTGCAATTTAGCTTTGCACCATGCAGCAGGTGAAGAAAGCGAGCGGTATTTAATTTAGAGTCGATTGGCCATGTCTATTTAATCTGTACCACCTCTGGCTCTCGAATGTGTCTTGTGGACTGTAAACGGTTGAGGCCAGGCTTTGACATTGACTTTACCGGATACTGAGCGATGCGACAGCTATTATATGACAAGGGGGGCCTCTCTCCATTTGTGTGGCATCCCCTATGCAACATCTTCCCCAACCAGCTTCCAGAATATTTACAGCCAGTGAGAATTGAGATATGGCGGGCATAAGGGAAACTCACAGCCAATCTAGGCGGCCCGGGGGTAGCTTAGCGTTGATGTGCAACCCAGACATTTTATCGTCATTCGCGAGGCGCTTTCTATTGACACAGGATGAGCTTAGTGTCTTCAGAATGTCTGAACTAATGCGAACTACCATTGCGAGGCTTCGCTAGACAAACAGACTATTGCAGCCAGGTGAATGGCCTCATTAACAGTGAACCAGTACCAATGGGATCAGGGGCAGCAGGGGTCTACGGTTGGATCCGACAGATGGTTGCATGATATGACAATATCAATGCTCATTGTGCCATCTATTTGAAAGGTCTTTTGGAATAATTGGTTATCTCAGCGGTCTTGTTGGGTGGCCTTGTACAGAAAAGATAAGGGACGCCCGCGCCCCACCAGCGTTGACGGCAATGCATCCAAGTGTCACTCGGACTCTCTCGCAGTTCGCAACGAGTAATTCGTGATTCTATCCGCTCTGATTTGTTGAATCAGTCCACGCCGTCTTCCAGGGCTCAGTTTAGTCTTGGCCTGGAGCAACGGCATCAAGGGGAAAAGGTCCACATTTGACACTTGCAAGAGTCAGGGCCCGAAGACTACCCGAATACCTGGGACAACGCTGGACCGGGGTAGGGCTAGCCTTATCTCTAGGGGTTTTGAGAACCTCAAAGGAAATGAGTCTCAAGCCATATTCGCTTGCATGACCAATGGAAGAGAGGGCAAAAGTTGAAAGCGTGACGAGCCAAACCTGCGTATCCGAACTACCCGGACCTTTCCATGCGAGCAAGATTTCTATTTAAGTGGAGTTTACCAGTAGGATGCAGATTGTATTGATAAGGTCATGCTTACTCAAATGCTTAAAGAGATAGTTAGCATTACAGGGTAGGATACTTTATCACATTACTTAGTGTACTGCTACTGCCCTATAATTAGATACCATTAATTCCGCTCATTCCGCACTCTTAGGGCAGTAACAAGGGAGATCCCCTAAAAGCCAGGAGTACGTTTTTAAACTATCACTATCAATAATTAGTTAGCCAAATTATTAAAGCACCATGATGAAGCAAGATACCCACTACAGAACTTCTATATGTACTGCGTAAGGAATTATATTCTAAGGCTGTGGAAAAGTAATTGTTTACAAGTGTCATCAATCGGTTAATTATTACTATTCCCGGCCAGGAAATCTCAGCTCGTGTGAATGGCACAGTTAGTGAAAATGCGTTATCTAGGGTCTATATTGGAAATGACACTGAACTAGACGTGTAAGGTCACCTTATATTGTATTAGAGTATTCCTCTTGTAGTGTTACAATATACCCAGTTATGAATCAGGACATCACAGCGTCTTGTGAGTATAGCTTACAAGACAAGATCGTTGATAGAAATGAAAGCAAAGAAGGCCCTACACCAGGCTGAGACATTGCTGCCTTGGGGGCTGGGGCGCTGCAATCTCAGCATATATTTTACATAAGAAATGAAATAAAAGTTGGTTCAACCCATTAGATTAGTTCAATTCTACGTATCGCAACATGGTGGCTTATGCAGGCCGCAAAAATAGGCTGTTATGCTGAAATCCACAGATAAGATCTGCACTTTACACCCCCTTGAGTGAAAAAGGTAACCAGTAGAAAATATCAACAAAGTACACTGATTTCAGCTTTCAGCCTCCTGTGGGCGCCTGACCGGTTTCTAATTCAGTCCGTCCTCATTGCCCCTCCTTCCTGATCTCACCGTCTGTTCCTTTTCATCCACGCGTGCCTGCGAGCTATATCTATCTCGTCCGTTGCACGTCAATATTTCATCTTGCAGTATCCTACATAAGCATATCTTAGCTTCCCAATTTTCCCAGCATGGAAATGAATGCTGTTGACATACGAAAAGCAATCAGCGCCGCCCTCGAAGCCTCTGTAAAAGAGTTTCACGAAAACCCTGACTTTGTAAAGGCTATAGAGAATGACGACTCCCGTGTTGTCGATAGATTCAAATGGATTTACGAAGCCGGCGAAAAGTCTATATCAGATCTCAATACCCTCTGGCAACATATGGGCCGTTATTCTGGGGATACAAGTATAAAGTATCTCCAAGTCGACATTTTTCCATTACGCAATTGCGCTATAGCTGGACAAGTTTATGCAAAAACTCTAGAAGAGCTGTGGACGTGGTTGAGGAAACGTGAACAAGTGTGTTGCCCACCGCAATAATTATACATACCAGTCCACTGACATTTAATCGTATAGACATATCACCATGGTATTATTTTGTACGTTCAATACGGCTTCGGAAGACTTTAGATCAATTCATGCTGGTATAGGTGATTTTCTAATCAACTTAATAATAGCATTTGTACCAAAAAAGCCGGCTTCGAAGATGAGTCTTCACGCCTGGTTCAGATACGTACCCCGGCGAAGTTCATTCGGGATCCAAGTCCTGAATCGATCTGCAGGTCTGCCATTGTTGCCGGTCTTTTCCTTATCATGCATGAGTTCGGGTTTGAGTTGAACGACATGCATAATCTCATGACCACGATCTTAGGCGGGAAGATTACGGAAGATAGTGGCTTATTACCGGACCTGCCGCAAGGTATACTTCCCTGTTCTTCCAAGCAGGACGGCGCCTAACATGCAAATATAGCCGATTTGTCTCCGGAGGTCATTCGACAGAGAACTCAAGGAGCGTTGGGTTCACAAACAGAATACCGAGCAAGGTGGCATTCCATCAGATCGAATTCAGTACTGCCAACACTATTCACAACAACACGAACTAAGACAATCCTGTTTCCGGGTTCATTCCCTCCTATTAAAACATCATGGCAGTATATGGATATATACAAGCCACATCGCTCTATCCCAAGCTCCGGATCTGCGTGCGGAGTTTGGGGTGCTTGGAATACCGACTACACGTCCTGGAACTGTGTTGCTGCCATACGAGACCCAAAAATAGCTGATAACCTTGTTGCCGGCTTGATGGATGTCTTTTCGGCAGGCTCCCAGTCTGTACTCTCTGACCTGTTCTCTCACTGGGCAGAGGTGATACAATATATGTACACCCTTGGTCTTAACGACGCGCTTTTAGCCATCCGAGACGCACTCAAGGTTTTGCATGCAATTGTAAGCTGCTCCATCTTCCGCTTGTTTTGATAGGTTTGCTGACCTTTCCGAGAAATACCAGAATGCCAGTGATCCAGAGACAGGTTCAGCGCACATATGCTTGATGTATATCAACTATATGGAGTATTACCAACGTTTGGTTAATCGTCTCAAGGAGGAGATCGAGGAGTTCCCTCCAGCCTGGCGGGTAGTTGGCAAACCGGCCTGGACAACTACTCTGACAGAGAAATTCCATTCAGTTGAAGCAGACTTATCATTAGCCCTCGGTGAAACAAAGGAAGTCCGAAATATGGTTAGTTCACACATGATCCGCACTGATGTCAAAATTCTGAAACTCGAGGGTAGATCATCCAACAGTACAGTCTCTCTCAAGCTCGCAAAACAGGATTGCTTACGATACTGGCCTCAATATTCGTCCCTATGTCTTTAGTTTCTGTTAGTCTTGCTGCAGATTTATCGATATCAGTTGCTGACTTATTTCCAGACATTTTTTGGAATGAACACCAAAGAAATAAACGATTCTGCCTGGCCACTGAAGTACTACGGTATAGCGGCAGCTTCCCTTACGGCCATTACTCTATTTATACCTCTTCTTGGCCTTCAAGCTTTCAGCGCCACTGCCAGGTTGCTTGGTAGCAGCGAGTCGCAACGCCGCACTATCAAGTGGAGTTGGATAATACTGACTTTTGTATTACACCTGACTGGAGATATTTTGGCAAGCACTACTGAAGGCAGCAACTATATTACTTGGTTTAATATTGCAGTCTTAGAGCTTTGCGGTCTTATTAGACTCTACTATTTTTGCCAGTTATTTATGTCAATGCGTCGAGGCTTTTTGGAGAAACAATCACTTCTTACTCTCTGGGAGAAAGAAAGACAGAAGATTCTTTTTTATATATTTACAGTCACATGCTTTTTTATATCCTTGTTTTTACAATCGTTTATTGAGCTTACTCCTTATATCTTTTATGTTGGTAAAAGGTTATATACTGCATCCAGGAAGAGATATAGACACAAGAGATACAGGCGCTGATAACTTTATATATAAGATTATGTCTCCAACTAAATATAAATCCCCTGTATAATTCTGATGCAATCTCAAATTCCCGTTTAAGCTTCCGTGGCTTGCAAGTCTTAACAGCCGAGGAGGGTTGTTATTACAGGACAAGAAATAACTCGCTGTGAAACAGTCTTCGGCGATAGCCATTGAGGAGCGGGGTTTGTGACAGAAGCCGAAAAAAGTCGTCTGGCCTTGGTAAGTGGATTGGTGCTAATTCTTTCCAACGATATTTTGCATGATGTGCTGGGCTGGCCGCTTCATCTGGCTTGGGTTCTGTCCAGCCTGTGCTGGATCATGGTGCTTGGGGCTTAAGTGAATACGTTCCTGGGCCTTGAGATTTGTTCAGATGATAATTAATTTGGTATCTTTTTGGCAGTATCCTTTATGCTTTTGTGCCACTGGGAACCTTTATCTATATCAAATATGCTCGTCCCTGGCTTCTTTGACTTTCTCAGGCCGAGGAGCTTAAACCTGTAAATTGACCACTGCTTTGATGAACTTATGCAATTGTTGTATGCTGAAGGGTGCGGAAATTGTCACAAGACTTATCGTGGCTAGCATTTTCGCATCGTACCTACGAGTGGTTAGTAGCAAAGGCGTCGGAACTTGCGCTGTTTGGGATGGCAACTGTTCAGATCCCCACGTATTCTGCAGTTTTAACGCTGGTGAAGCAAGTTAGTAACAAATTTCTCAAGAACGATCGCAACTCATCCGAATATCATTCTAAGTACGAGGGTCTCCGAACGCCTTAGGAGCTGCGTTATGATCCGTCGGTCAGTTTTCAAACGGTGGTGGATACCAATACGGAGACTACAGTTACGATAACCGTTAGGTCGTTATCGACCGTTGCAGTGCAGTGCCTGGGGGCAGGAATGAGTTCGCCGAGGTTATTAGCGGTGTGCCCAATCGGATAATACTTTTGTTAATTTGATGCATGTCTCATTCTAAGAGTGTCTCCCTCGAACTTCCCAAAGCGCTCAAGATTATCCCGATAATCATCAATCTCACCGTCGTGCAGCTGTCAAGGGTGGCCTAATCTCTTACCGTTTCGAGCAGTTGACTAGCAGTTTTTCAACAGCGTGACAATTTGACGAATCAAGTGCCAGCATCTCAGCCTCTTATCTCCAAATCATAATCACAAGCTTTCAATCTGACCAGGGTTCCCCGCACGGGAATGATAACGGTGGATCCTTATCCTTTCGAAACGGAGCGTAGTCGGAGGGCGCAAACGGAAATCCTGCTTCATTGTCAAATGAGGTTTGAGGATTCCTTCCCCGCGATCGAATCGAGTTAGCTTCGGCCGATATCGATAGCTGCTGATCTGACGGCATGTGCTGGAAGTCTTACGGCCGGAATGGATGGATCGGGGGCTTATAATCGACGCAGTTCCCAGGTATTCTATCGACCTTCACTTAATGTTCTGACAACTTGTTTCTGCTGCACCTGGCACAATGGATGTCAAACCAACCACCAACCTCGATGACTTCCAACTCGCTCAATTGGGTCATTCCCAGTCCTTCAAGCGCAACTTCAGTCGCTGGACGATGCTGGGCTTAGCCTTTGCTATCCTCAACTCTTGGACTGCACTCGCAGCATCGCTCTCACTCGCTCTACCATCAGGAGGACCAGTCGCTGTGATTTGGGGACTGGTCACAGCTGGTATCTGCAATCTCTCGCTTGCTGCAAGTCTAGCCGAGTTTCTGTCAGCACAGCCAACTTCTGGTGGGCAGTATCATTGGGTCGCCACCATTGCCCCTAAGTCTCTGAAGATTCCGCTGTCTTGGATCACGGGTTGGATTAATCTCAGTGGCTGGGCCTGCCTGGTTGCTACGAACTGTTCCTTGTCGAGCACTCTCATCATCAACATCATCTCGCTCCAAAACCCCAGCTACGAGTTCCAGAGATGGCATCAATTCCTCATATATCTCGGCATCGCCTTTATCGCCTTCGCAACCAACGCTTTCCTTCATTCGCTTCTCCCTCGCATCAATGGTCTTGCCCTTGTTTGGAGTATCGCTGGGTTCTTCATCATCTCTATTACAGTGCTCGCGTGCGCTGCGCCCGACTACGCCACGGCCGACTACGTATTCGCTACCTTTATCAACACGACCGGCTGGCCAGATGGTATCGCCTGGCTCCTTGGTCTCTTACAGGGAGGACTTGGGCTTACAGGGTTCGATGCCGTTGCCCACATGATTGAAGAAATTCCCAATGCAGCCAGTGAGGGTCCCAAGATTATGCTGTACTGTCAGTATATTGGCATCTCAACTGGCTTCCTGTTTCTTATTGTGGTACTCTTTGTGTCTGGCGGTATCAAGAACGCCGATACCATCATTGGATCAACGGCCGGTCCTCTCCTTGAGATCTTCTACTTGGCCACCAACAGCAAAGTCGGAGCTATCTGTCTGCTTATGTTCCCTCTTCTCTGCCTGGTATTCGCTGCCATCGCAGTCATGACGACTTCATCACGTATGATGTTCGCGTTCGCAAGAGATGGTGGACTTCCAGCATCACGCATCTGGTGGAAGGTTCACCCAAAGCTCGGTGTACCCATGAACGCCCTGTATCTCAATGTTGTAATTGTGGTCATCTTTGGCTGTATTTACCTCGGCTCTACTGTCGCCTTCAACGCTATCGTCGCGTCTTCTGTGGTTGCTCTGGGTCTCAGCTACGGAATTCCAATCGCTCTGCACCTTGCGCGTGGTCGAACTCAATTGCCTGAGGGAGCTTTCAAGCTACCCAACTGGCTTGGTTGGGCAACGAACATCATTGGACTGGTATACACTATCGTTACCACCGTGCTCTTCCTGTTCCCTCCAGCGTTGCCTGTTGATGGGACTACAATGAACTACTGTGTTGTTGCATTTGGTGTTATTGTGGTGATATCGGCTATTCAGTGGGTTGTGGATGGAAGAAAGAACTTTGAAGGACCTCGAATCACGATAGGCGAACATGAGATGACAGAAAGAGATGTTGAGGAATGATGGTTTGTTAGGCTATTGGACATCACAGGGATCAATCTGTAGAAGCTGGATGGTCACAGATCACTCTAGACACAAAAAGGCTCTTGTTACGAAATAATCATGTTTTTTTAGATACACATCAGAATCCATATCCTCTTTCCACCATCAGAACCAAACTCTTTCCCTTCAATTCCAATCCAGATCCCACTCGGACAATTTGTACCCAATTTCATGGCGGCAAAGATCATGCCTTCTCGTTCTGGAGAATAGCGGTGTCCGCCTCCTCGAAAGAATCGATCTTGTAGGAGCTGAACTTGCGGGCCGAGACACCCTTGGCGAAGAGAATATCGAGTTCCTCAAAGGTACGGTTTCGGGTCTCAGGAAGACGGAAGTAGCCCCAGACAAAGACAATGAACGCAGTGCTTCCCCAGACGAAACCGGTGTAGCCTCGAAGGTTCCACTCAGTAGGGTTCATGAAGTAAGGCTGCAGAACACCAGCGACAACTCCAGTGATGGCGTAACCGTTGCGAGCGAGGCAGATGGTCTTCTGTCGGAGTCTGGTTGAGCCCATCTCAGCAGGGAGAGCCCAGCCGAGCTGACCAGCAGACAACTGGAAGATAAAGGTCCAGACCAGAGTGAGGACAGCTTGAGTCATGGCGACTGTGTGGTTCTTGGTTCGGGTGTTGAGAGCGCCAATGACGAAGAGGACAACTGCCATGGCGAACATACCATAGAGGTAGGCAGTGCGTCTTCCAACGTATGGCATGACACAGAACCAAGAGACCAAGCAAGCGAAGAGGGCCATTCCGTTTCCGCCAACGTTGAGATGGTAGGTAGTGTTGGAGTCGAGACCGATCTGCTGGAAGAAGTAGGTCGAGTTGTAGGCAAAGCAGAGACCAGAAAGAATCTGACCAGCGAATACAACAATGGCAATCTCGGTTCGTCGGAGTTCGAAGCCCTTGAAGCAGTCGCGGTACGAAGTGCCGACAGAAAGCTGCTCTTCGAGGTTGTTGGTATAAACAATGAGGCCAAGAGCATCGCGGAGCTCAGCGTCAGTGGCACTAGGTCGAAGTCGGGCGAGGCTCTTGAGGGCGTCGTCATGTCGACCGATACGAACAAGATGCCAGGGAGTGTCGGGAGCAAAGCAGAGGATAGGCACCAGAATAACAGGCCAGAACCACTGAATCGCAAAGGGGATGCGATACGCCCAAGGAGCAGGAGTGTTGACAAGGCCAGCCATGACGCCAGCAGAGATGAGCTGTCCGATGATGAAACACATGTTGGTCCAGCTGGTCATGTAGACTCGAAGCGACATGGGAAGAACTTCAGAGGCATAAGCTGGGGCAGTCGTGGCAAAGACACCCCAGGGGAAACCGCAGAGGATCTGTCCAACGAGGAGGACTTTATTGTCGGGAGCGAAGAAGACGATGAAGATGAAGCAGCTGAGAGAGATCAAAGAGCCGATGAGGACCTTGATGTGGCCATACTTGGTGACAAGGTAACCGTTGAGAAGAGTGCCGAAGAAGGAACCAACTCCTGCCGCGTTACCGAGACCAGCTTGCCAAGGAGCAGAGAGCTGATGGTTGTTGGTCTCCTCGTTCCAATGGCCGTACTTCTTGGCGAAGGCGGGATAGGCGTAGAAGTTGAAGAGGAGGTTGGTGTCGTAGCCCTCCATGATGACGCACATGGAGACGACGAGACACCAGAAAACTGTCCAGGGATACTTGCGAACGGCTTCGAAAGGAGAGAGGTCATGCTCAGCCTGGGCACCGAGACGAGCCTGGTCGGTGGTATCGTGGCCACCGGTCTTTGCCACCGAAGCCTCGACATCGTAGCTTTCGGCGTGCGAAACCGAAGGGTTGATGATCTCTTTGCCCATTGTGATTGAGAGTTGATGTTTGTGAGTAGAAGAATGAATGAGCTGATGAGTGTCTGATGGAGTAGATCTCGAATTGATCAGCAACGCATCTTGAGGTTATATACTGGAGCAATTGAATCCTCCTCGCGTGTGTATGCCAATCGCTTTTGTTTCCAAGTGCCAGTCCCAAGTCCCCATGGGGAACCGAAAACCGCCCCATGGGGGTTGATGTTACAGTCCGAACATTGCCCCTTTCGGAATAGCCCCTCACTTGAAGAATGCTTAGCCTGGGGCCCATCGTGACCTCGAGAATGGCCAGTTTGTGGTGGATACCCCTCATCGCTTGATATATCGGACCGAGAGTCACGAGAAATGACGCTGGCGAAAGAATTGGATCTGCCGACTATATCTCCATTGAGCATTCAACAACCCCGGATCTAAAGCAACATGGCGACTATCCCGGTAAAGCGCGGCCAGGTCTGTGACAACTGCCGATTCCGCAAGGTCAAGTGTGATCGTGGCCTGCCCTGTAAGAACTGTCACCTCGGAGACCTCCGTTGCCAGTATCGCCACAGCATTCGGAGGAAGGGCCCAAAGCAGGGCCAGGGGAGACGACAGACCCAGCTGAGACAGGGTCTGGGTATTGATGAGTATCAATTCCAGATACTCACTTCGGAAGCGCCGCCTGGAGCAGCCAGCAATAGTCGTGAAGATGCCTCAACAGACGCTCACCTCAACGCTCAGTCATTCTCATCTCCACCAACAAACATCGACACTGCTCCAGAACCAGAGCCAGAACCTGAATCAAATTCAACAACATCACCCAATGACGCGGGCATCGATACCGGAGACCTCTGCAAACGCATGTCGCTGTCACTCGTTGCTCACATACGACTCTTCCAGAGGTTCCTCTACCCTATTATGCCAGTCGTTGACGATGACATCCTCGCCGATGCAGCTCGACTGGATGACCTACCGCCTTCAAGATACGCTCTCATCCTTGCAATATGTGCTGCAACAAGAATGCAGCTCCGGCTAGACAAGAGGATCGACAATTGTGAGAACGATCTCAACGCACAAATCCCCGCCGAGCCACGTTTAACGGGAGACATGCTGGTCAACCTGGCTGAGACCTCAGTCCGCCAATACAGTGTCATCGATGATACAACTCTCGATTCAATACTCGTCTCATTCTTCCTCTTTGCAAGCTATGGTAATCTCAACGACCCACGCCACGCCTGGTTCTATCTCAACCAGAGCATCACCCTCGCACAGTCACTTGACCTGACCAAAGAGTCTGGCTACTATGGCCTGCCTGCTGAACAACGTGAAAAGAGAAGACGCGTCTTCTGGCTTCTCTTTGTTACAGAAAGGTGAGCTATCCCGCCACTGCCTTGCCCTCGAGACTAACGCGCTGCAGAACCTTTGCACTCCAGCACAGAAGATCCGTCATGCTTCGAAGCACAGTCAACAAACCCCAAATCGTCGACTCAAATTGCCCCGTAGTGATGCACGACTTTATAAACCACATTCGCCTCTTCGAGTCTCTTCCATATTCTCTTTACGAATGGCAGCCCGAGGGCGATGATCAACGCTTCGATGACTTGAAGCTAGTGCATACCATCAATGATAAACTCTGTAGTGTGCAGCCAGACCAGTCGATTATCGAGAGTCAACGATTCGACACGCTCATCACTCAGCAGTGGCTTCGGATATCAATGTGGCGGATTGCATTTGGGCAGAATCCTTCGTCGGCGTCTGGCTTTGGACTACTTCTTCCACCTTCGCTTCCAATGGATGCAGGCAAAATCATCATGTCGGCCTTGGGGTCTGTTGGGACCAAGTCGAAAGATTGCCATGGCATCGGGATGGTAAGACTGATTCACCGGTGTTTCTGACTGGCCATGTAATACTAACCTGGCACTTTCTAGGAACAAAAGCTCTTTGATGTCGGTATCAGTCTTGCAGATACTGCTCAACTCCCCGGCTGGACATATTCTGCCCTCGAAAATGGCCCTCGTGACTTACTCTCCGTCGTGATCCATGCCCTATCAGCCGTTCGAGGCGCCCAGTCTCACTTGTTGCCCAATCTTCTGAAGCACTCTGAAACATTGTTTGCTCTTGCAGATCCCAATGCGCATCTCGATCTTCAGTGGGATATGCAAGGCGCAGGAAATGATGAGAGGCTAGCGATTGTTGAGGAACTATCGCCGGAAGATGAACAGCCCGTGGGTCCGTTGGGTTGGGTTCCAGATGGGAACCTCGATCTGCTGGACCTGAGTACGCCTGTGGTGACGACGACTTGGGAGGATGCAACGATTGCGTGTGGACAATTTGATCCCGAGATTGGACTTTCTTTTAACTGAGGTGGGAAAAGCGTTCTTCATGTTGACAATCTATCTAATACGCTCGTGCTGGGGGTTTCCCTTTTGCGTTAACCATTTGGTGTCCTTGATATCGTTCCCTACATAGCCTTCTACCCGACTCAATTATACCCTCTCTAGCAAAACGACCTTGCTATCATAATCTGTACCAAATCGAAATTGTATTCCTCCATTCATCAATGTTGCGCCCGAGTATGTCTCTGCGCCGTCAAGCTTATACCTCGCTGCTGGGTCAAGTCCAGCCAGTCTAAGTAGAGGATAGTTGAGAACAGTAGTGGCTCTGATTTGGAACGCGAACAAGACAGCTTGGCTTCCGTCCTCTGATACAAAGATTGCAGCAGGGAAGTTGGAGTCCTCGGGCAACACCAACCGCCACATATCTCCCTTGATAATGATGGGGTTGATCTTCTCGGCGAGCTTGATGAGATCTGGAATCTGTGCCTTGTCTTCTTCGGGTGTATGGTCGGGGTTCAACTCGAAGCCAAACGAACCACCCATCATGGCGACGTGGGCTCTGAAGCTCATTGGGATCGAGCGTCCGGTCACGTCGTTTGGTGCAGAGCAGACATGTGCGCCCATTGTCGAAGGCGGGTACACCAAAGATGTACCAAACTGGATGTGAATGCGATCGAAAGCGTCCATGTTGTCCGAAGTCCAAACCTGCGGGAAGTATTGCAAGATGCCAGGATCAAAGCGACCGCCACCAGATGCGCAACCCTCCCAAAGGACATCGGGAAATCGGGCAGTTAATACGTCAAAGACATGGTAGATGCCGAGAATGTATGCGTGGTGATTGTCTGGCGTTGGGCTTTCGTGCATCGCTCGGTTGTTGTCCCACTTGACATAGCTGACTGGGACAGTTTCCAAGATCTTAGATACTGAGCTGATGATAAAGTCCTGCACTTCGGGAAGGGCCGCGTTCAAAACCAGCTGTTGGCGAGTTTCGCTGCGAGCGTAGTTTCCAGCGCTCAGAACCCACTCAGGATGCTGTTCATATAGCTCAGACTTCTGGTTGACCATCTCGGGCTCAAACCACAGTCCAAACTGCAGCTTCTCATCTGAATCCTTGACCTGCAACATGGTGATGTCCTTAGCAAGAGAGTCTAAGCCACTGGGGAACCTCTTGGGATTTGCGATCCAGTCGCCCAGTCCAGCATGGTCGTTGACGCGAGGGTGCTTGTCGCCGAACCACCCATCGTCAAGCACAAAGAGCTTGGCGCCTAACTTGGCTGACTCCTGCGCTAACTTGTAGATGGTCTTATCGTCAAAGTCAAAGTAGAGACCTTCCCAGCTATTCAACAAAACAGGTCTCGTTTCAGAGACAAACTTGCTTCGGATGAGGTTCTGGCGATACAGGCGATGGAACTTTCGTGACATCTCGCCAATACCAAGGTTGGAAAAGACGGAAACGCATTCTGGTGATTGCAGTGATTCGCCCGATCTCAGTGGCCAAGAGAGTTGACATGGGTTCATTCCTACGAGTGCACGAGTGAGGCCCTGATGACTCTTCTCAACTTCGACACTGAAGGAGCCGGTGTAGACGAGGGAGAAACCCCAAGCTTCGCCGTGGGACTCGGTTGTTGTTGGGGAGACCATTGACAAGAATGGGTTGTGGTAGTGAGATGAGTAGCCAGTAGTACTTCCGAATCTGCATCACAGTTAGCGATGTGAACTCTGCTTCAAGCTAGTTACATACCCCTGCAGTCCATACTCAACCTTTCGGCGAGTTCTGTTGCATTCTCTAGTCCATTCTCCTTGCAACTGCAGCATCTCGTAGTTCTCATGAGGAAAGTCAATGCTGAAGCTTGACAGCTTCTCGACAGTGATCACATCATCACTCTTGTTGATGATTTTGACGTTTCGCACAATAGCGTCGAAATTGGGAAAGATAGAGTATGACAGGTCTGCGCCAACAGAGCTATACTCATCGTAAAGATGAATAATCAGTGTTGAAACATCGTCGTCTGAGCCGAATGTGCTGGGCAGTTTCTCAATCGCAGGTTTACCCTTGACGACTGTATGAGACTTGTACTTGAAGTTGCAAACTGTGAAACCCTTGGCGTGCTTGATGTGTACAGCAGGAGTGCGGAAGTCTCCACGACCAAGGTCTGGGAATTCGCGGCGGAGATGAGCTTGGGTTGACCAGCCTCCGCCGTTGGACATGATCTGAGCGACGGGATTCTCTGTAACGCGATCGCCGAAGTGATCGAGAAGCAGATCACCAGTCTCTGAATCGACGTGGAAGCGGTAGGAGACATTTTTGCCATTGAGCGCAAATGACGTGCCGTCCACGATGATTGCTGGGCTTGTCAGTGCTGATAACGAAGATAAGGCGGAAACATACGGTCGGCTTTGGGGCTTGGTGTTGTTGTCTGAAGAAGAGTCATTGTGAAGATGCAAGAGACGCTATACACAGAGACTGAAGAAGAAAGAGACGGGTTTGAAAAGATGATTACAGGCTTTCAACAAGAAGCATTGGATTCGGGTTTAAATAAAATAATTGTTCTTGTCATGCAGCGATCATTGACAGGATTCCGAGCATTTCCCCATGGGGTTAATCAACCTCCGATCAAGGAGCGGGGGTGATGAGACAAAGACAGACTAGCCTACATTAATCGGGCATAACTTGTGCAGTTCGGGTATGAATTTATGCAGTTCAGTTATTTTACCCTGCACTTGTCCTTGGTTTAACCCAGACCTGAAAGTCAAGCGGCTTCACAAACCAGTAATTCTGTGTTTTCCACTCATTGATACGCCCACCACAAGATAACCGGGTGCCAATTGAATTGGCTTGAGAATAACAAAGGGTAAACTTACAGGCATCCAGAAGCGGTTCATCAAAGCGACTCGCTCTTCATCATCTTGCAGCCATGTCTCCGGTGAGAATGAATCTGCATCCTGTCCAAAGACGCTGCGGTCCCTATGCGCAACCCAAGTATTAATCCCGACGACAGCACCCTCGGGGAAGAAACGACCTGAAATGGTAGCACCATCCTTGGGTACTACGCGCTCAAGAGGTAGTCCAGTGGCTGGATGTAACCGCAAGGCTTCCTTGATGACCGCTGCAAGTACGGCATTCCCTGGCTCTCTTTATAAGTGACATAAGTCGATAGCTGGCCGTTGGCAGTAAACGTGTCAACCTCTTCTCGTAGCTTGTCCATACATGAAGGATTCTTGAGAAGATAGTACAGCACAGCTGAGAGGCTGATCGCGGTCGTATCAGATCCTGCGATCATGTTGATAAGACAGCCGGATATAACATGGGAGGAGGTGAATGCATCTGGCTTTGAAGTGTTTTGGCAAGGAACTTCATGAGAAAAGATTGTGTTGAGGCGTCGCTGTCGTCCAGGATCACAGCTTTGGGATTTGACTGCGCTTCACGGATCCTTGCCATGGTGAATGCAGTCACATAAGCTCCACCTTGTCCTTTACTCCCTGCAAAGAAGTTCATGATCGGAACAATGATACTGTAGAGGGTGGGAAAAACAATGCCAACGATTGTTGCATAGCCGAGTATCTCTCCCAAGGCGTTGATGACGTTTCCCACGTCCTCTCCTTTATCAAGGAAGCCCAGACGCTTTCCATACGTGATCATACCAATCACATCAAAGGCATAGCATTGTAGCCAATGATGCATGTCAACCGCTTGACCTGCCGCACACAGCTCTGACAGGCGATTCTTCAACAGCTCGGCACACTCGTCAACAAAGGCTTCGTAGTTAACCAAGGAAGACATGGAGTACGTGGACTGGTATTGCTTTCGATCGTGCGCATGCTTGGCCAAGGATCTCTCGTTGAACAGATTGTTAGATCCTGGATTGCCCCAGGGTATGTACCATGGAGACTTTGGGAACGAGGTACCCAGACCGTAGATGACTTTGACTGCCTCGAGGTCGCTGAAGCTGTATCGGTTGGGTGCATAGCGAACGACAGAGCCTGAGGTATTAATAACTAGAGAGTAGCGCAGGGGTATGCTCTCGCATACCATATTGCTTGTGTAAATCACAGTTAACATGCTCGAAAGAACCTTGCCAAACTGTCCAAGTGTACCAACCGAGTGTCCATCGGGCGGCGGCCTTGAACGGACCTGAGGTCTGAGCGCAAATGCCGGAAGAGGGTCAAGACTGCTTTGAGTAGGAGAAGCGAGACCAATGGGATTGTAACTAGGTAGATATTCATTTTGTTACCAAGGTCTGCGTTAGAAATGATGTCCAAAACCGCAAAGGTGCATGCACGAGAGCAGCGACCACCCACCCTTTAAGAAAGCGAAGCTTAAAGAGTTGATGTACCGCTGTTCGCCGTCCCCATAAATTGGATTTTCGAATTTCGGGTCAGCAAGTTGGTAGATTCCCCGCATTCATCCCATTAGCGGGTAGTCATTGTAGATCCGGAGGTTAGTACATACCGAGACCAAATACACCAATAGATATTGATTGATGTCATTATGTAAGTACTCTCCTACTCCTAGCTTGCTTTAAGAATACATTGACCAATACTATTCGCTCTGCTCAGTGTAATTCCTGTATAGGCCTCTCTAGAACTAATATCTCCACACATTTTAAACTGTCTTTGAAGCTTAAAAGCCCGAGTACGGCGAGTGGGCAGCTTACTAGGAACCATATCACCCGTACGCTCAAGAACATCCTCTTCATCTCCTCCAACCTGGGCTCCAAGAGTTGCCGCATCCTGAGTGAGCTGCCATCAATATTATCTCCATCAGTTTGAACGAGATCCGCAGCTTTGTCTTGCCCAACGGCGTGTAGGTCAGTAGCTGCGCCGGTGGCAATCTTATCAGCCTGTCTCTTGACCTTGGAAGGAGGAGGAGGTGGGTTGCTGGTGCTGCCGCCGCCTCCAGTGGTAGTTTTGCCACCAAGGAGAGTGGCAGCGTTGTCTTCAGCGTTTTCGACACCATAGCCAACACCATTATCGGTACCGCTAAAGACGGAGGCGAAGAAACTTCCTTCACCGGCGAGCTGGCGAGACTTCATAAGTGGAGCGCTGAGGGCGGCACTGGCAGCTGCCAGGATGACGAGAAGCTTGGTGAGCTGAGTCATTGGTGGTAATGCAATATTTCAGGTGTGTAGCTGTGTAAATTATAATTTATGATATAGAGGTGAGCTAGTGACTACTCTATGTTCGTGTTGAGGAAGATTGGAACTAGAGTTTATTTGAATGTAGGACAACTAGTTACTGAAGCCGATGATCTGCTGCCTTTTACCTCTGAATACCTCTCTGACGTCTTCATAGTTCAGCAGATTTGGGGCCTTTCACATGTCCACCTCTTACCAGCCACGTTCGTCACGTCTGTCGAAATACCCTCATAGTAATGCCTTAGTCAGACGGTTCAAGGGTCCGAAATATCGCGCTGTAGATGGAATAAAAATGCAGTATGACGTCGAAAAGCGAATGAACGATGCGGCTCCGTAATGTTAGAGGTGTCAGCTGCGTCATATCTGGGGAGACCGCTCTTGAATCTCAGCGAAGGACACTCCTCACTGGTGGCAAATCAAACATGCACTATTGCACATAGGGAACAAACTGCGTATTTTGACGCTATTGCTAGTACTTAGGGTTTAAGCATATGGTTGTCTCGAATGTGACACCAGGGGTGAAGAAACCAGGGGACAAGTCAAGCGCAGACCATTTATATCAACAACGAAACCCTTCCAGGATGATTGATACTGCTCAACGGATTTACAGATCTATAAGCAACCGGTATATGATTAACAACCTGTCAATAATCCGTGCTTCCGAAGGATGATGCAGACGTATTTCGAACAAGGGGGAACACAAAGCCAGCAAGGGGACAGCTGAGAGTGGAGGCATAGAGCCACCCACGACAATTGGAGGACCCTTGCTCCCCTGGCAATCATGCCCTATCTCGTATCGTGGCCGTGATTCCCGGAACCACATCATCGCAATCGGGGGCCTAGCCCTTATTGCAAATGGTTCTGGTCTATTGAAACCTTGTTCCTCGACTTATCCATCGATTGAAGAGTTGCTGGGGCACATGATTGGGCGTCGCCAGTTGAGATGCGTTAACATCTGTGCCCAAGATCCGTGGCCCGACGATCAGGTCGGTGGCGCTAAAGTGAGTTCAATGACAATGACTGAGAACCTGAGAACCCCACGCACCTCAACGCAATTCTTGACGAGATTTGGGTATAATCTCGCCTGTCACCGTGAATTTGCGTTGTATCACCGCACTAGAGGGCTATCTTGCTGATATCAAGCTCAGAGCCCATTGCATGCAAATCAGCGTCAGGGCTCTCCATGCATCGTGCACTCTCGTGGACCTTGCACATAACTCCACGCCAGAGAAAGTCCCGAACACCTATCAAAGGTCCATCTGCGCTCATTTATTACGCGAAATATGACAAATTCCGAGCGAGACAAATCGTAATGGTGTCGCCTATATTCTGATACCGCTCTCATCCATCTGACGATCATGATGCTTGCAGGTGGCACCAACAGACTGTGACTGATGGCAAGAACATATAGGTTGCAAGCAGCAGCAGTCAGTTTTGTGGCTGTCCGAATTTTGACTGTAGTTCATGGGTTTGACAAGGCTATTTCGCCACATCCAGATGCCTTTGAATCGGGGGAGATGAGCTGTTCCAAGGTATTACAGCACCTGCAGGAAATTCAATTACTGGTGTTGGGCAGGTTTTCAAAGCTTACAAGAAATCCGTGGGCTCAAGTGGATGGGTAGAGGTGACATTGACTAGGTACGGATGTATTGAAGCAAAGGCAGGGCGGCTTGAACCAAATAGACTAGAATGTTTAGTAACGGAAACCGTCGACCCATTGAAGGGAAAGCCTCACCCTTAATAGATGGTATTACCATTATGTGGATGAATTGGGTATAAATGATGGCTATAGATAGGTCTAGCGCAGAACACATTATGAATCTACCGGATATATACTCTTAATGGCTCGGTCTCGATTCTCAAACGCCCTTATGCAGACTCCAGTTCCTCTGGAGGGGAAAATATCAAATCCATGCGGACATCCTGGATACACATGAAGCTCTGCACTTATACCGGATTTGTAGAACTTGGTCGCAAGCTCGATCGACTCGTTCCGGAAGAGATCCAACTCGCCCACCTCGATATACAAAGGCGGCATACCTGTGGCATCTACCATACGTGCTGGCGCGGCTGTTTCGGTCACCATGTCTCCGCCCCTATCACAACCCAACAGGGCCTGCCAGCCGGTCTCGTTATCTGTGGTGTTCCAGCTCAGAAACGGCGTCAAGTGCTCGTCTGCTGACACTGTGCGATCATCAAGCATGGGAGAAAGCAAGATGAGCTTCGCAAGACGGGGTCCGTCGTTTTGTCAAGTAAGGAGTGCCGCTGCTACAGCCAGGCCTCCACCGGCGCTATCACCCATGATACCAATGCGGCTGCTGTCTACTCCAAGTTCTTTTGAATGCGCGACTAACCAGTTCAAAGCGGCGTAAACATCGTTGACGGGAGTGGGATGGGGATGCTCCGGAGCCCGGCGATAATCAACTGCGAGAAATGGAACCCCCGTGCGGGCAACATATGCCGCAACTACTTTATCATAGGCCTTGACACTGCCTAGGATCATACCTCCACCATGAGCGTATATTACCGCTGGGCTTGGAGACTTGTGATTCGAAGAATACCAACGAAGAAGGATCTTTTGGCCGTCCGAGGTGTCGGTAAATAAGTCTCTTGTTATGACCTGATCTAGAGGGAAATTGGGGTCGGCCAAAACAGCAATACCAGGCTCCATTCGAGCGCGTCGGGATCCGACATCGCCCACTGGAAGGGGGGCAGGAGTAGGTTTGTTGCCAAACAGAACTTTAAAATCGCATGATATTCGGGATCAAATTTGAACGGCATCTTGAAGAACGAATGAGTGGATTGGCTATTGACAAAGAGCGAGTGATTATAGACGGAAGAACGGAAGGGCATACTGCCTGTTATTGGCGGTCTCCGTGAATTTATAACACCCCAGCTACTTATGAATTTCGGTAGTCCCAGCGGGTAAACGCTAGGAAGAGTCGGCTATTTGATAAGATACCGTATTAGATCTTTACTTATGTCCTGACTAGCTAAGATACTGAAGATGTATTAGTTTGTACCCATAGGAACTACCGAATTTTATGAGTTGCTACAGTATACCGAGCCTATTACGGGAGCCAGCCTAGCCTTAAAGTATCTGGATGATTAGCAAAGGCCCGCGTGCCATCGATCTCACATGCTGTTGAGAACTCATTTTGTTTAGGCCGGGGGAATCTTGCCCAGAATGATGCTCAAGGACCCAGAGTGGATCGGTTTATAGCGCCAACGGGTCCACGCTCCGGACACCACGGACTCCACGGACTCCACGTACGCTAACGAACTCCGATAGCGATAGCGAAAGCGAGACCGATATTAAGAACTCGTTGTTCATGGAAGAGAAATTCCGCTTTCCGAAGAGCTGTTTTGGAGTTGAGGCTAAACCTCCTTGCTCGTTTAAGTGTGTAACGCGTTTTTTTATGGATAACTCACGGATTGGACTGGACGCCGAGTTTGATTAGGTGTCGTCTCCATTAGTTCCAGTGCGCGAGGCGCTGTGGAGTCATTGACAACTATTTACCAGATTGTACAGTTTAGGACAGCAATAATGATTAAATAGGTATTAAACAGGAAACAAAATAAATAAGATGTAGTTAGCATATAGCTATTTAATTTGTTCTGTTTAGATTAAGCTTGCTTTTTAACTCACTGTCAGAAACTTCAGACTTGTTCAGGGTTCGACCTTAAAATCACCTCAGCCACTCTCGTATTGTCTATTTCTAGCCAGCTACTTCGTTTAAGCCGCCTAGCCTACGTCTTTCGGCCCATTCTGTGGCTGAGGCCATTGCAGGAACGTAATCACCCCTGATCAGTGTCTTGGCAAAATTCTATTATTAGTTGAGGCTGAATTTTCGCTTCATGAAAATGCTTTCTCGGAGACCTATTGCGATTGCCATATAAAATTGTTACACCGTGTTTCAAACGCGCTCCTTCTAGGTGAACAGCCTGCATATCATCTTGCCATGTCCCCAGAAAATATCGTGTTCGACCCACGCGGGGATGTCAAGCTTTGCGTTGGAGAAACAGCCCCTGTCACCTTTACAGTTTGTGCAAGAGCTTTGGCTAGGGCATCGCCAGTCTTTGAACGAATGCTCTTTGGGTCGTTCATGGAGTCGAAACCGTCAAATGGTGAGGACTGGATGGTGGAACTCCCAGAGGACAAACCAAAAGCATTATCCATCTTTCTGCACATATCACATGGCCAATTCCATCAAGTACCCCGTATTTTATCGATAGATGACCTGTACGACCTTACAGTGCTGTCGAACTACTATGATTCTGGGTTCAATAACGTTTTGTCTCGCGCGAGGTGGTTTGTGGCCCTTACCCCAGGCAGAAGATGTGATGGACAGCATCGTTGGACTGCGCCGTAAGATGACACAGCTGGTGATCCATGACATTGGAAATGTCGACGGGCTTGATCATTCACAGTGCAATCCAATGCAATTCTTGTTGAGCGAAGTGGAAAGGGTCTTTATTAATATTCGGAATCCTGTGACTAAAGATGACCTGGACGCAATGGATAAGCAGTGGAAAAGACTTACGAAGGCATGACAAAAGGATGAAAATGATAGTCAAGATCTGATTTATACTTATTATAAAGCTTTACTTCCCGAAGCAAACCCGAAGCAAGGTAGCTTTGTAACAGACGATGTAGAATGGTGGGTGCCTTGATCCACTGAAGGAGGCGTTGGTGTCGGAAGCCAATGAGTCAGAAATTCCTGCCCAATGGTCAGAGAAGTCAGAGGGGTAACTCTGACATACTATCATTCTGACATCCATTCACTCGAGATAATTCCTCCAATAACCTACAGTGATTGAAACACCAGCTCTCGGTGGGAGATCAACCGAGGCTCCCAAACATTAAATTAACAAGGTTAACCTAGACCTAAGGCTCAACGGTCCGCCCGTAGACGTCATTGCTGAATCTGGTTAGGGTGTCCGTTATCTGATTTCTACTTCCTCGGCCCCACAACTCTCGTCCGTGATTTCTTTCCCAATCCAACTCAAGAGGAAATAAAACCCGGACCCCCAGTCGGTGGATCGTCAGCGAATTTCGGTGTAAGCCAGACTTGTCAAGGGTCTAAAGGGGAAAATAAAACACGACCCCCAAATTGGTGGATCGCCACGGATTTTAGTGTAAGCCAACGCCGTTTAGTTCGGCAAGGCTCGTGTAGGTATTTATTCCCTCCGAGGAGGGTTTATGTATTCCTCCCCCCGACTCCCGGAGGCACACGACCTCTGCCAAGAATTGGCCCTGACGAATGATGATCATATTGACATCGGATCATCGGCTGGTACGTAAGAAATGCCATATTAAAAAGTTAAAGACAGGGTGCAACAATTATATAAAGCGTTAAGCATTTCCCTTCCCTCTCTTTTTCCTAAGAGTGGGATTTGTTGGATTAATCTTGATACGATAATTATAAGATTCTGATTGAGGTCTCCATAAATGATAGACGGAAAATTCCGAGGGTGGGGTAACCTATTTATGTACCTTGCGTCGGTAAGGAGCCGGGCGTGATTTGAAGACGCTGATTTCTAGGAAGCAGTTCAACATAACCACTGTCAGTACAGAGGCCGCGGTCAAAAGTTTTGTCTTGACCCCCTGTTCAATAGACAAGGACATAACTAATCAAAACCTAGATAGGTACTTCAGTACTTTAGTCTTATCTTATTAGCCCTAAAAGCTTAACAGCTTAGGCTTTAAAATCCACTATAACTAACTAACTAGAGCGCTAAATTTGCTATCAATAAGAGACCTTTTGTACCTTAAAGTACCAACAGGGGCATTCCCTGCTAGTACTCTTTAACTTAACAGGGGGTCGAGACATAACTTTTGACATCGTCCTCTGTAATACTTCCTAATTATAAACTGATAATGTAGAACTATACATCCTAGGAATGTAGACATAAATGCAAAAGTAGATTAGCAAAAACATTGGTGATGGACTCGCAGTGTCGATAGCATGATTGAGGCGAACAGGCGAAGTCAACAACCTAAACCCAAAGCTAGCAACCTGTATGTAGGCCATCGCGATCATCGGCTCCCACAGACCTTTGATTGGGGTTTAATTTGTCATACGCGTTTAGGTCCGCGTATATCGCAAAGCTGCGGCCGCCCCACCTTATTGCGTTTCCAACTAAGAGGGAGATCGAGGCCCATTCCTCGTTCAATTCTCTGTCTAGCAACAAACAAACGTTCTTCGAGCCTCGTTTAGCAAAAAGACTAATCTTTACTCTTTTGCCCCCCACGACCCTTGCCAAGCATGGTCCTTGACAAATCACCTTCAGAGACGTCAGATCATCTGCCGAATCGAAAGAAACGACTGCATAAGAAGTCAAAGACTGGTTGTAACGATTGCAGGAAGCGTCGGGTCAAGGCATGTTTTTCTTGCCCTCCTTTTGCTGTGATTATTTCATACGGTGGGACCAGCCTTCTGATTCTGCGTCGTAGTGTGACGAAAAGATACCAGCCTGTACCGCTTGCGTCCGACGTGGCGATGTATGCGTCTATCCATCCCCCATAATCAGTCATTCCTCACCGGCTGCGGCTCAGCAATCAGATGAGGCAGCACTCGCAGCTTCGCTGACGCTACCAAGGATCGTCGAGGGCCATGAACAATCAGCATCGTCAACCACAACCTTTACACCTGACGACCTTGCCTTGCTACACTACTGGACAATCTCAACAAGCTTAGACATCGTCAAGTCCCCCGCCGGAGATCATTATTGGCAAAAGACCTTTCCAAATATTGGATTTCAGTATACCTTCGTCATGCACGGAATTCTAAGCCTGGCAGCGCTGCATCTTGCCTACAGACACCCTGCTGACAAACCGCGGCTTGTCTGTATCGCCGCCTATCATCATAACATAGCACTACGGGGATTTCAGAACGGCATCCGCCAAGTGAACGATGGAAATAGCGATGCTTTATACGCCTTTTCTTGTTTAAACATGGTCTATGTGCTGGCCTTCTTTGGACCTCTCTGCGATATCGCTTCTATCGACAGCAAGTCCCGCATTCTCGGAGACGGGTGGATCCCAGCGATACGCAACGTTGACGCAGTACTACATCCCGTATATGATAGGGTATGTCGAGGGCCACTCGACGACTTGACAAAGATTGGCAACTGGGATCAACTTGATCCAGATCAGCAAGCAGTTACTCACGACGACCACTTCCGCAGTATAAAACAAGTTTGGGAGAACAACAACGACGCATGCATATACGACGTGTCACTATATCTACTCCGGAAATGTAACGCGTATATGAAGCAGTTTGAGGCAATGAGCAGTGAGGCTAGAGCTGAGTGGGGATACAATCAGGACTGGTCTGCACCATGTTTATGGTTACACGCGACCTCGAAGGAGTATCTAGACTTGCTACAACAGCGAAAGCCACCGGCCTTGCTTATTTTTGCATATTTTGGTGCTTTAGCTCATGCTTTAGATGGATCCTGGTTTATGGAAGGTTGGGGGCGAAGCATAATACTTGTTGTAAATGAACTGTTAGGAGGATATTATGACCGATGGACAAAGTGGCCAAACGATATTATAAGAATAAAGTAATATATATAAAATAAGATGTATAATTTAGTTAATTCGATAATCTAAGTAGTATGATGTTGATGGAGGGAAAGAGCTTGGAGAACACTCAGCTTTATACTCTGGACAAACCCTCGCTCTTCTACTTAAGAGCAATGCCACTATAGCCTTATAACCCCCTTCTGCAGCTAAGTGAATCGCCGTTTGTTTTAATATATTTGCTCGGGACTCTGCACTCATTATTTCTCTATAAAGCATACTTGATTCAAACATGTCTCGCTCCCACCATCCGCGCCGTCGTCTGAACGAGCCTTGCCCTGTCGCTTTCCTCTGAACCTCGCGAGATGTGATCTTTCTGGTACATAGGTCATTGATGCCCGCTCCATGATCCAATAGGAGACTGACAATGTCCTTGTGCCCGTTGCCAGCTGCTAGATGAAGTGCTGTCTTTGACTCCTCCATCAGGTACTGCCTATCCCCACCTTCCCAATAACGTTCCGTCCGCTTGTAAGCGTCGATGGCTGCGCCCTTCTGTAGAAGGGCCTCAACCAATACCAGTTGCCCATTCTCAGCCGCCCAGTGAAGTGTTTTATCTTCCTTGTCAATGGCTTGGGATATAGCATCTTGATCCTCTCCTTGCCGGTCGGGGATCGTATTGCTATTTACGAGCAGCGCCAGGACTTTTTCATACCCCTTGCTCGCGGCAGACCCAAGTAAGCTTCCACCATAGCTTACCCGTGTCTATTGCAAGTAGAAACCTAACCACTGCCTCGTGGCCGTTTTCTGCTGCGAATGACAACGGTGCCCGGTCTTTCCCACCCGCATAGTCTGCAAGAACCCTTTCATTCTTAAGGAGGAGTTTGACAACCGCAGTGTGCCCCTTTCCTGCGGCTAAAGATAAGGGCGTTCGTCTCTGCTGGTCAGTTGAGTTAGGGTCAACGTCATGTCTGGAAAGCAGCAGCCTTACCGTTGCCGCATGACCATTTCTTGCGGCCACCGACAACGGAGTTTGCTGACCTTTGTGGTCTGCCGAGATTCCCTCCTTTTCAAGCAACAATTGGACAATAGTGGCGTGCCCATTCTTTGCAGCCCAAGAAAGCGGGGTCTCTTTGTATATCGTATCTTCTGAGTTAGGGTCGATGTCGCCCCTGGAAAGCAAGAGCCTAACAACCTCTTCGTGCCCATGTCTTGCAGCATATGACAAAGGCGTCCAACAGCTCACTCCCTTTGAATCTGCAAGATGACCATTCTCTAACAACGTCAACATTGTCTTCGATAGCCCAAAGTATGCTGCAGTTGGTACCTCGGTTGCCATTTGTGAAATGTCTTCAATATGTCCCCAACCATTAGGTCTGGAAGCCATTATTGCCTGGACTGAGGCAGATAGCTTCGCTGGACTTTCGAGGAAATCCAGGATCACCTTGTCTCCATCCATAGACGCCATGAGAGCATGATGCCCCCAGTTGTGAGAAGCGTACATATAAAACGGATTCCGCAACAGAAAATCCTTATGGTCACCCCAAAGTGTACAAAACTTGCCCTTGAAAACATCGAACGAAAGATATCTGATACAGGCCATTGTGATTTCCGGTTCTGCGATCGGGAACCACTTATCACGAGTCCGGTCGAGGTAATCCTGTGTTGTATAGTGAACTAATCGGATAATCCCGCTTTCTCCATCGACTGTAACCAATCCAGAACACACCGAGACCATATCCTCTATGCGATATAGATTTTCGTTATCAAGCTCGGTATCACTCTCTTCGACTGCGAGTGCGTGCTGGAGTTCCAATGTCGTAAGGACCCTTTTGGCACAAGTTATCCACGAAAGAACTTGCATAGCAAGCTCCTTAGAGCTTTGTTTCTGGCCAGCGATCCTTTCCATGGTTTTCTCATAAGCAATATCGTATGCCCTTGGCCCAGACGAAAGGCTGTTCAACGCAGCCTTGATTTGTTTGAGTGTCAATCTCGTTGACACGGAATCAAAGTGAAGTTGTGCGAGGAGGAACCTGGGTAGCTGTCATTCGCAACTCGAACTGGAAACATAATGGAAACTTACATTCCATCGATAGCCTTTGCGATCTCGGTCTTGATCATCTCACGATGAGTCTGTAGAAGTTGGCCCGATTGCGAGATCTTGCCGTCCAAGAAGCCTCGCACATCCTCATCTCGGGCGCGAATATTGATCGTCGTACTTCCGTCGAATCTGCCTACGATTTCGGGGATAAACCTTGAGGTAGCGAAGAGTTTCAGGCCGCATTGGGACTGGAACTTGAAGAGTTCTTCCAGAAATCTGTTTCGGGAACCATCTGTTTCCTTGAGCTCATCGAGAGCGTCGATCATTACGAAGATTCGAGAATATAGACTAGCGACTGAGTGAAGAGTGGCTGAGACTTCCTCAACTGAGGCTCTCGTCCTCCTGAAGTTGTGCTTATCGTAAAGAGATCTCAGGCTTGCTGGTATAGAAGACTGTCCTTGAACTAACTGCTTCAGCAGGATTTCGAGCAGATGATCAAACCTCTGTTCGTCATGCTGCCGGTAATTACCATATATATATGCGATTCCGACAGTGTCATCATCTCCAAAACGGGTAGTAAGCTCATTGATCACGATCGACGTGATGATTGTTTTGCCTGCTCCAGGACCGCCAGGACAGAACAGCGTCTTTTTAGTGTCGACCCAATCTTGGAATTCTTTGGAAGTAAGAAGCCACTCGCCGGTGCCTTCTTGTCGTTGGCTGAAAATGTCACTATGTTGAGGGCCATAGTTTACAGGCGTGAGCCACTCTAGGATCTCAATGTCCTCTTTTTTGTCCATCTTATGTTTCACCTCTCTGATGTTTGAATCGGCTTGCAAAACAGTTTCATGAACTAAGGCATAAGTTAGGAGGTTGCTACTGTACATTGAATCCTGATCTACTCACTATGACACAGAATCTTCTTTGCTGTGGGCTCCCTCTCAACGTCGCTTGCCTGTGCCTGGCCCAGCAATTCTTTCGCAAAGGCAGCCGCCACAGCAGCTGCATGAGCTTGCCATGCCTTGTTCTTATGCGAATCAGCATAATCGCAAATGCCCCGGATGGTAATACATGGGAAGTTATGAGCTAGCCCTGCCGCTTCCATCTCAACACACAAGACATGACCGCCTAGATCCGTATTGAGCTTTTCACGGAAGATGGAATCCTTGATTACTTCGTTCCCAGATGCGATAAGCCCGTAATGCACTCGCATCTCTCTAGGCTTCCTTTTCACCGTTTGGCGTGTGTCGCAGAAGCGACAGCCGTCTTCTGCATCACTTTCCTCAGCTTCCTGATCATCAATCAAGACGACTCTTTTATCTGCAGTGCTCTCACTGACATGGCGATAGTTCGACTTGAACAGTTGATCTTTCAGCGAATCAGATCTAAGGTACTTGGGTGCTAATCTTGGCCACCTTTTCTCCAGTTCCTCCAAGTAGTCAGGTATCCGAGAGCCAGTCAGGTCATGCTCTGACTCGACCATCGTCAAGGCTGCTAGCAACGCATTGGGCGGACTATTCAACGCCCCAGTCCTCTCGAAGGTGCCTCCTTGATATGCCTTTCCCAAGTCATACTGCACTACACCTGGAAACGCCCCAACAGGAGTGCTAACCACAACATCGCCGAGACGGACCTTGGGCGGAATGCCACCGCCGATGCCGACCATCAGGCAAAACTTGATATTCGGGAAGGTAGAGACCATATTTGTGGCAACGGTCGCGGCTGAGACATTGCCGATTTTCCCCTTAGGCAGACAGGCGATGACAACAGTATGTTTGCCAACAGATCCGAGTGTATACGTATTATTATCGTTCGAAGGTTTGGGGAGACCTCCGTGCCTCTGGTCTAACATAGCGATCGCCGCGGTCTGTTCGGTGGGCAGGGCGCAGACCCATCCGACATGGTAGTCATCATGAGTCCGAGGTTCGGGAACCGTTTCCGACGTCATCGTGAAAAGGCCAGAGAGAGCTCTCTGTTTCAGTGACGATTGGCTATGGTTGAGACAAACGCTTAGTTCTCTATCTTTTGAGGGTCAGGATAGAAATTATTCACCTTGGTTAAGATTGGTTCTGTCAAGGAGGGCTTGCAGTGTAAAAACACAGAGGAGATGGAAGGGGAGGACAACTCCTCACCATGCGGCCTTGGGGCTGAATCAGGCAATCATCAGGCATCACTCGTCCAGCGGCCCAATTACATTAGTTTCTAAGAATTGGAGAAAATAGGAGGTTATTGGTGGTGTAAGCGCTGTGGCGTTGAAAATCAGGCTGCAAACCTGTAACGAGACCTTCCATGTATATCACGTGGTACAAATGGCCAAATCGAAGACATCCGTCCTTTTAGCTATGAATGGCCCGTAATCTAGCCAAGTGGTTATTGCTATTATTGTGGATGAGTGAGTACCAGTATGGGATAGAACGAGAGATTGTAAGTTAAAAGGAGAATAAGCTTAATTCCATTGCACTAAAGGATATGAAAATGAGTAATGTTCAACTGGAAAGTTTTATACCCTGATTGGCCATATCAATAAGATTGTTATCCGTTATCACCTCCTACACTTTCTGCTACTACGCCAACCACTCTGGTGTTACTACAATAGTCATCATGCTAATTAGAAATTTGTTTTTTTTCTGGAGGTTGGCTCGGAGACGGGGAGTAAGGATGATAAATAATAATGAAACGTCTCTCCTTAAGTTAAATACTCGATAATGAGTGGCTGTGATATGGTTGAGTTGTGAAAGCAGACTTCAGCTGCAAGATAAACACAAAAAAGTCCTCTGATCAGGTCAGCAAGTTATAGTTTGAGTCTTGAATATTATGATACAACCGGTCGGCTATTGTGCAGCCGAAAGAAAAAGGTAACGCCTCGAGGCGATTTGCTTTTGCGCCACCCTAAGATGATGCGCCAAAAAGGAAAGTTTGTTTCTCACGTATGGTATCTACCGTTATATAACCAAGAGCTTGCCCCCCTTGAGGACTCGAGTACACGTCGCTCTATACCTATAGTGTTTCAACTCTGCCATCAAAGTAAATATCAACTGATTAGTTCTGGAAATCTTTCCGACAAAACGACGACAATTATCCGATCGAACAATGCCTGCAGCCATTATGGAAGCGCCTTATGATTCACAAGCCGGCATACCTGAAACCCCCGTTCGGTGTCATATAATGTTCTTCCTGCTGTCGCTCGGTGGCGCGTTAGTCTTTCTCAACATCAGAGACAACTTCAACACGGCATTCTTCCTGGCTGCAAGCGCTATATTTCTCACTGTCGCCATAGCAGGTTCAACGAGAAAAAGGAGAAAGCAGATTCGACACTCTAATTGAGCTATCTCGCATCGAATCCTTCGCCTCGGGCAGTTCGCCAATCCATCTATTCTAGTCACCATTTCTCATACATGGTCTTATACAGCGCGTCGCAAAATAGTGTAATAGCTCGCGACCCAGCTTCAAGAGCCGCATCCATCGCAATAAACGGATGAGGCTGGCCTTTCATGACATTCAGTTCCGCCTTGACACCAGCGTCTTGCAACTTCTTCGCAAACTGCTCGCCCTCCGACCTGAGTACATCGAGTTCACCGACGACAAAACAAGCAGGCGGTAGCTTTGAGAAGTCCCCCTTCCAAAAGATTGGACTAGCTTCCGGATGCGCCCAGTCTTCTTTGTTTGGAAGGTAGTGGTTTCTGTACCAGAGCATTTTCGGAGCTGGAAGGGCAGGGGAGTGTTGGTTTTCTTTCCATGAGATGTTGTTGTTTGTATCGGCGGTGTTGTCCATCACAGGGACGGAAAGAAGCTGGAGGGAGAATTTGGGGGATCCTCGATCAGCAGCTCGTTGGCACATTATAGCAGCCAAGTTAGCGCCAGCAGAAGAGCCGCCTAAAAGTTCAATGTTAGCACCAACTCGCACATATCTTGTTGTATTGTAACCCACCTGTTGCCAGTTTTGATGTATCCAGGCCGAGCGTATCCTTGCCCTCGCCCATAACCCAAAGAACAGCCTCCCATGAATCATGCACCGCCGCAGGGAACGGATCCTCAGGTGCCAGTCTGTAATCAACAGTCACGACGACACATTTGCCCCTCGCACAAAGATGCGACGCAATAACATTCTCAGTGTCTATTGTACCGAGAACCCAACCGCCACCGTGGTAGTAAACACACACAGGCCATCCATTCTCTGGCTTGTCGCCAATTGGAGTGAAGCATCGAATCTTGACATCAGGCCCTTCGCTCTCTTTGCGTTTGATGGCGTAGTCGCCGGTGCTTGCGACGGTTTGTAAGGGACCACTACCGGGAATGAGGATACCACTGCTTCGCGATGATTCTACTGGTTGGAGGTGGACTTGTTGCTTGTCGATGATGTGTTTGTTGTAGAATGCTGCATATTCGGGGTCAATCCGATCGAGGACTGACTCGTGCAGAGGATAAGGTGGTTGGTTGCTCATATTGCAAAATTGTGCCGTAACGTACAGAAGAATTTGTGGTTGAATCGATGATCTGAAGATACGCTGATGGCTGTTGTGAGTGACGATGGTGCCTTTAAGCTTCGGAGGTTTATTTCGTGCCGGCCCTTTTGCGCGGGTTTCCGAAATCGGGTATCCGGTGGAACCTGCACAGTCTTTAGTGACGATATGCACTGGGCTGAGATCGTCGCTCTACGTTACATGGAGGGAGCACCAACCTCGTGTGAGATGGTAACCTACGCTTATGCCGGTAACACTGTGTTTCGAGTCAGCTGCAATGATGATTGCAGGGTATTGCTATCTTGATAGGTGCTTTGAGTATGTAACCTCCGAATCTAAGCCCTTGCAACCTGTATCTTGTCTCCCCCGCATATCCAGTCTTGGTGCAAAGGTGAGATAAGAAGCAAGATACGAGGTATAACAACGGTCCTGAACCTGCCTTTTGCTTTTGATCATCTCAAGTCTTTTCAACAATAATTCACACAAGGGGCAGCCATTTTGGGTCGCTGGTTCACAAACAATTAATCGCCATGGACGCCAAAGATCATAAAGACGATGGCATCATCGACGACACCTACGCCGAAGGCACTGGAGAGGAGACAGTTCTTGAAGTCGACCATATCGCTGAACGTCAACTGTGTCGCAAGTTTGATGTCCGCTTGATGCCCGTTCTAGCCATCATGTGTAAGCCTTTACCTTTACTATCCACCAACTCATCTGACCGATCATCTACAGACCTCTTCAACGCCTTAGACAAAGGCAACCTAGGCAACGCCCAAACCGTCGGTCTCAGCGACGGTCCGTCCCCAAACTCCCTACCATGTCACAAACTAACAACGACAGATCTCAACTTCAAACCAAACCAATACAACCTCCTCGTATCAATCTTCTTCGTGCCCTACGTCATCTTCGCTCCTCCCACCGCCATAATCGGCAAGAAATATGGCCCTGCACGCGTCCTTCCGATTCTCATGTTTACTTTTGGATCCATGACTTTGCTTGCTGCTTGCACGCAGAACTTTGGGGGCATGTTTGCACTGCGGTTCTTTCTTGGCATGGCGGAGTCGGGGTTCTTTCCGTTGGTGATTTATTATTTGACTACGTTTTATCGAAGAGGTGAACTTGCGCGTCGTTTGGCGGTATTCTATGCTGCGTCTAACATCGCGAATGCTTTTGTACGTTCCCTCGCCTTTGAAGATGAGGTCTTTGGCTAATGAGAACAGAGCGGTCTTTTATCATTTGGCGTCTTCCAAATCGATTCCAAAATCTTCGTCTGGCGATATCTCTTCATCATCGAAGGCTCAGCCTCCGTGCTCTTCTCAATCTTTGCATTCTGGTACCTCCCTCGCAGCGCAGCCCAGGCCAAGTTTCTCGGCGAAGAAGAAAAAGCACTTGCTTTTCATCGCATGCAAGTCGATTCTTCGTCTGTTGTACAGGAAAAGTTCAACTTTAAGGATTCGATCAAGATCTTTACGTATCCGACAACGTATTGCTTTTTGTTGATTGAGATTTGTCTTGGTGTGCCGATTCAATCGGTTGCGCTGTTTATGCCTCAGATTATCCAGCGATTGGGATACGGATCTGTCAAGACGAATCTTTACACTGGTAAGTGATTAAAGTATTGAGCGGACAGGATTGTGCTGATGAGATACGTTAGTCGCACCGAATGTTGGTGGTGCTGTGATGCTTCTCATCCTGGCCTTTAGCTCTGATTTTCTACGCATCCGCTTCCCGTTCATCATGCTCGGTTTCGCCCTCACCTTCATCGGCTTCATCATCTACGCCGCCATCTCTGACGTCCAGGCTCAATTGCAATTAGCGTACTACGCATGCTTCATGATGGTCTGGGGTACATCAGCTCCCTCCGTCCTCTTATCAACGTGGTATAACAATAATATTGCTCACGAGGGCAGACGCGTAGTCCTCACCTCAGTTGGCGTCCCTCTCGCCAATCTCATGGGTCTCGTATCGAGCAACATCTTCCGCGAGAACGAAAAGCCCAAGTACCCCACAGCTCTTATCACGACTGCTTGTTTTGGCGCATGTGGATGCCTCATTGCGGGTCTTCTTGGTGGGTATATGGTATTTGATAACATGCGAAGGAATCGTAGAGCGGGGAGGAAGACAACGGCTGCTGATGTCCCGACAAAGCGTCTGCGCGATGGGCCAGCCGTGCCCGAATTTCGCTGGTTCCTGTGAGGAGTCTAGGAGAGGAAAGAAAACTTGGGGCCTCGATTATCAGTGATAAAAAGATTTAGGTAACTTAGCATAAGTTTTAGATATATTTTGCTGAGTTTATTTTGATACCCTGTATCGAGTTCTGATGCTTTCTTGCTTGTCGAGAAGAGGGTCAGCGGAATTGGGCTGTAAAGAGGCAAGATCAGCACCACGCAGCGGGTTTGGAGGAGCGGGGAAAATAACGCACTGTGTTGTGTCTGTATTGTTACTACGTTACCTTCAACTGACGATCCTGGTCTTGGAGATAACGATAAAGTAAGGAGGCCAGAATTGAAGCCGAGAGTTATCCCAAGTGTTACACCAGTTACCCATATTCTTTGTCCGTCTGTATGTATCACTTCGATCAACTTCACCGCCATCATGTATTCTCCCAAAGTAGGCGACAGCCTCGACTCGCTCGACACGCCCTCCATGATCGTCGACCTCGATGTCATGGAGGCCAACATCAAGAAACTCATGGACCGACTACTTCCAACTGGACGCAACATTCGGCCCCATCTCAAGACGAGCAAGAGTGCCATTGTGGCTAAGAAGCTCGTCGCTGCTGGGGCAAAGGGCGGGTGTGTCGCGAAGCTGAGTGAGGCTGAGGCAATAGCTGCTGCTGGCTTTACGGACCTTCTCATCACTTGTGAGATTGTTGGACCAGCTAAGGTCAAGAGACTGGTCGAGCTGTTCAGAAAGAATCGAGAAATTAGAATCGTGGTGGACGACCAAAGAGCTGCGACAGCCATCAACGACGCACTGGAAAACTCGGGTATTGAGGATCCCATTTCTGTCTTGATAGACTTGGATGTCGGCCTGCACCGCACAGGGACTCAACCCGAAGGAGCAATTCCTCTAGCGAAACATATCAGCACTCTTAAACACATGCGACTCATTGGAATTCAAGGCTATGAAGGTCATCTTCAACATCTTCCCGACTTTGAGGACCGAAAGAAGCAGTGCCTCGAATCAATGAAAATTCTCACTGATACTGCCCAAGCACTCAAGAACGAAGGCTTTAACATCGAAGTCGTGACAACAGGCGGAACAGGCACAGCAGACTTTTGCGCAACGGTACCCGGCGTGACAGAACTGCAGCCTGGTTCATTCGTCTTCATGGACACCGACTACCGCAACGCCATTGGAACATACTACTCTCACAGTCTATCCTTTCTCGCAACGGTCGTGAGCAAGCAAGGAGAACGACAGGTCACAATCGACACTGGCCTCAAGTCTCTGACGACGGATAGTGGTCTGGCTGAGTGCAAGGATCAAAGATATAGTTACTTCCAATTAGGCGATGAGCATGGAGCCCTGACTTGGGAGGATGGTACGCCGGCGCTTGATGTCGGCGATAGAGTTGAGATGATTCCAAGTCATATTGACCCAACTGTTAATCTTCATGACTTTTACTATGCGTATCGGAATGGGGTTATTGAGGAGATCTGGCCGGTTGACTCGAGAGGAAAGGTCCAATAAGACAATTAGCTAGGCAATACGAATAAATGTGATTTTGCAGAATTGGCTCTGTGAGTTTTATGAAAGAAATTGATCTAGGAGAATCAACTTCTTGTGATTACCCGAAGTTCGCCCTTTTTAACCGCCCAACAAGGGTTTGAGTTAGTCAACGATGTTGGTTGAAACCCGACCTGCATCCCAGCCAATAATCATCCCTGTCCAACTACGCCTCGTTGGTCGCAGGATCAGGTGTCATTTTATTTTTCGTCGCAAGGGGCATCCATCGCCAAATTCCCTTCTCCCTCTGTCATCCCCATTCGAATCGATCACGTAGTTGCGCGTCACCGTCAGCAGCCATGACAACACAAGTTCCAGCTCTCACAACAACCTTCACACCCGCCAAGTCATGCTTTCAGTACTACAAGTATAGATACACAGGCGATGAACTCACATGTCTAGAAGGCGGCACCGGTGCGCCCAGCGCGTGTACCTACATGCAGCTGGGTCCCTCGGGGAGCGACGCCAACTGCTTTCCTAGCAGCTTGGAACTCGGTTCAACGTTTTACTACTCTCCCGGTATATGTCCCAGCGGATATGAAGTCGCATGTAGTTCGACTGTCGGCGGCGAAACGAGAGCGACGTGTTGTCCAAGGTAGGAAAGCCAATGGCTGTTGAAGGGGCACGCTGACGGTGATGCAGTTCGTTTAGTTGTCAAACAGAGACGGGCTGGCCTTGGTACAGCACTGATCTTTGCACCATCGCGATCCCACGCACGGTCGAGGTGATAGTTTCCGAATCAGTTGTTGGAGGAGATTGGAAGCGGACTACTGTTAGCGGAGCTGCGGCTAATGCTATTGGTATTCCCATCCGATGGCATTCCTCCGACTTTGCATCCACCACCACTGGAGCAAGGACTTCTGCAACGGGCAGCGCAACTGAAACAATTTCATCGTCGACTAGTGAGTCTTCGAGCGATGCTTCATCGGATACTGGGGGATTGAGCACTGGAGCCAAGGCAGGCATTGGTGCTGGCGTTGGAGTTGCAGCTCTTGTTGGATTTGCTGCATTGGGTTGGTTTGTACTTCGAGCGAGGAGGGCTAAGCAGGCGAATATCGCTGCTGCAGCTGGGGTAGAAGAGGCTAAGGAACCTCAGATGCAGCCGCAACTGCACCCGTGGGAGCTTGACAGTCATGAGGCTATGGTCCCGGCGGAGTTGCCATCGGATAGTGTAAGTCATGCTCGGTACAAATGAAGCAGGGTAATACTAGGTAATTCAAGCGTTGAACTTTGCTTTCTTATGTCAACTTTACATTCTGCATTACGCAGTATGAAGCAACCTCCTTCTCACCAGCAATGGCAGATACTGAAGGATGGTGTGCGCGACCGACAAGAAAAGACTTTAGCCGGGGCTTTTTTTGCCCAAAATAACACAGCAATCTGTCTCTGTTGGAGCTGCTTTCATTTTTCCAAGTCACATCAATAGACCTGGTGGGGGCTATGAAGCGCTTATGGCTACCCGAAAATCCGGGCGCTTGCACTGCGAAGGTGATTGGATAGTGCGACCTAGCAATTTGGCTCCGCAGCACGTTCACTCCAGGATTCTATTAATTGTCGCTTGTTTATGATAATGGTGCAAGCGTTAAGTGCCCTCACACTGTCTAGCTTCAATTGCACAACGGGTTTCTAATGTGCTGCCACGCCAGGTAAAGCGAGTAAACCCTTGTTCTCTATACATGGTCGATTCATGCCCCTCATTCTGGCGGTGGTACTAGCTAATTACACCTTTCATGAAAGCTGCCAACAATTGACCTAGTGGGCACTTCAGTGGAATAATTTTACTCTACGACGTTGTTCGCGTTCATCAATGGCCTTATATTTGATATCAAACAACTTTCAGACAAAAACACCTAAGTCTATTGTAATGGTAAGAAGTGAGTCGCGAAATGACTTGTAAGAACACAAAAACATGACATGACCTAACCTACTCCAGTTGATGCTTACGCTGACTAAAAGGGTCTGGACACGGACAAATTCTTATACCGAGCGGACATTGCAGAATCCTTCTGGACATTCTACAATGCTGTTGATCAGTTACAGATAAGCAATAGCCAATCATGCTGTGTCAATCCAAGTTCATAGAATAATCACGGACTTTTACAGCGGACCAATATAGAATTGTGGGTTGTAAGTGATAGCCATGGACTTTGACCGCGGACGAGCATATGGAATTATTTGTAATATTATATCATTCCAGGACTGGTTTACTTACGCGATGGGAAGAACAAATATAAAGCGGCGTCTGAAGACATGAATGATAAGACTCGGATTACGATTCATACCTTGACGTATAGCACCATCAGCATCAAAAGCGATATTCCAAAGTCATGTCCAAGACCATTGTTATCATAGGGGTTACTGGAGCTCAGGTACGAAAGTGATCAAATCAAGCCAGAACTTTCTAACACGCCCAGGGAGGATCCGTAGCTCGAACATTCCTCCAGCTCCCCTCGTGGAATGTCCGCGGCATCACACGGAACCCTGAAGGAGAGTCTGCGAAACGTCTCAAGTCCGAGGGTGTCGAGATTGTCCAAGGCGATCTAGATGACAAAGAATCCTTGGTTCAAGCATTCAAGGGTGCTCACGTTATCTTCTCCAACACTGATTTCTTCACCCATCTACAACAGGCAATGGCCCAGCCCGAAATAACCAAGAACCGCACGACACTCGAGTACTCCTACGATCGAGAAGTTGCCCAAGGCATCAGAATTGCAGAAGCAGCGGCGGACTCCTCAGTCATCAAGACTCTGGAGCGCTTCGTTATGTCGACACTTAGCCATGCCACCAAATGGAGTGGAGGGAAGTACACAAAGGTCTATCATTACGACAGCAAAGCCGCAATGATCAAGGCTACGGAGGATCGTTTCCCGGAAGTAGCAGCTAAAATGAGCACCGTTACTATCGGGCACTACGTCACAGTTTGGAAGCTTTTTGACAGGCTAGGTCCCAAGCTTCAGCCAGATGGTAGTTACCTGGTGTCCAGAAACACGCCGTCTGATTTCAAGATGCCATTCATCGTTGCAGAGCGGGATACAGGTAGCTTTGTCAAGGCTTTGGTTGACCTACCACCTAACAAACATATTATGGGCGTCTCGGAGGAGATGACCTTGCCTGAATGGGTGGAGACATGGGGACGTGTTAATGGCGTGAAAGCGGCGTACAAGGAGATTTCACGAGACGAATTGTTTGAAGGCGTTCCGGAGGACTTTGCCAACGAGATTGGGGATGCTTTCGATTACTTCCATGAATTTGGGTTGTCTGGTGGGGATCCAGCAGTATTGTATGCAGACCAGCTTGCGGTTAAAATCCCGGTCACCTCGATGGAGGAGTATATTAGAAGTGAAGACTGGTCTACAGTTATCTAGTAACTTTACATACATCTAGTTCCTTGTCCACAAAGCGAAACGTCTAAAACCGTTGAGCCTCCCAGTCATACTCCCATACTTTAACACCGTCTACAATCAGATCATAATGGACATGTAGCCAGTCTGCTTGCGTAGTGTCAAACGTGACCTTTCCGAATTTTGAAGAGCCCCATGGATGGGAGTAGATTGACACATCGGTCTGCTCAATCTCCTTATGAAACCTATCGAACGGCTCGTAGAACTGATTCAACGGCGAAGTGGAGAACTCGATAACCGGCTTGTCACCTTTGGCCTTGGCAGGGAACATCGTGGTAGCATGTTCATGGCGGTCCTGGCATATGTTAGCTTCACGAATCACCTTTTAGTACGTGATACAGGAAACTCACGCCGCTGAGAATAACAGCACCACCATTCTGCTTCATCGTATCCAGGATCGAATCCCGCTCCCAGAGAAACCCTGACCAACTATCTGCTGAATCTGGGCCCCTCCAATTCCTCGTAAAAGGCACGCTGCTGACTACAACTTTCCAATCAGTTCCTGATGTAAGCCACTCTTTCAAAGCAGTAAGCTGGGCTGCACCGAGCATTGTTTTCTCTGGCCCATCAGCAATCGCATTATCTGATCGATATCTCCTTGTATCTAATACAAAGAATGCTACACCCTGATATCGAAAGGTATAGTATGTTTTGTCAGCGCCATACTCTGATGGCGGGTTCGCATTTCCATGGTAATTCCAGAATGGTCGCATGGCTGTCTTGTAGAGTCCCTTGTCATTCCCTGCCCAGTCATTTATGATCTCATGATCATCATAGACATGTATCCAAGGGGTTGCGCGAAGTTGAGGCGACCACGAAGGGGACGCATAAACCTGGCGATATGCCGCCGAGTATGTGTCAGCATCCCAGCCGAGTGGGATGGGGAGATCGATGTAGATAAAGTCGCCGAGAAATAATACCATATCTACTGAACCCTCAGAAAGGTATTTGCCTAAGTGTTCAAGTCCTTTGATTCGGAGGCCATGGTCCGAAGGGTTGTATGGGTAGAATGGCTTGATGCAACTTGAAGAAACAAGACTCCAACGCTTCAATTCACTACCAGCTTCAGACAAGGTACGAAACGACCCAGTGTGGCTTGCATTGCTTGCGTATGTGTAAGGAGTGTCTGGCTCTAGACCTTCTATCAAGACTGTCGCAACATAATCAGAATGTGCACTGAGCAAGACGGATTTGAGTATTTCTGTCTCTGTATGCCCGTCAAACTTTGGAGTGACTGTGATCTGAACATAATCAGAGATGGGAGCCCTCAACATAATCCGAGCCGTCGAGTCATCAACATAACCCATCCGAGAGAAGGACAGATCGGTACTTTGATGCAAAAGATGGCCTCTGAAAAGAAAGTCAAGAACAGCGACGAGACATGCCAAGTTGATGAGGAAGCCGCTTGCGGTGAAGAAGGGCCTACTGCTATCGACAATAGCCAATATTGGGGCAGAGACTAGACGTCTTTTGACCCGAAGGTTGCTGTACTTGAGCAGAGCTAGCTCTGCACTGAATGCAAGCATAAATATGGCAAGACTCCCATAAATACGGCCCAGATATCGTTTTCCGATGGGATGCTGATTTATGTCAGCAAGCTATCATCGGTCATCGCCGCGAATGAACTTACAAACTGGACAAACAGTATAGAAGTATAGCGTAAGGTAAGTGACGCAGCGGCAATTACAGCGTCAAGTACACTTATCGCCAATGATGTTTTTTTCATGATTTTATTTTCTGACCGTCTTTGTTTCCATTGTCTCCCTCTTACAGTGGGAGAAGGGTAGAGTTAAACATTCTCGGCTTATCACAGTGAAAACATAGGGTTACATCCGTTATTTTCTCGCTATCCACCGAGACGTCCAGGATCCTGATTCAGAAGAACGATACTATCATCTAGTAAGATGGACCCCGATATCCCTTGTTACATAAATAAAAAAATTAATCCGGCTAAAACTATTGTCTTACCTTTTCGATAAGCTTACCTAGCCCACGTGCGATCAACGATCCACTTTATACGGAACCCAACTGCCGGGCCAAGATGTCTACACGGCGCCACTAACGGCTTGAGGCTCCATTATCGCCGGCACGTAAAACCCGGTTCTTTGGGTTGGCCGAAGCCACGTGCTTGGTGACTGTGTCCAAGTCGCTAATGTATGGTATTCTTCCTGGTGATGTCGGAGAACTTTGGGTATGATTTTATCCATCATGGGTCCTTTGCTTGAGTATAATTCTAGACCATGCAGTGGGGACTTTGATACTGCCGACAAACTGCTAGACTTCTAGGAACTACGTTGCATTGAAGGATTGAGAGTTTATATAAGACGTGGATCCTGCCTTCTTGGATCCTGCCTTCTTGTTACATTCCGTAGCCTATCAACACAATCAACATTTCCCTCTGCTGCTGTAAGATTTCATGTACAGCCATGTCAGACAACAACAAGCACGAGATGTCGGCAGACAAGACCCTCGCTGTGTCATCAGATGCAAGCGTCACCGCCGAGACAGACAACAATGAGCCTGCCCGGCGTACGCCCGGTCAACTCGACGTATTGGTTCAGGGAGTTGCTCTCTTCTCCGACGGCTACAACATCCAGATTATTGGATACATGAATACCGTTCTAGCCAAGTTGTACGTCATGATACCTTCACTCACCTGATACCTCGAGGTGTTGATCATGAGTAGATACCCAAAGCAGATGACGGCAGAAGTCAAGACCAGGTTGTCCAACTCTATCCTCATTGGCGACATCTTCGGCATGCTCCTCTTTGGCCTCTGCATTGACCGGTTTGGTCGGCGTGTTGGAATCTACCTGACAACTCTATTCTTGGTTCTGGTATGTATGTTATCTCCACCAGAAAAACAGCCTGACAAAAGGACCAGGGTATCGTCATCGCCACTGCGGCGCATGGGGTTAGTGTTGAGGGTATGTTTTGGATGATGGTCATTGGCCGTGGTGTCGCTGGTGTCGGAGCAGGTATGTCTCTTCCAGCATTACAATAGCGTCTAGTATGTAACAGGTTGCTGACTGCTTAGGTGGTGAGTACACCGTGTGCACCTCTCAAGCTGTAGAGTGCGCCGATAGTACGGAGGCTATGCGAAAGCGACGTGGTATGCTTGTTGCCGTCGCGACAAACGCCGCCATCATTTCCGGTTTCGTAGCCTCGAGTATTGTATCCCTCATCGTTATTGCAGCGTACAAAGGTGTTCCCCACGATGGTATCTGGCGCATCTGTTTTGGTATTGGCATTATTGTAAGTCCTCTTCTCCTGCATCATCTGATACCTCTGGGCTCACTTATATAAGCTTCCACTTGGCATCTTCTTCTTCCGCCTTCGCTTGACAGACTCTACTCAATACCAGAGGCATGCCATTCAACACAAGATACCCTACAAGCTTGCCATTAAGTACTATTGGAAGCCTCTTCTTGGGTGCTGCTCTGCCTGGTTCCTCTACGATGCCGTAGTCTACCCTTTCAATCTTCTGGCACCAACTCTAGTCGCGGGCTTCTCGAACAACCAGACTATGCAGGAGTCCATTGGTTGGTCAGCGCTTATCAACTTCTTCGCGCTTCCAGGTGCATTCATTGGAGCCTTGCTCATGGATCGCATTGGCCGGCGTCAAACTTATGCATTGGGCTGGTCCATAGTCTGCGTGTTCGGCTTTGTGATTGGAGGCACCATGTACCCTCTCAATAGCCCATCGGCCTTTCCGGCCTTTGTTACGCTCTATGGACTTTTCCAAAGCTTTTTGTCGGTAGGTCCTGGAGATTGCAACTTCCTAGTCAGCAGTGAGAGCTTTCCTACTCCTCTCAGAGGTCACTTCCTCGGGTTTGCTGCAGCGATCGGCAAGGTTGGTGCTGCAGTCGGTACCCAGGCGTTGAGCAAGGCCCTTGTCAGCTTTGACGACAAGCTCAAAGGTCAGCAAGTTGTCTTCCTCATCGGCAGTGCTATTTCGGTAGTTGGGGTTCTTTGTGTTTGGTTCTTAATCCCAAATGTAAGTTGCTTCCCAGATCCCTCAATCGACTTAAATGTGCAACCGGTATTGACTATTATCCAGCACCCGAAGACTCTTGAAGAGGAGGACGTTCGTTTTAAGGCTTATCTGGAAGAAAATGGATATGATACCAGCCAAATGGGGCTGAAAGGGTGAGCTCAGTGAAACTACGCTAGCAGAACGATGATAGGGAACAGCGAATTGAGATATAGTCGAGGACCTCACCAGATTTTACAAGGCCCCGGTCTGTTTGTAAATTTATCAACAAGATGCTGCCAACTTTTTAAAAGCAACTTGGACCAGTAGAGAGTTAGCAGAGTATCTTAGTGACTTAAGAGGAAGACGTAATTTTGGTTGGGACCATGACAACTTCTACATGACATTTGCCGCCTATCGACTACTGACAATAATAGTCGGGCCCAGCATTTTTATAACATCAGACCTTATCGGGATCCCTCAAGCACACGATACTCGCAATCAGCAGGCCCGTCCCCGTTAACATTGACCATATCTTGGGGGCACGCGCTCATGACGACGACAAGATTGGTCTCGGCTCTCAAAATGACATATTGGCCCTTGTCGCTTGTAGGAGCACGGATATCAATTCCACCATGATGATCCACAGCCACATTCATAAATAGGTTTAGCGGATCTGGGACCCAATCGTCTCTGAGATTAATCTCGGGAAACTCTTTCAGGGCATTGTGCATGTTATCGTGGCAACTGCCATGATACCCCACAGCACCCAATTGGCGATAGCGCTCAGCATCGCAAGCGGGGAAGAGTAAATCGTGGATGCTTGGGGTCGTGTCATCGACAAGCGTCAGGATGGGCTTGCGGCGAGAGCTATATAAGTAGATCCCCTTTCGTAAAGAGATGCTTGAAAGCATTGCTCGAGTGTGGCTAGTTGAGAGGTAGTCATCGCCATCCTGGGGTTGAAAGTCCAAAAGTCGATCACTTGCTTTCCGTGTGTATTGATGATTTGGAGACTCTGGCCCTGCTTTAGCAGGATGGAACGACCTTGCCGGGCGGGAAGTTGAGGCATTTTGAGATAGTAGACTGGAGTGAGGGACAGGTATAGTTGAAAATAGGGTGAAAAAAACCAAGAAAATTTGCGAAGAACTTGTATAATGGCTTCCAAGTTTAAATCCTATTTCTGATTTAATGTGAGATTGTTAACAAGTGAGGGTTGTTCGTCTTGGTTTCTTACCAATCAGTCACATGACATCAGCGAGAAAGGATGACATTCCGAATGATGCGCCATAGGATAAGCTACGAAGGATCGGCAGGGAATGGGCTAGAAACAGGCTCAGATACTCAATTATTTTCCAAAAGCTATCCTGGTTGCCTGGCTACAAATTGCCCATCTCGCAAATTAACTATGCTCGAGTTAATGCTAACATTCTTTCCGTTGAGTAACTTGTCGGTAGGTTATACCATATAGTTCAGTCTTCTTAGGTCCAAAGACGCGTTGAATTCACAGACAGGTTAGATGCCAAACTTCCCCCCAACGCTGCGGTATACGCTAGATCCCAAGTTAGACTCGATCCACTAAGGTATGGACTATCAGTAGTCTGCTTCCTGAAGAAAGCATGACTCTCAATCGCGCCAGCCTTGTCTGCAATTGCAAGATTTGCATAGATATGGGCTGCGAAGCCGCCATTGCTGAGAGATCCAGACTTGTTGCCGGCGAAATACTGATCCCATTCCTCACGTACAAAGGGAGGTTTGCGGATATAAGCGCTGGTCGGCACAATCGGAAGCATGTGAATACCTTGGATGTAGGCAATTTCGTCGCCAAAGTACGTCGTGTGATTGATCTTTCTGTCCCAGAGAATGCCCGTAGCACGGTTCCCAATAAAGTTGGCCGGTTGCACGTCGTTATCGCTTGCCAGGAGGAAGTACGACTGCAGGCTGCGCGCCGTCACGGCAGTATACACATAGTAGCCGTAGTGGAAGTTATGGTCTTTGTAGTATGTGTTGCCAAAGTCGATCGAGGAGTCGTTGTTCCCGTAGGATGCAGACGAGACCAGACCCTTCCACACGGTATCGTAGCATAGGGGGTTCGGTTCCTCATTCTTGACGTGCCTGTCAAACGCAGCTTCAAGCTTCGCAAGCGAATTGGCTGTCAAAGATCTGTCACCAGCAATGTTGTGGACAGCATACAACGCTCTCGCGTAGACCGAAAAGGCGATTCCACCATAGTACTTGGATGTCAGATTGGTAAGCTTCGTGATATCCCGCGCGAGCTCGACTTTTGCAGCCTTGATAATTGCCGCTTTGGCATCCTGGGATACGGTTGCTGCATGGCCCTGAGATCCCACCGACCCTAGACGCGGTGACCATGGATCTAAGTCAGTGTCCGTAGGAAGCTCATACTCTACCATAGTGAACTCGTCTGCAAGTATAGCAGTGGCAATTCCCTTAGTTGTGCTGGCCAACTCAATATTAGTGAGACCCCTGGCTGTCTCTGTGTTAAACGACTTGACGCGATGCGGCAAAGCAAACATGAGCAATGTTCGTTGCTTTATCCCCTCCTTCTCCCACGCCAGGTTGTAGGTCCCAGTGCGGCCAGAAACAGTGCCCGAGATGGTTGCACTGACTCGATACACGCCAGCAGCTTTGTTAAAGACGTCGATACCGGCTGCTCCTGCAGGGTTCTTGGCAACTTGGACTGTTCCAGTAAATCCTTTCGGACCCAAGATTGTTCCTTTGTCAGTGATTTGAAGCCCCGGCCTCTCAGAAAGGCAGGTTGAAGTAAGGTAAATCAACCAACTCGACCCATCGCCCAACTGGACATTCCACCCATACACGAAGGCGCCGGGGCCGGCAATGCTCAGATGAAGGTCGGTAATTCTAGAGAACCGGCTTTGAGATTGAATAACAACAGTGGCTTTGGTGTAGACGCCAGTGACGAAAGCCATGCCCTGGACGGTGGGAAACGATATAAGAGCCTTTGCGCCTCTCCTCGGTGCAAGATTGACATTGGCAGAAAATGCAGTCAGCGAGTCTGTGGTCAAAACTGTTCCATTCTGCAACTCTAGCGCCGAAAGAGCGATTGATTGCCCAAACGCGGGGTCCTCAAAAGACTTTACAGGGTCTCCGGGCCCATATGTAAAGTCGCGCCGGTCGGTATGAGAGATGGATAAGCCGTGGCCTTGTTTGGTAGGGTCGCTGGACCACCAGATCGAATAAGGGCGAGTCCATGTAGCATTATGCTGATTATTGGCGAAGAAGTTGGCATAGAATTTGTTAGTTTGAATAGGGTTACTCTTATTATCCACTCCAACAGGCATTTGTGGATGATCTGCCCTTGAGGGTACTAGAATCGGTGGATCATGAGAGATTTTTCCAAAGATGTTATGTGAGCTTCGCTTTAATTCCTCTTCATTTCTCGACGCACTGTAAGTATTCGACCGTCTGAAGTGACTGTGGCTATGCATTCCGTAGTGGTGTCGGGAAGCATGTACAACTCCGAATAGGAGAAGGGTTATAATAAGGCTAGCACGGAACATAGCTTAGAGATTTCAGGTAAGGAGAGCGATAAAATTATTATCTTTAAGTATAGGCCACTAACTAATATATAGGTAAATTTATCTTTCTGATTAAAGTTTTAAAGAGCGGCATTTAATAGAGTTTTCTTTATTAAGGGGAATTTAGGTTTATTAATTTAATGCAGCCTTGTAGTATCAAAATAGTCTAAACACAGATCAGCAAACCTTAATATTATATCCGGTCCTACGCCAAGCTACGCGGCCCTTTGCTACTAAGCTATTATTACTTTCACATCTGCCGCCCAAGCTTGTCGCTCAACTTCGCGGCAATTAAACAAGCAAAATGCTTCAAGCAACTAACATACGGGGCGGTAAAGGGGAACTCGGGAAGCGGTGTTCTGGTTTTTGGAGGGTTGCTTTCAACTGCCGCCATGCCCTTTGCCGTCTACTAGAATGACCATGTTTGGATCTGCTATGAACTCGTTAATAGTGGCCATGTAAGGCACGGCTGACATCGTTCGAACAGGCGATATGGAACCTTCAGATAGAACTGGTTGCAAACACATGGTCACCGGCTAAGTCCTTGGTTTCTCCCATCACTTGCGGAACTGTGACCCTCGGGCATATATTCCAACTCATTGAATTCAGTATGTACTAATAACTATGTGACCATGTCATCTTCTCTCCTCTCCATGCGGGTGACAGAAAGCCCGTCGAAGCCTAAAGGTCTCTGAAACCAGCCCACTGACTTAGGCAGCTGTAGCGAAACCAATACGAGAGTTGGTAGTATCGTATACAGAGTAATAGTTCTCAAGGAACTTCTGTCCGATAATGATGTTGACACCAGAGGAGCCTCCGTCGGAGATCCAAGAGTAGTACTTGCCAGAGGACAAACCGAAGACGCTATACTGAGAAGTAGGGATTAAGTACTGTGCGGGTGTGAGGGTGTAAGTCGTCGACCCAAACTTGATGCCAAAGTTGGAGGTAGGCTTCTTGGTGAAAGCAGCAAGGCCAGTGGAGCTGTCAGTAGAGCCACCAGCGGCAGACAGGAACTTGTTGTAGGCACTAGTAGGGATGTAGATAAGTGTAGTGCCGGTGTCGACAATGCCGCTGCCGGAGCCAAGAGTTGTAGATCCATAGGTAAAGCCAGCAACGGAGATGCCCCAGTACTCGGAAGCTGTGCCACTGGTAAGGGCAGGGAAGTAGGTGAGGGAACCGGTGTACTTGGAGCTGTCGACACCACCGAGGGTCAACTCTCCATTGGTATCACTTGAATCGCTACCAGACTCTGGCTTGAAGGAGACACCAAGGACCTCGGATGAGATTGAGCCTTGGCTGTAGAGGTTGTCCATAAAGGTTGGAACGGTGTTGACGTTGGAGACAGTGCCCTCAGTGAGATCAACGGGACCAAAGCCAATGATGCCATCAACACCTGAGAATCCGCTAGCACTGCTGGCAGCACCAATGGACTGTGCGGAAACGCTGAGGCCGCCGAAGCTGACCTTGTCCGTGTACTCAGTACCAGAGAATGAACCAGAGCCGTAGGAGACGCTGACAGAGCCGCCTGTAGACTTGCCGGTCGATGTAGGCTCGCACTTGGTCTGAGCACCACACCAAGTGTTTGAAGCTATGTCAGGTCAGTAAATGTTTCGATGTATGTCTGAAGATAGGTCACATACATCCAGTATCGACAATGAGGTTCCAGGTCTTGCCACCAATCACGACAGGCGCGACGTACAAGACATCCTCGTTGGTCACAGAGCCAGAGCTAACGGCATCGACGTGGAAAGACGACTCTCCATTGACCTTGCGAATGCGGGCCTGGCCCTTCTGGACGATGGCCTTGAGAGAGCTGGCCTTGACGACGTGCTTCAAGGGGAGAACGGCAGTCTTGGCCCTAGGCTCAAGGGGCGAGGCCGAAACGGCTGCCGCAGCGGCAAGAGTGAGAGTGACAGCGAAGAGCATCCTGCTGATAGTATGAGAACCCGGAGACGATGATTGAGATGGTGAGAAGTTGATGAGATGAGATGGTATTCAGTCAATGACAGCCAGGCAGTTAGCTTATTTATATCTGTTGGAGTTGATAATATGGCTTGATCTATCCACGACTACTCGGAAAACCGGCATCGTGGAAGGGATAGCTATCTCTAAGCTTCAAAAGTTGGACTAGGCTCTAAACATGTCTCAACAGTCTAGATGGTGTTGATACTTCGTATGAAGTGATCGTCCTGTGGATAGCCATGTTGAATGCGATATGCCACTAGCGTGACGTGATTAATAGCACCTACCGCTTTTGGCAGGTTCCGTGGCCAACTTGCCAATGTGATAGGGTGTACGGCCGGTGAAGCGCCCAGACTAATCTCTCAATGCCGAACTCTTCGTCCAATGAGCTTCTTTCCATCTCGCAGTGTGACATTAGTACCCCAGAATCACGCCTTTGATCTGCGCGATCGCTTGGCATCGAAGCTTGATCGTCTGATATAAGGGGACAGCCTCTCGCTGCCGTGATATCCGAAGATCTTTTGTACGAGCGATATCCATAGGCCTTCGACGCAGGGCAACCCACAGCCTCTTCGAATTAGCTTATCGATCGGACGACTTTATTTTTGTTCATATCATCCGGCTTTGTTATACCTTATTTATTTAAGAATTAAATATAGCTTTATTTAAATAAGAGAAATAGTTTAAATATAGCTATCTTACTATATTTTAATAAACTTCTATAGAGAACTATACTATAAAGTATAGTTACTAAATTACTATCTGGTTTCTTGACTAAATCCCTCAGCCTCTTGCAAAACTACCAAGGTCGTGAGGTTTCGCAGCTTCCGTTTATGTCCTTGAAGCCTAACATTGTCCCAAGATATCTCCTGTTTAATACTACTCTAAATCGGCAAGATGTGCCGTTCCTTATCATCAACATGTCTTGCAAGATCACTTACCTCTTTCGCCCAAGGCATGTGTAACAAAGTCCCTTATCTTCGGTGTTGTACCCTATCAGCTTGCAATGTTCTTCTGTCCAGGTCTGAATCTGGTTAAGCCTTGATTGGGTGCTAACAGAAGTTCCCAGTTGTCCTGATTGGGTGTGGTCGCCAGACGGTCGACAGGAGTATGGCCCCACCGCGTCTCGTACCGTGCCGAGGTGATAGACGAATACTGGCAATGCATTTGCCGGTTCTATATCCAGGGCAGCCTTGAGTTTAATGTTCCTTCAGATACAAGAGGGCGGATTTAATGGACCGGATCGGAAGAGATAATCCGGAGGGATGGGCCACCAATGGCAAGATTGTTAAGAAGAAGGAGAAGATGTATAATGCTACTGCTTTTGCTGTTCAATCTATGAATATACAGAATGACTTTCGACGGTTTCCACGTAATAATTTGTATAACTTCATGGCCCACGATCCTGTGATAAGGTAGAGAGGTTTGAAGTAGCTTCAACCCTAATATACATAAAGGTAAAGAACATAGATTAATATAATTTCGTAATTTTCTCCTGACCTTCCCGGCCAGAAGGCATATCTTCTTGCTCTCTTTCCGCCTCTTCATACGCTTCTCTTGTTACGTCCATGAATTAACTAACACTAATCACAGGATTGTTGGCCAGGAACTTCAAACAGCCAAGCCCATGGCAACCCAGTTTGATGCCTAGGGTTTCTCAGCTCAACACAGTATTCGAGGTCAATGAAAGAGGTATTGAGACTGTAAAATACTAAAAAATAGGCCTGGTGCGAAAGCGATGACTTAGTAGAGAATGCAGTAGACGACAGACGATATGACGTAGCCTGCAGCCGGGCTTATCGATAAGACACGTGCTTTCGACGGTAATTGGCGCGCACTTAGCGTGGCTAGGAGCACTGACCAAGTCAGTCCACGCATTAAGAACTCGTCAGCAAACTCAAGTATCGATCACAGGCTGGCGTGGAACAGAAATGCCCTAATTCTAAATAATATATATATAAGGACATTGACCTTGGCTTGTTATTTATTCCCTATGTTAAGACTAGCCCTAGTATTTTCTGTAATTTACTATTATATCCTAGTTGCTTTTTATATTTATTTACTATATTTTGCTATCTAGGGTAGGCTATAAAAGTCAGTAAAGTTAAACAGTACAATCTAATTTTTTCTATCTATATATCAGTTTAATAAAACGAGATTTTGATATAACTTGTAACAATTTTTAATATCTAAGAAAAGTCTTAGAAGAGAGTATGTTAAAAGTGCTCTGGTGGGCAGTTAGTAAAACCCTTGTGTAACTAATGCTCACGGCAACCTCAAATCAGCGTCAAGGAGACATTCAGCTGCTCCACTACGATGCATTACACCGCCGTGCAGAACCCCTGTGTCTGAAAATCAGGCTGTGAGCAACCAATACTTGTTGCACCCTGCACGCCACCGTGGCGGTGTTTCTGTGATTGGATATCTGACTGTGCTGGGGGTTTGAAATCACAAAAGCCACCTCTCTGTAAGGCTCTCTACAATACCCCGCAATTTCGTCGACCTGACCTTATCTTTCTTCATTCTTCGCATCCTCAGTATTTTGATACCGCTACTGTTACTGTTTCTAGTTCACTGCAGACGACTCCTAGTAGTTATAGCTGTTAACCCAAGGATACGACGGAAAGGAAAACCATTGTCACGGCGCTGGCTTGCCTTCGGCCGGGTCTTTCCTCTTTCATCAAAAGCTCATTCCAACGCTTTCAATCACCATGGCTGACTCGCTGTCCATGACAGCTAGTATTGCCGGCATCATTGCTCTTGCAGATTTGGTATTCAAAACCGTGTTCAGCTACACATACAAGGTCAAGGACGCGAAAAAGGATGTCGAAAGCCTCAAAGAAGAAATCAGCGGCCTCTCAAATGCCTTGCGTATCCTCAATGCTTTGGCAGATGAACTTGAAGCAGAGAACGGACCACGCGATGTGGCATTGAACGCGAAAGTACTTGAAAAGTGCCGAGAGACTCTTACTGCCATCAACCAGAAAGTGCAGGAGGCTGTCAAGGATTTCGACGATGCCCGCAAGTGGAAGGCAATTAGCCGACAACTCAAATGGCCGTTTTCCTCCTCGGAAACCAAGGATCTCCTGGAAAGCCTCGCCCGGTACAAGGCGACCGTATCTCTAGCAGCATCAGCAGATTCACTATCGAGACTTCACACCGTTCTCTCACAGCAAGTGACACACAACACAAAGATTGAAGAACTGGTCCAGAAAGTCTATCAAAAGTCAGAAATCACAGCTAGCATTTTACTCGACAGAGAGAAACAACGCATCCTCGACTTTTTTATGAAGCCCAATCTGAATCCACAGCCCAGCCTCGACCAGAGCATCAAATGGCGCCACCCGACAACAGGCAACTGGCTCCTATCGAGTACTGAACTCCAGAGTTGGTTTGCAAACAAGGGGTCTCTGGTTTGGCTGAACGGTATCGCCGGCGGTGGCAAGACCATCTTGGCTGGACTTGTTATCCAAGAAGCACTATCAAGGAGTTCACCTGAGGTTGGAGTGGCCTTCTTCTTCTGTGATTACAAGAACACCGAATCATTGATCCCAACTAAGATCCTCGGGGCAATTGCATCGCAACTTGCCCTCCAGAATGATGAATCGTTTGAACATCTGGAGGAATACTTCGAGAAGCTCTGTCCCTCACGAGGGCTGTCCAAGGAACCGGAAGTAGCCGAACTTCGAGAAACGATAGCAGACATGATCAAGACATTCCGCCAAGTACTGATAATTGTTGACGGACTCGATGAGTGTGGTGATGAGATGAGCAGTGTCACTACTTGTCTCTCTGATCTCGCTGGCTTTGCTGAGCCTGCCACTGTGGCGCTCTTTAGTCGCAACGAGATACAGATTCGGTCACGAATGGGTAGGAAATTCACCGAGATCCCCATCGAAGCCCATACTGAAGACATTGAGAACTACGTTCGCTCTGAGCTTGAACAAAGAATTCAATCTTGTCGGCTTTTTGTGAGGAAATCTGAAACGAAGGACGCCATTCAACGTGAGCTTATTGATAGAGCGCACGGAATGTATGTATTCCAGCCATTTTGACTCTATGATACTGACCAAATTAGGTTCCGTTGGGTGTCTTGTCAGCTGGATTATTTATGCGAGTTTGCAACGGACCATGATCGACTTCAGGCGCTCAAGGAACTACCACCAACCTTACCTGACAGCTATCGGCGAATTCTCGAAAGGCTGAATACTCGGCCTGCCAAGATCCGAAAGATGGTCCAACTCTGCCTTCACTTCATTGCTTTCTTTCCCACAGACTTAACTGTTCTGGAGCTTTGCCAAGCCATCTCAACGCCAGATGAGATTGGAGCACAACTCAGTGAAGACAACACTTACATTGAAGATGATGTTATTCTTCATTGTAGCAGTCTCATAAGAAAGTCTGCTGATGGAAGCGGTTTTGAATTCTCCCATTTCACAGTCCGAGAATTTCTCGAAACTGAGATAGCGGGTCTTGAGCAGTATAGGATCTCGCGTCCTAAAAGTATGTCGCTCATGGCCCTGAACTGCCTGAGGTTTGTGCAACTGAAAAACATCAATGTTTCTGTACAAGATCAGACAAGGTTCTTCGCAGATTGAGCCAAAGTGAATATTTCACTCCCATTCTATCGACATGCCGCTGCCTCCTGGCCCATGTTAGTACGAGAAGGGTTCCACAACCTAGATGAGCGGCTGCTACTGAAAGCAGTAGAACCACTATTCTGCCAACCCACCTCTTCCAAATTTCGCTGCTGGACATTTTCCTTCCTGAAAACTTTGTATGAGATCGTTGAGCAAGATGAAATGGTCTCTGATGTATCGGCTGTTTCGGTTATCTACTGTGATGCTGCTGACATTTCTCTTGATCCGCAACTCCAGCCTCTTCATTTGGCGTCGGCATTGAATATGCCCGAGATCTGCTCCAAACTTATAGAACAAGGCGCCGATTCGAAAGCCTTATGTGACCTTGGCACTGCCATTTTTCTAGCAGAAAGCTCAATTCTTGACAGCATAGAAGACGAAGACGAGGAAGTTCGTGTCGACTCGGGAGTTTTACCTCTTATTCTATCATCACCTGAGCGCCGTAATTCCACCATCAAGTGTGTCTTATTGATTCTGGAGCCTCGTTGCGGGATCTGCTGGACTATCCCAGAGTATTTTATAATACCATTAGGATTAGTTGTTATCTGCAAGACTTCAGTCCAGTAGTCGCTCTACTGTCAAACGGTATAATTCCCACGCCGGTTGATATCGAAGATTTTGGGTCCTTTCTCAATATGTGGTGGCCCTGCTGCGAAAGCCGTTCAGCTTTTGAATCCTCTTTTCGTCTTCTTAACAAATACCTTCGAGACACATCCGCATTCGATACTGAATGGGGATTCGAGTTTGGAAAGACGCTCTGGACTAAAGCTGTTGCGATGGAACTATCTTTCACAGGTGACCCAAATCTCACAGATACTAAAATTTCGTTATCACTGGAGGCCCTCCGTGAGAGAATCATGCTCGCTATGGCCAATGACGACACCGAGACCTTTTTTAACTATCTTGGAGACGGGCGAATTGTTGTTTCTGACTATTGGTCGTGGAAAGACTCACCGTCTCAAACTTTGTTACACTTTGCTACCAGCCTTAACGCTACTGGCTGTGTCAGTATTCTCTTGGATCAAGGAAGTGATCCATATGCTCGGTCTGATACTGGTTGGCCAGTGCTTTTTGAAATCGACATGACAGAGGACGGCTCGATACTCGATGTCTTCCTGAAACATAGGGTATCTTTGCTGGATACAGACGCGAGGAATTCAAACATCTGGCATGTTTGTGCATCTAGGGCTGACTCTAGCCCCTCTTTCATGGATAACCTGTTTAATGCGAAGCCTGAATACACGCAAGCCGCCGTTTTGGCGAAAAACGACAACGGGGACTCGCCCCTGACAATAGCATTATCAACTACGGCTGGCGACATGAGAGGAGCAAAAGTACTAGAGGAAAATGCCCTCTCCTTTATCTCATATTGTGATCATGTTCCCCAGTTCTGGGAGAAGCATGACCCAGTTCTTCCTCAAGCTTTCAAATTTGGTTCTGAAAAGGTGATCCATCGTTTGTCAAGCTTAGGTATGAGTCACAAACCATTTTCCCCGGGTGACTTCACCCCCCTACACGAACTAGGAATAGAGGTAGCACCAGACTGGGTCCAGTTTCTTATAGCAACCTTTCCTGGGGTCGTTGAGTCGAGATTCTTGGACAGACTTCCCCTGGAGATATATGCAAATACATGTGTCAAATCCGAGGGTCGCCCAAATAAAAAAGTGCTCAAGAGGCTTTGTACAGAAGCCGTTCTTAACTCTAAAGACACTGATGGGAATGGGATATGGGAAGCCTTATCTGGCAGCATTCAAAGTCTGAGAGGCTGGGAGGCCTCTCAAATCTCAGGCCGGTCTTTACTCCATGTTTACAGTAACTATGTGTCTCTGGGCGCAATGAGAGCTTATGAAGATGCAACTGCTCGATGTGGGCCTGAGAGATTGTTTTCAATTCTGGCTTCATCCATAAAAATGAGCCATTGGGGCCCGGATTTCAACCATTGGCACGAGATACTTGAAAAAGCAATAGTTGCTTCAAAGCACTGGGATCCTACCAGCGACGTCTATGTTCGGGTACTCAAGAAATCAGTCAAGAGCCGGTTGCGCCATCTAGTTGGTTTACTCCTCAATCATGGGGTAGACGTCCATCAACGTGTTGATGGGCTGTCAACTATCGAGTATGCTTGCACCGGGATTCGAGCCACGAGCTTGTGTTCGACACCTGCGGGGAAAACCATTCTGCAATCGCTCTTGGATCATGCCAACAATCAAAAGCTAGCCGAATTCACACCAGATGAAACTGGGTATGGACTACTGCATAGAATCGCCTGTCCAGGACAGGAACCGCAGATTCGTTGGTTGATGGAAGAGATTGTCCGCAGGGGTGTGGATATTAACGGAATTAACGCTCACAAAAATGATCCTCGTCAGCGTAATTCGCCCCTGGTTCACCATCTATTCATTGATTCAACTTGTTATGCAGGCTATCTATTGGAGATGGGAGCAGATCCTTCAGTGTGTCCGAACGACACCGTAGGCATTAACTGTTTGGATGCCCCATCCTGTGCCGCGCTTAGAGACAATCTCTGTTTTCTTGAACAACTACTTACAGTCTCACAAGAATTAAATGTGCCAGTCCGTTGGAACCGTAAGGTATCTTTAATCTTACCAATGGGAAACGGTAATCTGGAAATACAAGTTAACAGTCTGGGTCTTGCCTCCTTTTTTGGACACATCGGAATTGTCAAATTCTTCATCGAGAAGAAGTTGTCCACTATCGACATGATGTCGTACCGCGGTGTCACATGTCTTCACCTGGCGGCATTGGGCGGTCAATCGGACATTATAGAATATCTTATGGATCAAGAACATCTAATTGACGCTGTGGACGAGATGGGGCTTTCGCCACTGCATTATGCGGCATGTAATGGACACCTTGATGCTACAAAGACTCTATTGAGTAGGGGTGCACGTGGATCGAATGGTCTAGGTCCATGGACTCCTATGTCGGCCGCGCTGAAATTTGGGCATCAGCACATTGTCGAGCTTCTCGACAAAGAACTCGGATGTTATCATGAGTCTGGCTCTGATCCTATGAGGGCAGAGCGGCATCTACGTGAACTTCTTCGCCAAATGGAGGCAGCTATTGTTTCTAACGACTTTGAGGGCTGTCGCAATGCAGTGATAGCTGGGTGTCCTCTCAACGCTATTATGCCATTAGCAAAAGGCCACACTCCTCTCTTATTTACTCTGAGACAGGGAAGATGTCGAATTGCCGCCTTTCTCCTTGATCGTGAAGCCAGCACCCTGGTACTATGCTATCTCCCAGATGGCGCTGAGGCGACCGCAATAGAGCTTGCTGCTTATGATCCCGAGCTACTAGAGGTTCTCCATAATATGATCCATTTGTACACCGAGCAAGGTGGTGATCTGGTGAATGGGCCTGACGCACCTATCTTTTTTGCTGCCAAGAAGAACGTGCGAGGCCTTCGAATTCTATTAGATTACTTACAAAAGCATGTGAAACGCTGGAGGTGAGTCTTTCACTATATGTTGAGTTTTGTTACATTGACTCAGCTTTATCTTTACAGTCGAGACAATAGTTCAAGGAGACAAATTCTAGATCGCCGTTTCTCATTACGTCGTCTCCTTACGAATACTGTCGATGAAGTCACGGCGCTCCATGTTGCTGCTCTCCACAACAACCTTACTAGCGCTGAGCTACTCTTAGAAAACGGCGCCAATGTCGACTCTCTAAGTGCTAAAGGCTTCGCTACAATTGAACTATCTCAGTCGCCAGCAATGACAGCTCTACTTTTGAAGTTTGGGGCGTCAAGGGCTCCCCTACTTACACTTGGTCTTACTGGAACCATAAATTACTGGAGCAATACAGAACTTAAAAGTAAAGCGTATGCTACTGTGGAGGCAGTAAGATCTGGCGTTCACGCGGCTTACGAAAAGGATCGATGGCTAGAACTTGACATGCCACCCCAGTCAATTTTTACAATGGATGTGAGACACCTTCTATCAGTGCGGTATCTCAGGGATATTCTGCTGGATTCTCTGTTTACCCATCCAATGCTAGGGAACTACATTCTCAATTCACCAAAAACCCATTGCTTTCTGTTGAACAGTGGTCTCCAGCTCGACACTCTGGGCCCGTTTCCCTGGTATCGCATAGGACGATATGACTTCGAGTACGTCTCTATTCTCGGAACGTCATTCCGCTATTTCCAACGTCGATTCTCTCACTCAACCCTGAGGCGGTGGATAAATCTCGAGCCAAACCGAGGTTGGAGCCCACTATGTCGGGCCGCATCTCTTGATCTTATCCAAGAAATGGAAAACTGCTTATCGATCGGTGCTGACATCGACTTTGAGGGATGTTCTTGGGGCTCGGCATTGATGATTGCCAGTGCCTGCGGAAGACTCGACGCAATCAGACATCTGGTCCGAGCAGGCGCCAAGATTGACTATCTTGGGAAAAGGGGACATGTTAGCGCCTTGTCAGTCGCCGAATCCAAAGTTGTGAAGTCTTGGCTCTTAGTCGAGCGGTTCGTAGAGCAACCAAAGCTTACAACAGCAGCAGAGTGTGAAATATCTGGTACTGAGACAGTAGCTGGACGACGAAGTGGTACTGCAAAAATAAAGGTCAGGCTGGTAGAGTTGTACTACAGACGGTACGAAGAATCAAGCCTTGACTATGCCAAGAGACTGGAACAGCTAAAAACAAGATTTGCGGGGAAGGGTTCCTCACTATTTTGACGGGGTTGTATATAGTGATGACAGAGAGTAGGGAGTGGTATGAAAAGAGTTCTGTATCTTTTACACAAGTAATCACTCTACAACTCGTTCAGCCATCTATTCGGTTTACTCCTCAATCATGAGGTAGACTTACATCAACGCGTTGATGGGTTGTCTATTGTACTACATCAGCTTGGCCTTTGGACTCGCCATCACCTTCACGGCGCTTTTTCAATAGCTAATCTTTCCTATTTAGAATAAATACAGGTTTTACCACTCCTTATACCCTTAAACAGGGCAGTAGCAGTTACCGTTACAGCAAGGATTCTGAACATAGTTTACTGTCAGCTCCCCACTATCAACGTTATTACCAGGATTCGTAGGAATGCTGCCACACTGAGTACATCCATGGTCAATAATACCCTGGATCAAGTCAATAGCCCGGGTTGTAGTGCCACTTGCACCATTCTGGAAGAAAGCACAGATAGAGCCGTATTGGCCTGAGGCACAAGCGATTTGAACTAGATTTTATCAGTCAAATGTACCGTGTTTCGTTGCTGTGGACATACCATGCTCTGGCCAGAAGTGGTCACCCTGTCCGCGAGCTACCAGTTGCTTTGCTTGAGTTAAAACATCGTTCAAGCTAGCGTTATTGATGTTGCAAAAGCCAGATCCTCGGCAGTTGATGCCCAGTGCTGAAGCGGTCGAGAGAAGAGTGCTAATAGTTAAAGCGTAATGCATAATGAGGTTTATAAGGAGTCAAACAAAGGGCAGATTGGTTAATGCAAAGGTGTTTGTAGAGATGATTCTAAAAGTTGTTTTAGTTTGATAATATAGCGTCCACCGAGGAGCTGAAACGTTAACTTATATAGTTCATGTTTTATAGTATAGGCAAAGGAGGAATATTTCAGGTTAATAGCTGGACTAAGTTCTTAACATGGATTGTTTGCCCAAAGTCCTGTGGCGGCCGATTCAACTTGGCCAACTTCTCGAAACCTGCCAACAGAACCTGACCAGGCAGGCCGAGCTTTCCGATATCTGCAGTCTGAGATATTCCTTATGCAGTAATGATGGGATGTATCGTGACCATTATGATGATATCTCCTACTGCTTTACAGTCAGCAATATTCAGCTTTACTATTGTCTTACAGAAATAGGAAGTTCGTAAAACGGCATGCGTCGATCGCTATGATATCCTTGGTCGGTTGGTATGTGAGAAACTTCAGGGAATCCACTTTAACGTCATTGACTTTAGGTAATTGTCAAAGCGTTGAGGTGGGCCGTGATGATTATACGAAGCCGAGTTCCGGGCCGTGTGGAGTTTTGAGTCCTTCAAGGTGATCGACAATGCAATAACCATCACAATAGGTCCACTCCTTCCCAGATAGGCAATTCAAGTTTATAGGCAGAAAAGACGTAGCAGATAGAAACTGCCAAGAGAACTACGTGTAGTTAGCACAACTTATAAATCTACTCAAGTATCTACTGCTTCGTAACAATAACGCAGAAATTCACAGCTCTTCACAGATCTACCACTCAACATACTTTATCAATACCAGCAAACACCTGCTTCTACTGCATTCAAAATGAAGTACTCTGTTATTATCTCCTTCTGCTCTCTCGCCGCTACTACATCCGCCCTAGGCATTAACTGTCGCGGCTCTTTTGCCTGCGGTGGCGGCAGCGGAAACCTTATCAACCTCAAATCCATTGTCGACAACATCCAGCCCCGAGACCGCTTCTATCCAGCTCAACAGCAGATTGCCTGCACAGGCGATACTTGCGCCTTCTTTCAAAATGGCGCCAGCGGCACTGCCGAGCAGGTTTCTGCAGACCTGCAAGCCCTTTTGGACCACGGTTGCAAGAAATGCGGCTCGGTTCCTACTCAACCTGGCAACAATGTCGCGGATGGACAGTTGACTGTTAACTATGTTAGCCATCCTAATTGTCAGGGAGCTTGTTAGATGATAATTACTATATAAATATATATTTAATTACTACTTTAGTATCTTAACATATTTATTAGTATTAAGTAGTTAAAATACAGAACTAATAGTAATTAGTATTTAAATTTTAATTAAATCTACATATTACTACTTAATACTTGTTTATTGTATAACTTATAGCTAGTCTTGGATATTAGACTAGTAGCTCAGAAAAGGCGTATATGATATCATTTGGTTACGATTTAAGGCGGCCGCTCTGTCTCCAGACCCAAGATTTCGACGCTAGGTCTACGCTGTCGACATCCGGGTATCCGAGCTGGCCCATCATCCGAACTAAGCCTCGTATATGTACGGAGATGGACCTCGAGATCGGCAATCGTTATTTTGCTGTCGATCACCAGCAGGTATAGCACCTATGACATCACCAGTCGGCTCTTGCCCCACTACTCTATCACCCTGCCTCAAGACTATTGCTAAAAGGAGAAATGCGTGCTTTTCCCCGCGAGCCTGAATCTCAGCTTCACGTCAGTGCACCTGAGAACTTCTGGACATCGGCCCATCAAGGTCAAAGAATCCCAAAGGGGAAATTCGTGTGAATGATCGGCAATGCAGCAACCGAAAAGACATACAGAGACATACCGTTTTAACGAGGTCCATTCTAGGCAGAGCATTGATTTACCTTGATTCGGGTTTCCCTTTCAAGCTCTTACTTGGCGATCAAGACAACTGTTCCAATCACGTATCTGCTATAGTCTCCACGTACAGTCCATGACCTGCGTCACTAGTGTTATGTATCGCCACTTTCTGGTGCTCGGGGACCACTTGCGAGCATACAACGTAGTTGTTCAGGATCAAATGTGACAGACCTTCGCGGGCGAATGATATTACACTGACTTTACAAGCATAAGACCGACAATGAACAAGATAGAAAGGCAATGACTCGACTCTTAGTCCGCTTCTTCAAAGAAGTATAAGTAGTCTTCATTCTCTATGCTAAACTGGTTCATGCTCACCAGCTTCAAGATACCTTGTCTACCATTAACAACACTCACCGCTTAAAATCATTTTCAACTCACCCAATATGCGTTTTTCATCCTCAATTGTCATATTCGCATCCACCGTTGCTGGCCTGGGCATTAATTGCCGTGGCAGCGGCTTGTGCAGCCTCTCTTTCGGTCCCAGTATCCAGAACATTCAAGATCAGATAGGCAACATGATTGCCGATGGTCAGGGCGATAGATTCTTTGGTGATGGTGGTGAGTTATCTTTAAACCAACAAAACCTCGCCAATGTTAATGACCGAAATCTCAGCCCAAGTCGCGTGCACATCAGGTGACGCAGGTAACATATGTGCGTTCTTCCAGAGCGGCGCTTCTGGAACAGCCAACGATGCTTTCCATTACATACAGGAGATTATCGATCACGGTTGCAAGCTTTGTGGAAGTGTTCCTACACAACCAGGAAATAACGTGGCAAACGGGCAATTTACTGTTAATGCTGTTAGTAAGCCTTGTTGCGAAGGAACCTGCCACTGTTAAGATATTATTAAAATAGGTAGTTTTATTATCAATAAGAATATAATAAAAATATATATCTAAGCCTTATCTAAAGTAATAGCTAGTATATGAAATCCGTGTCTGGCGAGTTACAGGTTTGGTTTTCTTTCCTATCCACACTAAAAGGCCACCTCGTGCTAGACCGAACAAAGATATCTTCAGCTTCGTGAAGAAGCAGTCTAGCTGAGTTGAGAAGGATTTGCCTCTAGCACTACTGGTGGCAAGGGCGGTCAGGTCGTGCGTCCCAAGAACAACCAAGAACTGGCCAACTACCTAAAGGACAATACCGCTCGTATCATTTACCTGGAGCGAACCTTTGACTTCAAGGGCTCTGAGGGTTCTGCGACTGAGACTGGCTGCGCGCCGTGGGGTACAGGTGCGCACTGCCAGCTTTCCATCAACAAGAACCAGTGGTGCACCAACTATAGCCCTGGTGCTCAGAAGGTCACTGCCAAGTACGATAAGGCTGCATTGTGTTAAAGTCGAAGTGTATTTTCTAACCTTGTGATTGACTCATAAACTCAACTCCGCCACTACCTTCCAATTGCCCTAAACCTTCTTTCTAACCTTCTTCTTAGCCTTAATTACACTAATATATATATTATTACGAAACTTTCTATTAAGCTTTTCTTATATATTAGTATTTTTTAATAAATCTAATAGCTATACACTGTACTTATAGAAAGTTATTTATCTAAGTAAATTACTAGCTATAGCTTAATTAGGGACTTAATCTAATTCTAGTTTTTTCTTTTAATTAACTTTATTATCTTTTTAACTTTAACTTTATTATAAGGAAAGGCTTTTAGTATCTTTTTTTTTTACTTAATAGCTTTCTTAGTTTCTTAAGAAAGTCCTTTAATAGTATAAGTTAAAGTATAAGTATTAAAAATAGCTAGTTACTTAATTAGGTTATTAAAAAGCTTTTTATATTTTTTAATATTAATAATCTTAAAGACTTTTACTTTTATAGCTTTAACCTTTTTAAAGCTATTTTCTTTCTTAAAAGTCTTTTAGTAATTTCTAATATTAGTAAGGTTAAGGGAAAGTCTATTAATATACTATTATTAGAATTTATTTAAATATATTATATAGATAAGCTTCTATTTAGGTATATATACTGCTATCTTACTTTATTATTATCTTATATTTAATTATCCTAAAAGATAGATTAAAAGTACCTTTTTATAACCTATAATAGCAGGTAAATAAGTTATCTTTTAGGTTTTTATAATATTAGCCTTTAGCTATAGCAATTGGTTAGTTATTATAGTATAATATCTAAGTTATTAGCTATATGTATTATTTATAGTTAAGGCTTGTAGCTAAGAGCTTAAACCAGCAGATAGAACTTAGTACGACAAGGCTGGTCTGAACCCTCTTATGGTGGGCTCAAATAAGAGCATTATTGGTGTCGGTTCCAAGGGTGTCATCAAAGGAAAGGGTCTTCGTCTTGCCAATGGCGTCAAGAATGTCATCATTCAGAACATCCATATCACGGACCTCAACCCCAGCCTGGTTTGGGGCGGCGACGCCATCACGCTAGACGGCACTGACAACATCTGGATTGATCACTGCACTACCTCCTTGATCGGTCGCCAGCATATTGTTCTTGGTACTGGAGCTAGCGGCCGCGTTTCCATCACAAACAATAAGATTGACGGCGTGAGCCCCTGGTCTGCTAGCTGCAACACCTATCACTACTGGGCCATCCTCTTCCTCGGAAAGAGCGACGTGAGTAGCAAACACACCATCTGGTAGAGACAATTTTACTAACAGGTTCTAGTTGATAAAGTTCAAGGGTAACTACATGTACCACGTTTCCGGCCGCGCTCCCAAGGTTTCCGGCAACACCCTCCTCCACGTCGTTAACAACTATTTCCACGACGTCTTCGACCATGCTTTCGAGATTGAGGAGAACGGTCAGGTTCTCGCTGAAGGAAACGCGTTCCAGAACGTCAAGAACCCTCTCAAGACTGGAACCAAGGGCCGTCTCTTCACCGTCCCTACTGCTGGATCTGCTAGCTCCTGTAAGGCTTCTCTTGGACGTGCGTGCCAGATGAATGCCTTTGGAAGCTCTGGTACCTTCCCTGGTGATGACACCGGTTTCCTCGGCAGCTTCAGGGGCAAGACTATTGCTTCTGCAGCTAGTGCTCAGAGTGCTAAGAATGCCATGACAAAGGCTGGCTTCGGTCTTGCGTAATTGCACAGCCAGTCTTTTACTGACTTGTGTTGTTCACTTCTATATGGGCATTGTATTGTATATAATTGCATTGAAGGATGGTCGGAAGGTGGTTGTATTAGTGTAAATACTATTTGTTAAGTCTAATAGGAATAAGCTGGTCCAGCTTGGAATTAATATTATGTATGCTGAAATACAGCTCGATATAAAATATGAAACAACTATGTATTCTACGTATCATAAACATAACAGCAATCACTGGAACTTTATTAATAAGGAGGTAGTAGGAAAATTTAAGATTGTACTACTTATATAACTGGAATGAAGCAGGAAGGAATACGGCGTTTCCTAGTAAAGTCGAGTTCCATTACACTATTGTTAACTACCTCCTTCTCAGAAACGCCAGCCAATTTAATAGTTAGAACCGTTATTCAGATTCCAATTGCCAGGGTTCTATCAAAACGCGTCTTGTTTAGTTACAGTATGTTCAGCTCTGAATTTTCTAGTCGTTTCAGGAATCCCTGTTTATCGTTCAACCCCATAAATCGGCCCCTGCTTTGAGACATACGCGTATAGCCGGTAATTGTTCCGGTTGTACGAGATTTATCCACCGTTCAGGGACAGAAGTCGCATGACTAATACGCTCTTTTGGAGAGCGATATTGCCGTGATTGAAATTAAGTGCCAGTAGACTTGTGGCCATTGGCCTAGTCTTCATTACAGTACGGAGGGTTCTTGTCTAACCACAATGTAAAGATCCCCTCATTTCGGCACGTTTTGAGTTAATGATATTGCATTGCGATGTGCTCTTTATTGGAAACAAGAGGTTGGATGATTCGTTGGTTATAAATAGTCTTGCACACTCTTCTTGTTCTGATCTGGAAATTCTTCTACCTTTCGACTAAATTCCAAACATTTTACTGCTCACAAGATGCGTGCCTCCCCGCAACTGGTTCTCATCCTTTCGGCCATCGCTGCCGTTGATGGTGCAGCGGGTTCCAAGTGTCGCCATGGACGGCCTAAGAATGGCAATTCGGTTACTGATGTCTCCGCGGACCCGTATCCGGTAACAGCAAAAGAAGCCTCCAGCATTATTCCCAGTATTTCGACAACAGTAGAGTTGGCCAAGACTGGGTAAGCGGAAACCGCTGTCTCGACTGAAAAGCCTCAAGTAACTGAGCCTGCCATTGATGCCGGGAATATCCAGCCTCATTATCAACATCGCAACAAACGAGAAGTACTACAGCTGCTCTCAAGGAGCCTACCAAGAAATTCTGTGGCAAACCGAACGAATCCGAGGTTCTCTTTGGGACGCCGTGGATTGTCTTCTCCATGAACTACAACTACCAGTCCATCAAAGGCTCTTCCTGTGTCGGCTACTACGACTACGCAGGGTCTGGTGACAGCCAGACCATCCACTGGAGCGTGCTATGGGACATTGGTCCCAATGTCGGCACGAACCTCGTCAAGGGTTACAACTTTATCGGTCTCACCCAGCGTCTCGAGACAAGGCTCAGTGATATCAAGAGTATTCCGTCCAAGTACGAGTGGACCACTAGCAAGACTACTGACTATAAAGGTATGATACTGGAGGCTCTTCGTCTGCGAAGTGTGCGAACACGCCTGCTGACTGTTGCTGCTTACCAGGCAATGTTGTGTACGATTTTATGACCTCTGATACAAAGGGAGACTCAACCACTAGTAAGGCGCAGGAGCTAATGCTCTGGCTTAACTGGCAAGGAGGTCAAGTTCCTATCGGGTGGGGTGAGGGACCTGTCGCTACCATTGATGGACTATTTGGGGAAGACGGCTGGAAGCTGTACCAAGGTGTCAACGCCGATACTGGCATCACAGTGACATCGCTCCTGTGCCCGGAAGATGGCCAGTTTGGTGACGAAGACGGCGGGAGTTTTGAAGGTGACATCAAGGACTGGCTTGTAGCCCTGTCCAAGGAGGGTGTGTTCAAATTGGACACGTATGTCAATGTTGGAAATGCTGGCATGGAACCTTACTACGGCACTGTCGACTTTGACAACCATCTGAGCCTTCGGATCAACGTTTTGAGGAACGGGTTATGAAGGGATTGAGCTTTCTGTTCTGGGTAGGTTCTAGAGGCGCAATTGTATTCCAAGATGTCCAAACTTGCACTCATTCAGCTCCTCTTGGACTGCATGTGATTGAGCACATGTTTCGACTAAAATACACCAATTCCAACAACAGGTAAGCCCAAGTATTTATTCAGATCACGCCAGAGGTGGGCAACACTTCTAAGTCTATCGCATTAAGAGAACGGTAGATAAGCTATGTATATTAAATGGCTCCAAGGTTTTGTCGCTCCGAGAACCTGAGCTTGTATTCGCTGGTGGTCCAACTTCGGCAGCACTTGACTAATCGGAGTCAAAGTTAGCGTAGAAACCTACACTAGAGCCTCCAGCAGTGGCGAGGAACGCAGTATCATCACTAGTACCCCCTGACGAGCCAATATATGTAGTGTACCAGTAGCTACCGGTGGCAGCACAACCCGAAAACATGTCACACTGCACCTCAGGCACAGAGCATTCCAATCGGCTACCCGGAGTAGGTGTCTCGCAAGTAAGGTATTGCTCCTGATCTGGCAGGTTGGTGGCATCGCATACAGTGAATGCGCTGGTGCCATCGCCATGGAAGTAGCCGCAGATAGGCAAAGTGCCGTCGAGCAACAGGCGACCGGTAGTGGCGTCGATGGTGAAGTAAGCCGTAGAATAGCCTTGGGCGTGGTTGAAGAGAAGAGGAGTGAAGCGGTTTCGTTTCGCTAGAAGAGGTTCGCCACTATAAGTCCCGGATGCAGGGACAAGTCGGAACATCGGGACGGCGGTGGTGGTGGGAGCTGCAGTAGTTGTCCCTTCAGTGGTGGTAGTAGGAGCCTCAGTGATCTCGGATGAAGCAGTGACTGTGCCTGAGGTGGTCACAGTTTCGGTTGTAGTATCGGCTCCAGCGGTAGAAGTTGCCTCAGTGGTAGAAGTTGCCTCAGTGGTAGCGGTTGATGTAGCGAAAGTAGTAGCTTCGGTGGTTGTATCGCCGGAAGCGGTTGCCTCGGTACTGGCAGTATCTGTTTCAGTAACCACCAAAGTCGCCTCAGTGGTTGTGGCAGTGGAAGTGACTGCGTCGGTCGTGGTACTGGGAAAGGTGGCTGAGGTGTCAGAAGACTGCGCAAAACTGGACGTTGCTACCGTTGCCGCAATGGAAGGTTCAGATGCTACGCCAACTCTGTTAGCAAGGAATGATAGCTAAGAGTACATCACTTACCAGAAGAACGAGGCTTACAAGGGCCCGCGACTGCAACATCAAGACCAGCAAGGCCAACGGCCAACAAACGAAGGATGCTTAAATGCATGGTGGTTTAAAAGAGTGACTATAACGAGTGAAAAGAGCGACAAGACGTGGGCAAGATAAAAGAAAATACCTGGAACTCTGGGAAGCGGGCTTTTATTATTCTTGTAAAAACAGAAAAATTAAAGATCGGGAAATGAGCATGGTGCACTAGTCGTATCAGTGCCTGTAGGCCGTCAGTAGTTTGTCTTAGCAGGCAAGCTAGTGGAATTGAGCTGATAAACACCAACGCCACTGCGGGCTTTTATTCAATAGTTTACAGGCGAAACTTCTATAACTAGAAAGGAAAGCGGAGCCCCTTTGCTAGACTAATTTTAATCTACTGAAAAGAAAGCTGTTAGAAGCTCCTTATATAAGGCTTAACGTAATATTCATAAAGATGGTTCTAGAGTTGAGGACTGAAACCTGTAATTAAGATAAGGCTCCCCGTGTAAGGTTAGCCGCTCTTGTTACAGCCTTGACAGAAGCTGTTTAGTTAGTCATGAGATACAGGATGATATTTAAGCTTATCACAGCCAGGTAGAATTCCAGGTAGCTGCTTATATTATAAAAAATTACTAAATTTCTCTGAGAAGATCAAGTTATTACTATGAAGCTGCTGAACATATTCATTATATTCACTATCATATACGTAGCTGGAGTCATGTGATAAAACTATTGCTCCGTTGCATACTATAATGCACTAGTCTATAAGAAGTGACGATAGCCCCTTAGTAGTAAGGTGAATGCGAACAACTCTACAGGTTGACTACCAAGAATGACAAGTGATTGTTCCAAGACAGAATAAGCAGGCACGTCAGGTGACCGAGCCAGGCTTCGACCCCTCAATCGCCTCTACCCAAAGCTATTCAATCACAGTTGCCTGATCATCTGTGGCACAACTATCAAAGTCTCATCAACAGAACAAAACAACTGCAATCCGCGTAGTTCGTTTTCTCAGGCTTGGATCAAGATATGTCGCAATGGCTGAAGTCGCTGGGCTCGCGCTTGGCGTCCTAGGCCTCGCTGGTCTTATCGGTGCTTTTAAGGATACCATCGATGTTTTTAATACCGTCGTAGATATGCGTCATATGGGCCGTCAGTACCAAATCCTCGATATCAAGCTGGACCTTGAAAAGGCCCTTCTACTTCAGTGGGCAGACCGGGTGAAGCTTCTTCAAACTGATTACGACGTGCGACTCGATGAACCGAATACCCAGACTCTCGTTCTGCGGATTCTCCGTTCTGTTCGCATCATTTTAACGGACACGAATCTGTTACAGCGACGATATGGGTTGCGCCTGGAAAATGACACCCAGACACCGACCTTGCCTCCCATCTCGGCCCCAGAGCTGGATCTTTCGGAGCTACCGTCAGAACTATTCACCGGACCACTTCCGCTACAACATGTTACTTCCAATCGAAGTCGAGGTCTATCGCAGTCTGGTTGGAGGTTCAGTCAGGAGCGGATGAAGAGCTTTATGAGACGCCTCGAGGCACTCCCAGTGCCGGTACAGGGTCAGGCGACTACAACGTGTGTTGCACAAAAGACACGTTGGGTTATCAGAGACAAAGACAAGTTCGAGGTTCTCGTCCAAGACCTTGCCGATCTAACGGGCAAGCTTGAACAGGTGGTCCCTCCATCAAGTTCCAAAACAGCGCGCTCGATGATCCAGAGTGATATCAAGCTCATCAAGAAGGACGTGAGAAATCGTTTGTTGTTCCAGGAAGCATCGGTAAACCATGCAGATATCGGTCGATCAACAAAGCAGAACCTCGATTCAATGCGTCAGGCTCGCATTTTGAATACACTATGGTTCAGGATAGGTCCGAAAGTATCTCGAGAAATCACCGCGACACACTCCGATGGGCAATCAAGGGTTCAAACGGTGGCGAGTCCTGGCATGATCTCCCGTCTTGGCTTCTCCAAGACTCGGGCATCTACTGGGTTCCTGTGAAAGCCAGAAGCGGCAAGTCAACCCTGATGAAGTTTGTGTTTGGGCATCAACGAACCACGTCATTGTTATCTGAGTGGGCTAACAGAGGCCGACTGCTCCTATGTCATTATTTCTTCTCCAACTTGGGAACAGATCTCCAGAGGAGCCAGGCTGGGCTCTCTCGGACATTACTTTATTAGATATTGGATCAGAACAGGTCACTGATTCAAGAAGCACTTCCTAGCATGTGGAAAGAAATACTCGAACGAGAGTCTAGCCTGCGAGATAATGATCTGACCACTCATGATGATATCACTTTACCTTCGGTAACCGAGACCCGGCAAGCATTTTCAGTCATCTCAGCAAATAGCGACAGGTTAGGACACGTTTGCTTCTCCATCGATGGACTTGATGAGCTCGTTGGGGAGTACAGTGATAGCATCGACTTTATTAGCAATCTGGCTCAGAACAAGCATTTCAAAGTCGTCGTTTCTAGTAGACCCATTCCAAGCTGCGTCGCTGCCTTCCGACAGCATCCTCATGTGAAGCTGCAAGACCTGACGCGACGCGACGTACAAGCCTATGTTCAGTTCAAGGTTGGAGGCCATCCCTCTATGAAACGGTATATGAGAAGGTATCCCGAAGGGTCAGCCTCTTTGATGAGTGAACTTGTTGATAAGTCTTGTGGAGTCTGGTTCTGGATAATACTCGCTTGTCGGTCTATTTGTGGCGGTTTCGATGACCATGATCGCCTTTCAGAAATTCGTCGTCGCGTGGACGAACTCCCTCCAGAGCTCAAGGACATGCTCATGCATATGCTCAGCAGGATTCACAGACGGCATCAAGAACAAGGAGCTCAGTTGCTTAAGATCTGCTACACATATCAGAAAAGCAAGTCACCGTTCCTCCAGAAAGGCTTATACGCGCTGGGCCTTGCACTTGTGGATGACTAAAATGCACATCCTGTTTGCATTAAACCTATTGACGCTGAGGATAAGCGGGAGATATGTGAAGAACTTGAAGGTCGACTGAGGAGTCGATTCTGGGGATTACTAGAGTTTGCGAACTCCAAGAATGTAGCTTCGGGCGGTGACATAACAGACGCAAAGGTCATGTTCATGCACCGAACTGTCTTTGAGTTCCTCAGCGATAAGAAGTCATGGAAGCTTGACTGTCTGCAGGTACAGGGCGCTGATCTCGAGTCAGCCACAGCGTTATCACTCTACGGCGTACATATGGCTGTCCAGAAGCGTTCTGAAAATGACGAAGTCGCAGCCATGGATCTATTCAAGGAGGGACTTTGGTGGGGAGCTGAGGCCGATAAGCAGAGACCCAGTGACATCAACAACTGCTTCTTCCACCTTACGGCCTGTCTTTCGCTTCTATCAGACAGAAGACTCTCATGCGTTACACTACAGAGACTTGCACAGGCATTAAACCCTAATGAGATGTCTAAGCCAGTGTGTACGGATAAATGTCCACCTATCGCGTTACTACTCGCCGTTGAAGTGGGTGCAACGAACTTTGTCAAAAGTCATCCCAGCTTCACGATAACAGGCCATGACTGTCGGCGCGGATGCAAGCCCCTTCTATACCATACCCTGAGGAAACAATTTCTCAGTGGCAAATTTAACGATCAGCCATCAGACTCACGCTTCAGCTCCTCTCACATGTTGGAGATGCTTCTTCTACCGGGTTGTGATGCCACCAGTATCGTTTCAATTAGTGGATGGGAGACAAGTCTTTGGTCTTTGTGGTTGGAGGAGCTGACAAGGCTTACGGCCTATACTCTTAACAAAGATGAGAAGGCTACTCTAGCTGACATCTCCAAGATCTTTCGAACAGCAAATAATGGGTTCAGGCCAGAAGGATTTGATGATATGATTATTGACTGGCCTGGCATTGCGTAATAGAGAAGTACCACTGCACCGGTCGTAGAGCTTTAGCCCAAATTGGAACTCGGTAGCATCTTCTCAACACTGCTCTGGCTTAACGACTAAGTCTCACTAATAATCGGTCGCCTCATAGCTTTGCATCAAGGCTATAACCTTAAGCGGCCAGGCCCAGCCCCGATTCTGTCAGTATTGTACAAGGAGTCGCTACTTGTACAGTCGGACTGTTCGCTATGACAGCTTCAGCCAATCTCAGCTGTGATGAGATTGTCCTCGGGTGCGACAAGTAAGGGGCAAGGCGCTAAAAGTTCGACTGAAACTACAGTGGGCTAGGGCCCGTAAAGCAGGGATCAACCGTTCTGTAGATCCGAAACCCGAATCCGTAAATGTTCATAGCCAATTGATTTAACAAGGCATTTAGGTATCCGTATATTAATAGATACTACGTCGTGTTAAGTTATGAGACTCTGTGGAATCTTCTGATATATAACGCATTCCTCTTGCATCTACAGAGCAGCAAAATATTATTTAACTACTTAACTATTCTTTCTTAGTAATTCCCTTTCTTGCATACCTTATTCTTACATACATACCCATCTCAGTTCAAGTCAACCGCCCCTACATTGCTATTGATTACCTTGAATCAGTCGCCAAAAAATGACAAACAACACTCAAACCCCCGAAGGCTATGCCCCCTTCGACTTGTACCCTTATAACCCATCTCAGGGCCCAGCATATGCCTTCTTAGGCCTTTTCGGAGCGGCAGGAATAGCTCACTTCATTATGATGTTCCCTTATCGATCAGCCTTCCCGATCCCCATGATAATCGGGTGCGGCAGTACGTGGCCTACCTACTCACATTTATGCTGTTCCATCCAGCTGATACTGTTTCTAGTGGAGGCCGCCGCGTATTGGTTTCGATCACGATCTCACGACAACTTGCGACAGACATTGCCTTTTCTGATCCAAAACCTACTCGTCCTTGTGGCCCCGCCATTCCTCGCCGCCACCATCTACATGTCCCTCGGCCGGATCACGAGAGCTCTCAAAGCACAAGAAGCATCGCTTATAAGCCTGCGATGGATCACTAAGGTGTTCGTCCTGGTTGATCTGATCTTCTTTGCCACGCAGACTGCGGGTGCCATCATGTCAGGGAGTGAAGACCTGGACGAGGCAAAGCGAGGTCAGACTATCATCATTGGCGGACTAGTTCTCCAGATCCTTGCTTTTGCCTTGTTCATAATCTGTACTCTCACTCTACAGCTCAGGATCCGAGCAAGTCCCCCAGTACACTGTGTTGCTAGTGTGATTGCGCACTTTCGTCGATATTTTTGTGCACTCTACTGCACTAGCGGCTTGTTCTTAGTCCGTAATTTGGTCAGAATTATCGAGTATAAACAAGGTGGCGACGGTCCGCTATTATCGAACGAAGCTTTTTTATATGTTTTTGATTGTTGCTTTATGTTGGCTATTATCTTAGTTATCCTCATACTACACCCAGGCCGATTAATTCTAAACGCTCGGCGGTTAGACCTTTTAAAGGAGGATTTGCCATTAGTATCGAGGTCATGACGGAACCAGAGGCTTATCTAGTTCTATTTAAGACCTACTTATTAAAATAATATATTTTTAAAAATAATACTTTAAGTACAGAGTCTAATAATAAAATAGGTGCCTAACTTAATTAAAAGTTTTTTTATAATAGAAGAGTTATACGCAGACATTCATGCTGTCATTTTCACCTCATAAACGCCCAGGCTCAGGTCAAATGGAAAGTTCCATCAATCGAGTCAAGGAGAACTAGCGGTGGGTCCCCTTGAACTCACTGGCCACTCACGAGTTTACGTATTGTATACGTATAAGCAACCCTGGCCAATGCGCGCCACCTGAAATGTCCTCCCGAGATTGCGGCAAGACTTCTTCGTCTACCAACTTTCCAATCCGTCATCAAAAAAATCCGAATAAACCAATGTATGCAGCCTGAAGCCCAGCTGACTCGAGACTGCGCACTTTTCCGCCACCTGACCGCTGTCACCGGTATGAGGATGCGTAAACCACACAAAAAGTCTCGGCTCGGTTGCCAATTATGCAAGAGACGAAAGATCAAGGTTAGTCGTGTACCATTAGTCCCGTCGGAATCCGATCTCTTGTCCTTATAATGCCACACAGTGTCATCCTGCTGACTTATCAAGTGCGACGAGGTCAAACCGCAATGCGGGAAATGCGTTCAGTTCGGCGTATGGTGTGACTTCTCTCCTCAACCACCAGGTCCCCAGCCTTCTCTCAGTCCCCAGCCCGACAATCAGTCACGGCGCCCGGGACGTCCCAGGTCAGATTGGACGTCTTGGGCCGAGCAGATCCGAGCTCACGCAGCCGAGTCTGCTACACCAACTCCGAGTACGAATACGGTGGATCTTGAGCTCTTTCACAGCTACATGACCAGAACTGCAAGCACTCTTGGCGACGGCAGCGGTTCCGCAACGCTTTTTTGGTCCGAAGGTGCGCCTCGAGTGGGATTTCAACACGACTGCATACTCAAGCTCATACTCTCCTTGTCATCATTTCATCTGGCGCGGGTCAAACCTAATGAGGAGCAGCGATATTCGTTAATTGCAGAAACACACCTGACGGCTGCGTTGCAACCAGCGATGATATTGATCAGCAATCTTGGTGGAGATAACAGTCCAGCTGCGTATCTGACATCGGTCCTGATATGCTTCGTCGCTCTCGCCAAAGGTCCAAGTCCCGGGAATCTTCTCTTAACCAACATTGAAGGACAAGTTTCGTGGCTTCATCTCCTTCGGGGTGTGCGTTTGGTTGTAGAGGTCTCTGGCTGGTCTTCAATATTCTCGGGTATGCTGGCAGAGTATGCTCCGACACCTAGCAACGATACGGCAGAACACAACGCAACGACTAACCCAGCCTTGATGGTTGATGGCATTGAAGACTGGCGCTCCTCTCTAGACAGAATCTCGGATCTGATCGCCCAGTCAGCAGAAGAGAAGCAGGGCAACGTTCACGATCGTGAGCTTCAGGAACTGACTGCCTGTTTTGAAAGGACATTTTGCAAGGGGAAAGACGCTGCCTTTGATACAGTTGGTAGGCTTCAGGATGTCATAGGCTGGGTCTACCGGCTAGAAGACAATTACATGGAAGGGTTACGTCAAGGAGACCTCATCTCAACAGTCATTTTGGGACATTTCTGTGTCCTACTTCGGACACTTGAGACCCAGTTTTGGTTTATGCATGGATGGGCGGCCCATATCATAGGGGAGATTCTCGTAACTTCCCCCGATACTCGACAATGGCTCTCTTGGCCAATCGCGTACTTGAACCCAGAATAGCCTAGTATGCTGATCCTTTATCTCAGCTGCGACAAGGACATACTACATCCGATCACAGAGCCATACGATCCTTGGCTACTTTATGGTATAGAAATTACGCCTAGTCCAGAAAAGCATGTCGAATTTGAACTGCTTAGTGCGAGGGAGTAGGGAGCCAGCCGGAGTATCGTGAATATTAATAGTCCCTGTATCAAAATGGTAGGAAAGAAAATTAACTGCCATACCTGCCTTGTCTTTAATTCTCAGATGGCAAACTTTACCTGTTAAGGGCATCAAGTAATTTCTAGTCTCCTCTGTGATGGTCACGGTGAACCTCTCAAGGAGAATATGGACCAGTACAAACGGCTGCTTTCCAGAGCGCAATCTCTATGTTGCTTATGATTCTGCCTTATTTAGGTCCACTGCCCATGGCATTAATCAAGACGAGCGTCACTTGATTTCGCAATGACTCTTGAAGCCATCCTGGTAGTCCCCTGATCAAAGAAGTCCACCACAAATTCGAAGGCACAATTATCTGTGCACCAAAGCCAGAAAGTACCTGGTTGAAGATCCTATCAGCCACAACCTCAGGTGGCGTAACAGTATCCTTCAGCTTTCCTTTTGCGACAAGCTCTGCTGTCATGGCCGTCCTAATCCACGAGGGATGCACAACACTTGGAAGCGTCAGAAGGTGTTTCTGTATGACGAATAAGAAGAGACTTACCTAGTGCGAACGTGGGGGGCCTTGTATATGTATCTCAGCTCCTGGCCAAGGCCTTCGTGGAAAGCTAGTAGGCCGACCTTGGTGGAACCATAGGCCACATTAGTTGCTTGCGTGGCGAAAGATGCCTGGCTAGCGATGTTGACGATGTGGCCATGGTCCCGCTGAATCATGCTGGGGAGGAACTGCTTGGTGAGGAGGTAGGGAGCAAGGAGGTTTACATCAAACAGTTTCCTTAGATAAGACTCTGGCGAGTCTAAAATAGATGTCAATTCTGCGAATCCGGCATTGTTAATAAGGACGGTCGAGTTGCCGTGGTCCTCTCTGATCTGATCAGAAACTGAGGATATGCCTTCCGAATCCGTGAGGTCGACCTCGTAGAAGTATGCATTTGCAGCTAAAGAATGTCAGATGTTTGTTGACAGCACATTACATCACCGCAACATGCGTGGTGACCTAAAGAGACTTACCCAACTTTGTAGCAGGAGGGTTCCGATCCATGATCAGGACCTTGATACCTTTTTCAGCAAATCTTGAAACGATGGCAGCTCCAATTCCACTGCTTCCCCCGGTAACGACCACAATTTCACGGCTCCAATCCCATGAAGGGTCGCCGACATGATTGTTGACCTTCCTCTTGGTATACCAAGCATTCAAGTATCCCAAAGCCTTGAGGGCAAGCAAAAGTCTGGCAGAGAGCTGAACCTTTGGGTTTTTGGCCAGCTCAATGGCTTTGGACAGGATCTCTTGTTGTTGGTACATAGCTACCAATGACAACACTAGGGGCTATCTTGCTGGGTAATTGATGTATAAAGAAGAAATAAAAAACCCATGGGAGGAAAAAACATTATTTAACAGGGATAATATCCTGTAGATATACATATCATCGGAAGCCAGATCGGCAACTTGGCCCATATTGTGCCACTCTGGTTTTGCGGGGGAAGATAAACAACACACCAGGTACAGTAAATTGCATTGAGTTCCAGTGCAAAGTGAGGTATCTTCTTTGTCGCTCTAGTCTAACTTCGTCTGGATTGAAACATCCATCTTTCTCCCCGCAATCAGAAATTTGAGTTTGTGGGGCTATCCCGAGGGCATGCCGAGGGACTACTTCCGAACCAGGGGCCATGTAGCCGACTGTAAAGGTAAGGACGCTATAGCTTTGGTTAAGTCAAGCTTGGTTTACTGCAGTACCAAGCTACCCAGTCAGTCGTTTGCTAGCTCCTGTATCATGTTTGTTGGCATGGCTTTCAACTGTCAGCAGTCAGCCCGAGCGCAGAGCACGTCGCTATAGTACAAGGGGTCATTACTTGTAAAGTTGGATATTTTGTTTGCTTGGTCTTAGACACGTAAAGGGGAAGGATATACTGACGGGTGGCATGCCGCCAATCCACGTGTTAAAGAATTACACCGAAACCACTATCAGGCAGAGATTAACGCTTCTATAAATACAAAATCCGAAATCTATAAATCTTAATAGTCAATTGGTTTACAGAGATACTTAATTATTTATTTACTTATAAGTGCTATCTTATTCTAAGCTATAAGATCATCTGGAAGTTTACAGTATATAAAGCATTACCTTTGAACAATAACGGTTAGCTGCATGGGACATTAAGTACTATTACTAACCCCAAACTCTTTGAATTCATGTATTTAACCTTATACCACCTAGATCCAACTGTTAATAGCTACTCTATTGCAGATACTGCGGCTTTACTAATGTTGATTTACTCTATGCTATGTTTCCCGCTGTATGGATTTGCTTGCCAGACCCCTTCCTGTATTTATGTCCTCCCACTGCCGATACCATATCGGGATCTGATCATCAGCGTAATCCCAGGACTGTGGGAGCTCGAATCCTTGGGGGATTGAGACCTCTGAGACCAGTGGAGTTGATGCCAGGGATTGAACGGGTCGATCTCTCTGTTCTAATTTATATACCTCCAACCAAGCCCAACGTCGGACTCTTTGACTCACAAAGTCGCGCCATTCTGAAGAAGCGATGATGTAACAATGAAATAAAGCAGGAGATGAAAACTCATTTGCTATAGTTCGTAGGAAGGACCACCTTGGGGCGGTGTTTTGGATTGGTCGGCGGTTTGGGAGTAGACTCTCCCAGGACTGATCCTGCCAGAGCTGGCCCAGTTCTTGATTCTGCCCGAACCTGGTTGTGCTAGTGTTGAACTGTAAGTGATCCCTAGAAATCTCAAACTGAGAAAGTTCAATTACATAATCTGGAACTGTTTGGGGAACAACAGAATTGGTATCCAGGGCAATCACCAGACTAGAGCTATCAGCAACGCGCCGTACAGGAATGAAGCTATGGGATTTTTCTCTGACATGGTCGGGCCATATGATATCCCGATTTGTCCAGCCATGGAGAGAAAGCTCGCCCAGTTCCGAGCCAAAGTCGTCATCCAAAGGTCGGAGAGGATAAAACTCATGCTTGATGAGGGTTTGGCGAGGAAAAATACAATATGCCTTGTTCCAAGTGATGAAATTGACCATTGCTGTTGTTGATGAAGAAGTGAGGATGGTTTCAATTGGCAGCCCAGTTGTTTGAGTGACACGGATTTGGATATTCGGCTGCGAGAGTCTACTATAAACCCTACGTCTCGGAATCTGTTAAGAACTTAGCGGGAACTGCACATGCATCGCGGACTCTTGATGGCAGCATCTTACCATCTCGACTTCTGCATCGTTCTTGTACTCTTCAGTTGTTTGCAAATAATCCGTGAACCGATCGGCATCGGCCCCTTCCTTTATAAAGATGTCCAGCTCCAAGACTTTGTTCCTGCTCAGCTGCAGAAAATTGAGGGCAAATGGTCCTGAGATTATAGCATTATAGTGTCCCAATTGAGATCGGAACATTGTAGCGTCGGTCACAAAGCTCTTGAGTGCAGCGTTGATTCCGCAAATAAACCTAAGAATGTTGTTTTTGCTTGTGTAGAGTCGCTTGCACACTTGGAATAATGCCAAGAAGTCCGGAAGAATCAAGAAGCAACGAAGCACCTCCAGAATTGGAGGCTGAAGAAGCATCTCGACCAACTGTGGTTGGTGCTGCGATAGGGTATCTGAGTCTGTCATTGTGTAGCTTGTTCTTTCCCCTATGAGTCAATAAGTTGGAGATAACCAAAATGACCTTTGTATATGAAACTTGAAGCGATTTAACAGAGAAGTCCATGCTAGGTGCATGCCAACGATCAGATTTCAGCCCTATCGTAAGTGTGCAGTTAGGCATCAAGTTAATGCCCAACTTCTGCAACCCAATGTGAACAGAAAGCAATATACAGCTTCGATATGCAGTAACCCATCCATGTTCGGATTGACTGGATATGATTGACTAGCTACAGCCTAGAGCGGGGCTCTTAGCTTGCTCTGACAAGTAAGCTGGGCCAGCCGCTATAGACACGTTACTACCCCGCTCTGTCTAACGAGGTGAGTGGTAGAGTCCGTCGCTAGCTGCAGGCTTCATATTCATATGACCCGGTAAGTCGACTCCATTCATGAGTATCACCTCATATTCCTGTTGCAATGGGTAGTGAATAGGTGCAAGTGTCATAAGTATGCTATGGTTCCTCTTATCGCGAGTGAGAGAAGAGAAGAGAGATACTTTCAAGGGCCAGCCAACTCCCAGCATACTCTCCCGTTGACTTTTTTCATTCTCTATTTGTCATGCGGCGTGAGACGAGCTGTTCACTTCCACGTTTCAGCTGTCCGCTATCAACTTCTCGCTTCCGGTCAGACCATAGCTGACAGGTGCCACGTATTACCCCGCCCTGCACACCACTCAATCAAAAACGGAGTTGATAGCTTCCAAAACTCGCACAGCGCAATCCAGGTCGGATAGCCGTAGCTCGTTGATTTGTTATCTGGGGGATTGAAAACATGCGGCCGGCTTCCCATGCCTGACCAGTCACATTCATCCACACTTATCATCAATGTTGTTGCCTGCGATTGTCTGCCAAACCCCGCTTTCCAGGAGTAGGTGCTGTGGGATTGCGGCTAAAACCAAGTAGGAATTGAAGTAGAACCTTTATCTTCTCCCTTCGCCAAATAGTCTTCGAGCACAATTCGCTACGCAAAGATATCTATACTGGTACCTGTGTGCAATGGCTGAGAACATGCAGGTTGGGAGGCTAGACCTCGCCAGCCGAGCCATTGACTTGACAACTGTTTTGCTTCGGGCAACTTCGTCATCCGGATCCCTGCTCAAAGGCGCGTGGGAGATTGGGCAGTGGCTCGGTCGCGAAAGGTTGAACCAGTACGAGCTTCTCGACTGCATGGAAAAGGCCAAGGGTTTCGCGTTTGCGAACCAGAGCGGCCAGCAGTTCTTCGACAAGATCATACAAGGACTCGATACCTTGCCGGTTCGGCCACTATTCCTGCAGCACTCAGGGTCGCTGGGCCGACTGATGGCTGGGGATCCGAACCTGAGCTGGATCGTGTCGACGGTAGCATGCCTCTTCCAGCATCACAGAGACGACATGCTCGTGACCGAGACAGTGACAGCGTGTATCATGGAGTCTCACCGCTTGCGAGGGCAAGAGCATGACGTCGTAACTCGAGACGCATTCATGTATGACCCCGAACATACAAGAGTTCGAGCAGTGGTACGCAAGATTGTCTCAAGTGTGTGGTACAACGTCGTCAACGTTGGCTGCGACACAGTCCCGCTGCCTGACGAGCTTCTGGCCGTCTGTTCACGAGGCCACTACCTCGACCCCGCCGACTTCGGTATCGTCGTCAACACCATATACGCTCGATGCCCGTCCAAAGCGATCCTGCGAACAACGCATCTCCTGCGCGATGTCATGCTGTGGCTTCTCTTACACTATGACGGCGCGATTGTCGTTAATATCGGCGGGCATATCGTCTACCGGGCGGATTTCGGAAACCCTTTGCGCGAGCTCGAGGTCAACGTCGCCTCGCCATGTCCTCGCGAGGGTGACTGCAGTGCCTCGCATCAGGCATCGTACCAAATTCTGCGCCATGTTTCAGGAAAGTTTGAGGACTTTCTGACAGGCTATATTTCTTCCAACTTTGATGACTCACTGCCGCAGCCGGGAATTCGGCAGCAGCTGTACGAAATTCCTCGACCATATCCCAGTGCAAGTCCCATGTGGAACGAGGGTGTGCAGATCTTGATAAAGTGCACAGCGCAGTCTATAATGCAGTGGTTGCTAGGCGTCCCACTATCCCCCCAAACAGACTCTCCTGGGTTTAGTGCCGAGCCCCTACGACGGGCCGCTGAAGGGGAGATGACAGTCTCACTAGCCTTAGGAAATGTACCATCAATTCTCAGCTTACAATGGGGCAGCTCACCCGGTCCTCACGTCACCTTCAAAAGCCCGGCACAAGTCAAATCTAGCCTTGATAAATTCGCTACAATGGAGGGTTTTTCAAACCAACATTTGGTCGCACTCGTCGAATACTTTCCGATTCTGAAGGATATGGCATCTAAAGTGGGTGCTGAATGTCAGTGTTCAGAATGCCCCACTGTGAAAAGGGGCTTGGTGCAGCATAGCAGTCTTAAATCTGGTTGTCTTGGTCGTCTAGCAGTGGAAGAGGCTCTACTGCTCATAGCCCACGGCTTGGCGGATGGATTTGGCGTGGACACTGCATCCTCGGTTTCTGACACGACACACATTGTCGATGGAACGGCTATTCTGCTCTTAGAACTTATTAAAGGTAGGATAGTCTTGTGGGATACCTGGTTTGCCGTAGCATCGTGTGTTTACCTCGGTTGCCCGTTCCAGAGACCCGTGGAACCGACACACCCGGCCTTCGGTGGGACGGCATTTGCGGCGATTCAGTACGGAGATTTGGCGGCGCAGGCGCCCTGGTTAGACTTGACTCGCGAGCTCTCCGCGCACGGATGCTTCCGCATTGTTGGATCAAGGGGCCGACTTGGGGTGGTGACGAGGAGGTATGACGAGGTGCAGTTCCGGAGTGTTGAGGAAAACTTTGCCATTATCGAAACCGAAAACACAGAGGACACGTCCCACTTCTGTTCTCGCTACAAGAAGGCAGCGTCGCTTATTGACCATAGTCTGAGCCTGGACGTGGACGAGATGTCAGTGAAGACTGATGTGATTCTTTGCCACATAGACGACAAATTCTACCGTCTCTCGTATCGCATCCAGACGAAGAACCACTGGCGAATCGTGGACCCAAGCGATGCCTTGAGCGCCGTAATTCGTCTTAGTTCTTCAACCATCTGTCAGCACAATAGCCAGCCCCCTGCAATTGCGCCACTGGACGCGAAGATCTACACAATGGACGAGGTCGTTGGAAGATGGCCAGACGTTGTCCGGGGTTCCATTGGAACTACAGGCGGCGGCCGAGCTACCAAGAGCGGTATATTCCACCTGACGCATGTGCTCGACACTCATCTGAAAAAGAATATCGCCCTCGCTCTGACAGTTTGCCCGGCCGCGGTAACGAATTACCCGAACATTGTTTGTACAACATGTATGCTCGACCACGCAGGAAAGTTGGAGCGGAAGCCTTACCGCGAGGGCGAGGGAGGGGATCCGGCGGACCGCTACGTCATCAATCTCAGTACGAACCTAGCAGGGCAAGATGTTTCAATTGGGCACAGATTGATAATTGCAAAGTAATACGGCAAGAGTCGAAGTTGTTGGTTCTAAGACCCAAGTGATATGTGAAAATAATAGAAGTCAAGAATAATAATGAAGGGCTAAAGGAATGCTTCTATACTATATATACAAATTATTCTTATAATAACCCGATATAGTTTGAGGGCTATGTTGGTACTCTAAGGTCTTTTAGTTTATGAATGCAAAAGCATATGCATTAAATGCTATCTAGTTACAGAAATGCTACAGTAAACCTTGTCCTGACCGAGCCTGTCGTCCCAAATGCTTGTCCCTTAGCTCTCTGTTGTCACTGTTCCTCCCTCAGATTCAGGGCTATTGACCACATGCCTGCCTCGACTCTTCCTTTCTCTGCTGAGGCGTTGCCCAGTCTTTGTAGCCAATATATCATCACACCCGTATAAAAACCACAAAATAGCGCCCGTCATGACCACACCTCCAATAATATTCCCCGCCGTGATAGGGATAGTAGATTCGTAGATGAACTTGCCAATACCAAAGTCTATGGCGCAAAATATGCCGATAGGGGCAAGGAAGAAATTGGGGACGGAGTGCTGATAATCCAGTGCGACGCTACAGTATCTTATTGATACTGCCCCATTTGACAGAGTATGGTTTACACTTAGAAAACCCAGATGGGTATCCAGATACTAACAATCTTGGGTAGGTTGTCGTTGCTGCTCGTGGCAAGGTACACGACCAACCCAACGAGCCGAGTGCAGCCGATGGCTCTCGTGAAGTTGAACCACCAATTGATATTGACTCTTGCTTCGGCTTGGGTCACAACATGGCGCCTGAGTTGAATATATTGCGCGACCAAGCCAAGATACCTGTAAAGAAGAGATAACCGGCGAAATTAAAAATATGACAAATAACACAGTTCTTTGTGAGGTCGTATACAACAGTCCTTCTTTTCGAACTCGTGTGCATCATAACAGTCATATTGCTCTTCACAAGTTCGAGATTGGCGGGAATGATGGGGACGAATCCGAGTGGAAATACGAAGGTGGCCAGAACGGTGATGAGAGACCGGTCAGGCTTTCGTAGACCTGGTGCTCCTCATGTGACAACAAGGTCGGAAACGGACCGAATCGAGGTGAAGATACCACCGAAGACAGATTCGAATATCAGGTTCGGTCATGAAAGTATCGCCTTGGCGATACCTGACTCGATCATAAGATGCCTTTGCCATCAACATGTGCGGCCGACTCTCCTCGCCTTCATGCTTTTTATCTGACTGTCCGCGAGTCTTTTGGGAAGTATTATGACACAATTGAGTATTGAGTATTGAGTATTGACTTGGTATCTGAAAACGTTTATATACGTCTCAGCATGATGGCAGACTTGTGTCATGATACCAGTCGTCCCACCTTTCCGGATGATCGGCGTTTCATTTGATGACGTGATTCATCAGCAATTTAGTCATTAAAAGTAAAAATACAAATTATTGTCTGGCACAATATGTTGCAATTCCAACTTGACGTGGTCATGATGTTACGGTGGAAAAGGTCGTTCCACCTATTCTACCTCGGGCTATCTCATCTATCTATAATCTGCTCTAGCTCCTATACATTGATGCGATGACGCCAGACCAACTGCTCCTCACGAGCACTATAGGTCGAAGCCCCAAGAATAGCTCTCATCTGCTGCACACTCGTAAACAGAATCGGTCGCGCGATGAAAAACCGAATACCCTCGGTGCAAGGAGGACTCGTCAAGCTCCCCTCATAAGTCCAAAACTCATCAAAGTAATCAACGCTCTCCAGAAGCAGCCTATGATTGAGCGTAGCCTCTTCACTAACGTCTGTTTCGTTGAAACCAATCATCTTTGGGAGTTGGCCAAAAAAGCTGTTATCTTTGTTACCTGGGTCAAGACGAATAGCAAGGACAGCGCGTTCTTTTCCTTGTGCGTTGACGTGCACGAGATGGAGCTCGGCTCTGGAGCGGTGGCGTTCTACGGTGTGGTCGGCGGGGGCGTGGATGTGCCAGCCTTTGAGGTAAACAGTCTCGTTGTCGAAGCTGAAAGAGGGGTTCTGCGTCCAGATCTGATCTTCGTTCTGGACGGTGAATGCAGGTCCGTAGCCCCAGTTGAAGAAATTGCCGGTGATTTCAGCGGGATAGTTCCATTCTTTGATCAGATGTTCCAGTGAGAGGCCTTGTTTCAGGGCAATGGGGATAGGAGACTGTTGGGTGCCATCTTGGCAAAGATGGTAGTCTAGATTGTGTTAGTCACTGTTTGCTGAGAATCTTGACGAGATGAACGTACCAGGGTTGAGACGACCCCAATTGTAAGAGAATTCATAAGCCCAGTCCGTTTGTCCAGGCTCGGCGCGAGGGTCAATGTGTCGCTTCTTATGCTTGAGGGAGTAGTGATTGTCATGCTTTGCGCAGGACAAGATGCTTGTGACATACGTCGCCACGGCAAAAAGCTGAGAGACACGCATTTTAATGATGAGATGGAGAATAAGTAAAAGAGATTGGTGAGGAGATGATTGACGAGATGTCCTCGCGGTTATGGGTAATTTTATATCTGATTGCGACGGACATGAAAGAAGCAGAATGCAGTCTAGCGTGTAATAATGTCACTGCCAAGGACGACAAAGCGAGGCGCAAGAAACCACAGACCACGCGCGGGGGTTTAGACTTGGACTTGGACCCCGCAGCAACGCAAATAAACTCTGCAAACTCTATCTCGAAGCCTATCAATAAACAAGATCCAAGTTTCTTACCCTGTAAATTACAATATGTCTCGATGGATTACCAATAATTGCTTGGCGACGTTTGTGAAACTTCCCATTCGTGGCCCACGTGGACGTTCCAGGCACAGCCCACGCTAATCTATGGGATTCTCCATGGGGTAATGCACTAAGGAATTAGGTTTTACAGTGGTCTGTCTTGGCGCTGGCGGTCTAGAATCAGCCTTGTTTCTCCTAAACAGCGAGAGATAAGAAACAATGCGTGCTTAGCCAATGTTATTTGCAACTATCACAGGCCTAGTACTTGGTCCAGACTGTTGAACTGGCCGCGTAAGTAGTCAGTCCCTTTTTTCACTGATAATTTCCGTATGGAATCATCCGTAGTCTTGCAGGGGTCTTTGAGATATCGCGTCTTCCTGGTTTCAGGGTAGCATCGAAAGACACAGCCTCGGATTAATGGTTTAAGGTTTCGGCATCTCGTTGTATAGATTGCCGAAACTTCCGAATCTGGCTCTGTCTCCGGATGAGAAAGGCTTAGCTTGGCCTGCGGCAGAGATATGAATACCGCGACAACGAAGCATGATCCCTCGCATAGATTGACTGAACTTGAGCTTTGTCAATTGAAAGATCATCATCAGGCCAAGAAACAGGGTTCCATCATCTTGGGAGCCGTTTTGACTACCCGAGACAGGCAGCTGCAGAATGTTGCTTACGACACGAGATCGGCTCACGGTCCTAAGCCTCGTAGCTTCTTGGCGCATGAGATCAAACGAACTAAAAAGCGCACAAAGACAATTGCTTTCGCGCAGAAATAAATGCCGTCTTGGCAACGGTATAAGCCACAAGCAACGTCATTTCTAAGAAGCAGAGGTAATAGTAAGAGAACAACCATGCACTGACTAGTGTGGGTTTAGAGTTTTATGAGTCAAGGATCGAGCTTGACGTGTAGACCCTGTGCACGTTGAAAATCACGTTCAGTTCGTCTAGTGACCAATGAAGGGAAATTCCATTTGGGATCGCTCGTAAATATCAGAACAACGCCGGTCCGACAGTTTCACGAAAAATTGCCTCGAGATTCATTTGGTCGGCAAATTTTATCAATTTGTCCGCACGATAGATCTTAGCCACTCGGTCAAAATAATGATTCATGATTTACGTTATCATTTGCTCGCTCAGCTACCCTAGAGACGGATAAACGTGCTTATCGATAAGAAGATAAGATAAATGGCCACACCGGAGATGCTCTAGCTCTGATCTGATGCGTTTCTTCTTTAATAAATACTTCACTTTGATCCTATTCATTTACTTAGTTAGCAAATTTAATCTGTCGTTTATTCTATAACCCATAATTAAGCATAATTCATATTTCCGGTTATAACCCGCAAATCTAAAGTATCCATAGCTATTACATCACCTGTACAGGATTGTGCATCGGGGCCCTGGCATAATTTCCTGGTAAATATAAGCATGTGGAGGTTCAGGAGAGATCTCGGCTTGTGCCTAAACTATCTCTTAGACTCTGCCTCATCAGGATGCGTACTAGTTCGCGGGCACTTCAATTCATGACCCTCGATGGTGACCTCAACATTTAGGTAGCTGCTAGAACTAAACAGCGCATCAATTTCCTCAAGAGATCTCCTTCTGGTTTCGACCCAAAAGAAAGCTACAAAGAGAACCTCCAAAATACCCCACGAGGCGTTTATGATATACATCTTCCACCCGATACTTTCAAGTGCGAAGGGCATAATAAATGTTGCAAAAACACTAATCATTCAGATCATCAGCAATAACTCCGCTGTGAATAGACACTGCAATATAGACTGACCTGGCTGAGTTGGATGTGAATGTATATATACTCATGCCATTTGCTCGGAGAGAAAAGTTCAGGACTTCTGTGGGATACATGACAAGCAGTGTTGTCCAACCAAAACTATAGCCGCCTAGAACATGTAAGCACACAACCTGCTGTGCGATAGTATTCCTTACCTTGGAAAAAGAATATACAGGCAACAGTTCCATAAACAGTGCTAGTGTCAGTTGAAGAACCATACACTAAATACGCGGTAAGACTGGTTCAAACGATATTGCGATTCGCTTACTCTTAGTAAAGATTCCGACCAGATATAGGAAAATCAGAGCAAAAACTAAACTTCCAATACCAAGAGGCTTGCGTCCGATTTTATCCGCAAGTAGTGTTCTTGCCACTGCACAAGCGAAACCACACACATTGAGGGCGATGTTGATCTGTAATTGACTATATGTGTCAGTTACACCAGCTTGGCTAAGCATGGTTCCCAGCCGGTAGCTTTGCAGTAGTTAGCAGTCGAGCGAGTCCTGACATGAATGTTTACTCACGAGGCTATAGCGCTGCCACTTAGGTTCCCGATAATGGCAACTGATAGAGCTAACATAGCTCGCTTCCTGTTCGATGGTAATTTGATACCTTCAAGCCAATTTTGAGACGCAGGGTTCTCCTTCTCATACGCAATAGTAGAACAGATCTGGTCGTAGGCACCCAGTACGTCATCGTCGGTGATATCACCGTTTGCCATGGTGGCAGCCAGCACATGAAGTGCTTTTTCGTGCTCGCCTTGTGCAATGAGCCATCGCGGACTCTCGGGGATGAGAGGCAGCATTGCCAAGCATAGAAAACTTGGAATCACTTGAAAGAGGGAAGGCAATCGCCAGGACCAAGTGCTATCAATCTGAGACCTTCCGTAAGTAATGATAGCTGCAACCATACCTCCGAAATACCAGATATCGTAATAGAATCCTAGCATGAGCGGACGGTACATGGTTGGGGCAACTTCAGACGCATATGTCGGACAAGCAATCGAGCTAAGTCCTACTCCGCACCCGAGAACGAATCGGCCGACGATGAACATGGCAATGTTCTGAGCCGCGCTCTGTAAGGCAATTCCGGTAAGTGAGATAATAGCAGCTAGTAGGATACCATTCTTTCGGCCGAATTTGTCAAGTAGAATACCTCCGAATGGTGAAACAGCTGCACTACCAACCCAGATGATAGTCGGGCTTGCCGCCATGGTCGCCGTACTTAAATGCATGTAATCAGAAAAGGATGGTAAAATCATCAATCCGTTCCTGTTGTTGTGTCAGTTAGAGCTTTCAAGGTGACGGATTTGGCTCACATCATGTTCCCATCATAGCCCAAGGTCTGCATTTGTTAGAAACCACCGTAGTACCGTAGTGAGGATAATATTACCATTGAGTTAACCAAAACAGAGACAAACACCACCAGATTAACGAGAGCGGACTTCCGAGGCACCAAGCGGCCTGGGGAGTTGGAGGATTCGTATGGTGTTTGCATCGCGATAGTTGTTTCCGAGTCAAGTTCTGAGTAGGTAAGAATATGAAAAGCACGTTTCGCAAATCAACGAATGTCATAAAGAACTTATAGAGTCTCCGGAAACCAACCTGTTTTTGGACCGAAATGTAATCTCCATGGGATATCAGCAAAAGATGTGACTATTCATAATAGATAGGCATTCGGGACTGAGGGTCAGAACCTTGACACTTATGCTCGTTGGGTTTTCCGCAGTCTAGCAATAGTTCCACCTAATCAACTAGCCCATTTCGAGTTAGAATTTACCGCATCTGACGCTCACCTTGCCTACTACGGTAAGGTTTTTCCGCACAATGGTGCCAGATACGCTTTGCGCTTGGGCCAAATTATGCCTATCGAATAGAAACATTTCCCGCATTTAATTGTTCATGGCGTTGTGATAATGGAAGCCTCCAGTGTTAAGCCAGCATTCATTACGATGTTTACTCTGATAAGCCAAGCTAGAGGGTGTTTCCTTTGTGCCACCCCCTTTTCCCGCATGACTTACTTTATTCGTAATGGCTTTTCCGCATTTACCGGCTATCAGCTCATTGTATGATACATGAGAAACCTTTTGCGGCTTTTATTGCGCACTTGGGTATTGTACATGGAAATTCCGGGTTACAGCTAGTCCCCCTATGAAAAAGCCCCCCGGAGGAAACCTGGGATTCCAGGATATTGGCCCCTGTTGTCATATTACGGGATCCTTCTCGATACTAGTCCGAATACGTAAAACCCTGGATATATTACCGTCGCAAAATGGTTAAATAGATACCAGTAGCACAAAGCCTGTCCTAGGTGCATTGAAATTCACCTCTTTGGCCCCCGTTTGTCTGGCCCTAAACAGTACTCTCACTCTTAGAAACCCCCTATAACGTTTGCACATATCGGTTTTCCTCGGCATTCACAATGCAGCCTGTCATCCCAAACGTCGAGCGAGCCTCGTGGCGGGAAGCCTCTGTATATCAGATCTACCCACCTTCTTTTAAAGATACCAATGGGGATGGTATAGGAGATATTCAAGGAATTATCTCAGAGCTTGACTATGTCAAGTCTCTTGGCGTTGATATGGTATGGCTGTCTCCCATTTTGGCATCTCCGCAGATTGATATGGGTTACGATATCTCTGACTATAAGAATATCTATCCGCCTTATGGTACCATGGCCGATCATGATGCTTTAATTAAAGGCCTCCATGACCGCGGTTTGAAGTATATCCTTGACCTTGTCGTGAACCATACATCGGATCAACATCCTTGGTTCAAAGAGTCTAAGTCTTCAAAGACAAGCAGATATCGCGACTGGTATTTCTGGCGGCCGGCTCGCCGGGATCCCGAAACCGGTAAACGGATGCCACCTAACAATTGGGAATCCTTTTTTAGTACAAGCGCTTGGACTTGGGACGCTACTACACAAGAATATTATCTTCACCTTTGGTTATCTGGACAGCCTGACTTGAACTGAGAAAATCCCGAGGTCGTCAATGCCGTGCACGATATCGTAAGATTCTGGCTTGATCGTGGCGTTGATGGGTTTCGAATGGATGTCATTAACTATATTTCGAAGACACCCGGCCTGCCCGACGCAAAGATCAAGAAGCCGGGCTTTTTGCAGAAGCCCACCGAGCATTGTGCTTGTGGGCCACGGCTGCACGAATACCTACGTGGGATTGGATCGATACTCCAGGAATACGACGCATTTAGTGTCGGCGAGATGCCAGATGCAGATCCCGAAGAAGTTCTCAAAGCTGTGGGCCAGGATCGTGGAGAATTAGCTATGGCGTTTCACTTTGACATGTAAGTCAGACAACAGAATCTAGTCTTTTACAGGATCTCGGGCTAACAAACTCACAGAGACGGGCTTGACCTAGGTGCAAATCACAGATTTGACCCCGCCATGTTCCAACCAACAGCATTAAAGAATGTAGTCAACAAATGGCAAACATTCATGGCATCCAACGCAGGTTGGAACGCCCTGCATATGGAGAACCACGACGAGAGCCGAACAGTTAGTCGTTACGCTTGCGACTCTCCCGCCATGCGAACAATATCAGCCAAGATGCTAGCAAACCACCTTGCCTTCCAGTCTGGAACACTTTTCATCTATCAGGGACAGGAACTTGCAATGGTTAATCTTCCCCGAGAATGGGGGATGGAGAAATACAAAGACATCGAATGTCTGAATCACTGGGAGTTGGTACAGCGTTATTGCCACGACGATGTAAAAAAGCAGAAGATGTATAGGGACAGATACCGACAGGTCGGACGTGACAACGCACGCACGCCCATGCAGTGGAACTCGGAGAGTCCATATGCTGGATTCATGCCGATTGGGTCTAAGCAAGTTGAGCCCTGGATGTCTATCCACCCTGATTTTGGGACTTGGAACGTTTCCACGATGTTAGCCGATTCGCAGTCCAGCCTTCACCATTGGCGCCGGGTGCTCAAGTTTCGAAAGCAGCATTCCAACATATTTGTTTACGGAGGATTCGAAATGCTAAATATAGATATCGAAGAAGATGTCATTGCATATATACGCACTGACAACACTGCTGGTGGGAGCCTAACTGGACCGACGGAGGCGCTGGTTGTGACCAGTTTTAGTGCCACTGATATCTGGTGGACCATTCCCCCCAAGGCAATGACTATTCTACTCAATGCGTCCACAGATTCAACAAAGCCCAATATCAATGTGAAGGGGCTGGTAGCAGCTTTGGGCAATTATGAGGGTGTGAACGAGTTGATGGTCAAGGATGGAATGGCTGCAATTAGGCTGAGGCCATACCAGACTTTGATTGCAATGGTATAATGGCAGCAAGGTACTGAGTATGTAATTCCCAGCTAGAAACTGCAGTTGGTTTGTATCAGAAGATCTTCAGTACATGGATTATTCATTAGCTTTCGTTTAATGTTAGTTATGTGCCTTAACTTGCTGCGCCAGACTCAAGTATCGTCTCAACGGTTCATCGGTATAAAACCAGTACTCAATAATCCAGAGCGAATAGGATCTAAAGTAGTTGTGCCTTTATAGTTATGAATTAATTAATTAGATAGGAAGTGAGGTGTATGAGGGATTTTTAATACGTTCTGCTTATCTTATACGTTATGCCAGAGTAGTTATCCTAAATACAGTATAGTTCAGTACAGCTAGACATGCGTCAGGGGCGCTAACAATAATCATCCCCGCTTGATAAACCACGAGATGAGGAATTATCAATTAACCTGCCGAAACGAGGTGCGTTCAGCGTAACTATCAGTGCCGTCAAGTCAAGTGCCTACCAACTGACTACCTTGAATTATCTCATCGTTGTAAGCTAAACGTTGCATCCTTCAACTCCGACACATGAATATATCCAAGAGGCAAGGGAGGCCGAAGCATGCTTGCACTCAATGCAAGTAAGTCTTGAGAAGCCACAAACCATAATCATGCATTATTAATTCATCTAAACCGAGCAATAGGATAAAAAACGAAAATGTCACTCTCAAGACGAAACATCTTCCTGTATAAGATGTCTCCGATTGAACCTCGAGTGCAATCTAAGTTCTGTCGACGAGCTTTCGAATGTGTTCAACGAAACAAGCATCGATAATGAAGGCCAGCTTCGCCTTCTACCTAGTCAAGAAATGTGTAATTCACTTGTTGATATATATTTTGATCTCATCCATGACAAGGACCATACCCTATTCCATAGGCCATCATTCATCAGAGCTCAACGTGAGGGACGAGCCGAAATGATGCATGTTCTCGCTATGATGGCACTTGCAGCTAGGTAGGTATTGATCTAACGCCGAGAAGTGTCTGTTGGAATCATTACTAATCGACACAAATGTAGATTTGCTTCAGACCAATGGCACGGAAATTCCGAGCTTTGTGAGAGGCGTAAAGATTGGGCTACACACAGTAAACGCCTTTTCAACGACCGCACGGAGCCAGTATCGTTATCTGCCATCCAAGCTTGCATGTTAATATGCTGTATATCAGCTTCAGAGGGTGAGACAGGAATGGAATCGCTTTATGGTGCGCAGGCGATCCGTATGAGTCAACTGAGGAGATTACAGACTTCTCTGTCTACCAATAAGCTCCAACGAGAGATAGAGATTAGAGGTAAGATTCTATAAAGATTGCGCTTCTAAAAGTCAATTGATCTAATTCATGACAGTATGGTGGAATGTTTGGATGTGGGATTGCTGGGAAAGTGCCGGATCTTGCATTAAGCAGCAGCTCACTATTGATCCTGACTTTCCCGTCCCCATGGAGGAACAGGCCTTTGAACAACTGGATCCCGGTAGTGATCACTTGGATTTTATGATTCAAAGCGATGAGGTTACATCTCGACAACGCGGTCTCTGGGCACAGATGATCCCATTCACGGAAGTCGTGGCGCCAATTAACAAAATTCACGAGTTGACTGTTCAAAACCGTATCTCAGACACTGAACTATTCGACAAGATTGAGCGGATAGCAGACAAGCTTGAAACATGGAAGTTGAATCTTCCAAGTACATTGCATGCCACACCGACAAATCTCGCATCATACAGTAGCACTGGCCTCGGCCGCACCCTGGTAGCTCTACACACAGGCTACCATCATTTCAGCCAACTCCTCTACTACCAATTCTTACATCACAGTACCTCTACAGCGGCGAGGCGAAGTCCTCAAGTAGTTGAGTATGCAAGGCGTTGTCGCAGCCACGCCGCGGATTTGAGCAACCTCCTATCCCGTGCAAACTCAACACCAGGCTGCGAATGCCGGTGGCTAATGGTTGGATATCTTCTTGCAGTTTCTTCGTCAATTCATCTGCACACTCTACTTTTTGATGATGATGAGATTCAAATCAGAAACGTAAAGAAGATGCTTAGGCAAAACTTTGAAATGATGATGGAATTGCGACAGTATTGGCCTGGTATTGACTTGGCTATTTCGCGGCTGCAAGTATTCCATCGGACATGCCAGCAGAGTATGGACACGGCATTTGATATGGGTTATTGGATGTTGCATTTTCTCCAACGCTTTGCAAAACCTATCAGCGATAGATATACAACTATACTACCAGAGATGTTGCCTGAAATTCATGGTAGTATCGGTGATAGTCAAGGTCAGGCTTTTGATTATAGGCCATGGCTTGATTTGAGTTAGGTTATAATGTCCCTTAAGCAATGTTCAGATCAGTTTACTGTCGTATATTAAGAGCAAAGAAAGTCTAGTCTGGTTATACTCTGTCATAACATCCGTAGTTTTGAAACGCTTATTATGTAATTTATTCCTTGAAGAAAGGCCCTCCTGTAAAGCCTAACAAAGCCCATCCTCCTAGGCGGAATATTTTCATTCAGTCATTCAACTCTTGTCTCAAAACTAAAGGCAACATAGCATCGGGCAGACTCGCATCGATCAAAGCTAAGTTCAGCAGCTAGGAGCCGGCTTCAATGGGCCAGGGCTACCAAGAGGGCGCAACGTCCTTTTCCGCACCGTCTACCCAATCAAAACATGTCGAGGACCACTCCTCGTGACGAATCCCGGGATTCCCGTCACTGTGTTGGTACTGGTGATTGGCAGGTTTGGGGATTTGGCTCGCATAGTGCACTATGGGCGTTATACCCCAGCTTCCACCATCGGTTGGAAATGACCTGCGCTTTCATTGCAGACAGGTATGGTTTATCGACAAGAAGATAAGATCGTGACACATTTGGCCATCACCTCGATAAACCAAGACCGCACTGGGAAGGCTCTAGCTCTGATGAGTTCCCTTTCTAAGATAAATTACATCTTCAGCCTACGTCAATCTTAATGCCAACTACCCAAGCCAAGGACCAACGCATCCTACACTCCACCACAATTAGGCATAACTCGTAATTCCAATTGCCCCCACCAATGTCAAGTCTCTACTTCGTATAACTACTGCGTCACCTGTACAGAATTCTGCATTGGGGCTCCAGGATAATTTCCCTGGGGATATTGCTGAGAGACTTGTCCCGTCATCTGAGGTGTCTGTGGCTGGGCTGGAAAGTATGACCCTTTGTTATCGTATTGGTACTGGTTCACTGTTGAGCCAGTTGGGAGCGGAGTCGGTGGCATCTGATACTGCATGGTAGGTGCAGCCGGTACAGGTGGACTGGTCATGTCAGGCAGCTGAGGAGTATATGCTTGCTGAGGTTTAGGAGCCCAATCTTGAGGATTGTATGGCGCATGGGGAGCGTAAGTTGGTTGGTGCAGGCCAACGAAAGAGCTTCTTCGGTCAGCGGGTGCGGGCACTGGTGATTGCTGGTAAGTGCCAGTATGCTGTGGTGTTGCATAGCTGGGCTGCTGCTGATAATGCGGCTGAGCGGCCGGTGTAGGTGAAGGCTGATACCCAGTTTGATGCTGAACAACATGCTGCACTGGAGTGTGATAGACATTTGCTGGAGCAGCAGGTGGTGGCACCTGAGCTACGGAAGCAGGCTGCGGCGTTGGCTGGTGCGAAACCGTGACAGCAGGTGGATATCCAGCTGGCGTTGCTGGGACAGTTGGCAAGTATCCCGCTTGAGGTGCACCAGCAATCTGTCCAGTTGGCTGCGGCTGCACTTGTTGAGGCGTATAGCCCTGAGTGCTGCCCTGTGGAGGTGTAGGCAACACCATATTCGGAACCTGTTGAACCTGTGGCTGTTGATACGGAGTTGGCGGTGCAGGGGTAGCAAGAGGAAGGGCCTGATGCATTGCAGCCATGTTAAAAGGCTGCGGTGTCACAGTGGGATTATAGGGCGGAACTCCCGTCTGTTGCTGGTAGAGCGGCTGCGGCTGCATGTTCGGCACTTGTGTGGTTTGAGGAGGGTATTGAATAGCTGGTGTTTGCGGCGGCGAGAACATCTGCGCGTTCACTGAAGGCATCGGCGATGGTGCACCGTATGTCGGGACTTGTTGCTGTGAGTAGTCATACTGTTGCATTGGCTGCTGTCCAGTGACATGGGGCGTCAGATAAGCCTGGCTCTGCTGAGCTTGCTGATGGGCGAGTGGCGCCTTGAAGTCTTGAGGATACCCATTCGGGGTAGTATTGTAAGTTGGCAATCCAGGCATCTGACTAACAACAGCATTGTACGGCGGCGGCGGCGGAACTGCTTGCGAAGAACTCCCAGAGGAATAAACTTGCCCATTGTTCTGATACGGCTGAATCGTATAACCAGCCTCAGCAGCCTTAGCATCCTGAACAGCTTGAAAAACACCAGCCTTTTGAAACGCCTTTCGCGCATCCTTCTTCTTCAGATGATCTGTATGCTTATGTTCAACCATCATCCCCGCGCCATCAAGCGCAGCATGCGACACAAGCTTGATAGCAGTCTCATTCGCCACGATCGACTGGATGCCGTGCTCTGCACCAGCAGTCGCAACAGCATCGGCGCCCATGCTTCCGACACCGAGGGTCACAACGCCGATCGTTCCGCTCACAGCCATACTTCCAAGGACATCGCGCTTTCGTGTTTTATGCGTCGCATTCAGTCGATTGAGATGCCGTTCGATAATCTCTCGCTTCTTCCGTGCGTTGTGAATCGCCGGTGCTGCCATCGCGACTCCAATGGTTGAGACCCCGAGGGTGAGGGGTATAGCGCATCCCGACACTGCAGTCGACGTGGCAGCGCCCGAGATTAGGCGGGTGTAGTGCTCCCATTCTCGCTGTAGCTCCTCGAGCGTCAAGCCCTGGCATTTCTGGTCGTATTTCTTGAAGTCAAAAGGCATCTTATCGTCGTTCGCGGTATAATCCGTCAAGAATTAGAAGCAAAAGGCCAAGAGTGCCAAGAGCGGGTATTTGTGTACCGACGCATGGTTTCAGCTCAGAGTCCAAAATAGAACAGCAATGGTCTAGACCGTGGAGATAAGATCATTTCGGCGCCCTAAAAGCCACGCGAGGCACATTCTCATAGAATTGGGCGTTAGTGAAGCAGAACGAGTAGGGGCTAAGTTGTTCTGGGGCTAGTGGGATGCAGTCGGGTTCAGCCGCACGAGGCATTTGTACCCGCTGAGTTGAGACAAGGCAGACATGCCCAATTTGGAGGTCCTGATCAAACGAATGGGGAACAGCTACGTTACATGTAGACTCAGGAGAGGGGTTCGCACAGCTTACCGAAAAGGTAAAGCCGTAACTAATGATTATAATAAGCTGTTTCTAATTATTAATTCTAAAGAACTTAAAACTAGTTTATAAAGATAAATTATAATATCATAGATGTATTGAATACTTATAGAAGTATTTCCTAACAGTCTATGTGCCTGTAAATACTAAAGTAAAATGGCCGTGCATTCAATCTCAACGTCGGTATTATAGGGCAGAGTCTTTACAGAGACACAGCTACAAAACTCTAGTCAGCTATTTTCTGTTCCTGGGTTGGGAGCAAAAGTTATATTTCTGCCCTGGTATCAATTGACTCACGTCCTGCAAGGCTTAAAATCACCCCAATACTGCATATAAACCTCGTTCATAGCGGCAAAGTCATTCATGTCCGACAGGAACACATTGAATTTTACAGCATTCTCGAGGCTTGTGCCTGCAGCCTCCAATGTAACACCAAGGCTTTGTATAATATCATGCTATTGGCAATGTCAGTCTAACTGGAATCAATATTCTTGGAGCCTGTCCAGATCAAAGTCGCTCACGATCTGCACGTCCATTCCCGCACCTTGGCTGACGCCCTGCGGGATCAGCCCGAGCTCCTGACAAATTCCTCTTCGCGAAGCGCACATGCTGCAATTGATGCTTCGTTGAGCCTGGATGAGTCTATCCGCAAGGCGGAACTGCAGGCACCGATCGTTAGCATCGTGAAGGGTATGACAGCTCTCCTGGTGAAGCTGCCCAGTCTCGAACTTCTATCTCGTGTGTCTACGGCTTCTCGTTTACGATTCGACGAGCCTATTCAAGACCTCCTTCTTGACAAAGGCCCATGGGGAAGCAGCTTCTGCTACCGCTATTACTATGTCCCTCTGGAAGGAGGCGGCGAAGGTAAAAGTGATGACAGGGCGGATGTCAGACACTTGAGATCACGCATGGTCGAGCTCGCATCAGAGGATCCAGCCACAGGATCTGTAGCGGTTACCTTGGGCGCATACTTGGCGATGCAAGAGCATGCCGATCAAGAGGCGATTAGGTTCGAGATCACACAGGGTGTAGAGATGGGACGGCAGAGCGAGATCACATGTGATGTGAACTTGAAATCTAGGGGTGAGATTAAGGAGATATATCTTGGGGGCAGTGCTGTTATTTTAATGAAAGGCGTTATTAATATCTGAAAATGACAGAATATCTATTACAACTCTAGCTAGAGACATAGGAATTACTTTAACTTTGGTGGGAGGCAGTAATTATTATCTTACTATAAGGAGACAAGTAATAGCTATATAAGCAAAATACCTCTATCATGTCTATAGTTATATTAAAGAGATCCCTCTATAAGCTACTACCCCCCTTTATACTTACTTATATCTCGGAAAAAGAGTAACTATAACATAAGTCACCTTCGGCAAGAACCTTTTGCAGCGACCTCCATATAGCATTACATATTGCTGAAGAAGAGCTAGGAAGCCCACATCTTCTCGCGTTTATAATACCGATAATTCATCCAGCTTGGGTTACCAAGCACTAACAGATTCAAATAGAGAGACTCCACAATCGCTTCCTAGGTCTGCCGATACCGGATATATTTCTCTTTATTTAGCAGCCGATTCAAACCTATGCCGCCAAACAACCGACCGGCATGAGGATGAAGTCAATACTTAAAAGCTCAGGGGACCTGAGGAGCCCATACTAACTTTGCTACAGCTCTACTCAAATCTTACTTATCCTTGCGTCTTCATACTGAAAAACAGATATTATCCTTCCAATTCAACTCACGCGATTATTTGCCATCTTCACCTTAATTTTATATCGGCAAACATCAAACAGACTTTATATACAAGAAACAGCCATGGTGACATACGTTGTGTGTCAAATGTCAATCCATGACCCAGACACTTATCGGAAATACACGGCCTTGACACCTCCGGTTGTGAAGCGGCATGGTGGTCGATTCCTCACGCGGGGAGACCCAGTCTCCACACTCGAAGGAGCACCATTTAAAGATCGTATGGTCCTCTTGGAATTCCCAAACGATCAAGCATTGCAAAGTTGGTATCAGGATAACGACTATGTTACTGCAATGGAATTCCGCCACTAAGCCTCAGTCGGCAGTATGATTGTCCAGGACGGGAGACAGAATACTGAGAATCCTGACCCTAATGTTTAATCTTGTGCGGTTATCGCTCTTCTGAAGTGGCAGCTACAGAATTGGATCGCCAGAATCTTAAGATAAAAGATTCAGGATCGATCAAAACAGTCGCTTATGTGGCTTTTGTTAGTTGAGATTTTACATACTATAGTGACATGAAAGTATAAAGCTTTATTGCAATGCACTAGCTTCTTACTGTGAATCAATAAAAAATATATTTGAGCCTTGATTGTGATATTTTGACTATATGAAGTACTCTTTTGAGAAACCAACCCTCTTGGTTAAACATAGGATGTGATGTCAATTCGCAAATAAAGCCCATCCTTAATTCCAGATTCTTAAAATCAGTATTATTACTTAGGCAGCTAGTTCATAAGAGTGTTTCTAACAAACGGATATCCAGTTCACTCGAGTCATCAAGCTTGTAAAAAGTACCTGCATATTGTCTAGCCTCTGCAAATATTGTAGGATCAGCTAAATTAGCCTTGAGCTATCCCAGTCTTGAAGTAGTTTGCATTGTGCTATCCTAAGTATTCTATAGCTTTAGTTGAAGGCTCACAAAACCGCCTCATAAAATTTTACTGAGTCAGAAACTTTAAAGCACAGAAAGGAGCGAGTCGTAGGACCAGTTCTGGCAGCGCGAGCAGGCCATCAAGGAGAAGCCGATCTCAAGTAGGCGGAGTCCAGGTGGTGTATCGCAAACAAAGCTGCCGTACGGGATTTCAGCGAACATAGCCGAGTGATCTGCTCAGTTCAAATCACTTGTAACAGACTATTCTCATCTAGGCTACTCTGAACCGACACGGGAAGCTAGCCAAAAGACACCTAGATATTTGTGTTGATACTGGTTGCAGTGTAGCGATTAAGCCTATACATTGTGCAACATGGATAGGCAATGACTGTGAGGAACATCGACGTTTCCGAGGTGAAGGCTAAGAGTTGTAGCTGTATGTAGTAATTAGGTATAACCTTAAACCTTCAGTAGTACTAAGGTTTTGGAAGCTTTTCCAACTGTTTCAGTTGTTGGGCGATTCCACTTATTAAAGTTCAAAGTGCAAGGTTTCCCAACCCTAGAATCATAATAGGAGGCCCATAGGCAGCGTGAGGACTTCGCGCATCTTGTTGCATAATGTGCCATGCTATTGCTCGGAATGGTTTTGCATTTTCCTGGAGGGTAAATTCCCTGATGCTTATGGCAGAGCACTCGGTATTTTGCTCCTCCTATGTTTCTAATACCAGGAGTGCACGTCTACGGGCGGCACTTGCACATCTTTTTCTTCTGTTTGTTGCAATTATTGAGTTTGTCGTGACATTTCGGTGGGCAGTCTTTAGTCTTTGTTTCGGGCGTTTTCTTGGCTGTTTTGAGGGCATTTTTGCACAGCTCAAGCTCCTTTTTATCTTGTGCGTGAGCAGTATTACAGGTATCAAGTCTCTTGGGCGCAAGGCTACAGGACCAAGGGTTGACTTAGTTAGCCCCTAGGCCCAAGCCAAGAGGTGAATTGAGTGGAATCTAATTCACAAGGATATTTGATGATCAAGCCCTTTTCCTTGGCCGTTTGTATTCAGTGTTTATGGTCTGTCGCTGAGTCACTCGAGTTCATAACTGGAGGTCTTACAGTCGAGTACTCAGTGAAGGATTTCCGCTAGTCTTAAACAGGCAATTATGCATTTCGACTCATCCAAGGTCATACCTTTTTCAGTGGGCCCCCACCTCTTGATATTCTCTATAAGAATAACCAACAGAATACAAATCTTCCATCTCATAAAGTCATCACTCTAAATGACTGCACTAAACACCATAAACATGGACGCCCTAGATATAGAGCTAGATGTCGTCGGCCAGCAGCCAACGATGGTCAAGATCTATACCCAAATCAGCTTCTGCTTCCCAATCACCGACCCCTCCACGCATCCAGCCATCACCGCCACCCTCAAACAAGGCCTACAGCGTCTTTCACAGAGCTTCCCATGGGTAGCAGGCCAAGTCAAAGACGATGGCACCGGCGTCTTTAAGATCAGACCTTTCGAGGAGACTCCGAGACTGGCTGTCAAGGATCTTCGGGATGACCCCTACGCACCGACGATGGAGGGCTTGAGAAAGGCAGAGTTCCCCATGAGCATGTTTGACGAGAACAAAATCGCTCTCAAGAAAACCCTCCCTTTTGGCCCTGACTACTCGCCCGATGATCCGTCGCCGGTCCTGATCTTTCAGCTGAATTTCATTGAGGGCGGGCTTATCTTCACTGTCAATGGGCAGCATGGGTGCATGGATATGACGGGTCAGGATGAGCTCATTCGACTTCTCTCTAAGGCTTGTCGCGACGAAGCCTTCTCAGAACAAGAGATATTAACAATGAACCTTGACCGTAAGACCATAGTTCCACCGCTGGAGGAATACGAACTCGGACCTGAGCTGGACCATCAAATTATCAAACCCCCTCCAACCACTGAAGCCCCGCCAACACCACCAAAAGCAAGCTGGGCTTTCTTCTCGTTCAGTCCACAAGCCCTCTCCGCGCTCAAAGACAACGCGACACAGAGGCTTGATGGAAAAACAGGTTTCATCTCGACAGACGATGCCCTCTCAGCGTTTATTTGGCAATCCGTCAGCCGCGCCCGTCTCGCGCGTCTAGACGATTCCACTTCGACTGAATTTTGTCGCGCCGTGGATGTACGCACTCAACTAGACGTGCCAAAGAACTACCCCGGAATTCTCCAAAACATGACTTACAGCGTTTCAAAACTCTCCCAAATCGCCAACGAGCCACTTGGCACTGTAGCTTCACGTTTGCGATCCCAACTCGGTCGCGACGATCTCCGCCGGCGAACACAAGCCCTGGTGACATACCTCCACGACCAAGCAAACCGGGCAAAAGTATCTGTCACTGCGGACGCGAATCCATCGACGGATATTATGTTGAGTTCATGGGCGAAGCTGAAGTGCTGGGATTATGACTTTGGCCTTGGACTGGGCAAGCCAGAGAGTGTGAGAAGGCCGTTGTTTGAGCCGTTTGAGAGTTTGATGTATCTTATGCCCAAGCGAACAGATGGAGAAATCACCGCGGCGATATCATTGAGGGATGAGGATATGGAGAGATTGAAGAGTGACGAGGAGTGGAAAAAGTATGGGAAGTTCATTGGGTAGGAGTAGTTCGCGGGGTTCAATGCAACGTTTCGGCGGGGAAGCTAATGACTATTCGACATCATCCGAGCTTTATGCTTATTCTTGTTTGTAGAGTTGTATTTTGCGGAGACAATATGCAGATCTCGGACTATTCTACTGGTGAGCCGTGCTGCGATAGGTGCGGGAGATATTGGTGACGATCGTAGGGCTTGGCGTTGGCGGAGGATGAGAAGTAGAGCCGAGGCGATGACCGATCGAATAGATATAAGTTAGCCTGAATCGACACAATTATTGCCATTGAAACACCCAAGCAAATTTTGTGTACCTTTGAGTTACATCATGGATTTGTCTGCTATGGGATTTCCAGGGGCGTTGCCTGACTGGAGTAACCTCAACATCCTGCATCGCAACACCCTCCCAGCTCGAGCCCACTTCTACACCTACCCCAACCAAGAATCAGCTCTCTCCTTCAATCGTGAAGAAAGCTACTTCCACAGTCTCAACGGAACGTGGAAATTCCACTATGACATCAGTCCCCTGGACGCACCAATCTGGGAAACAGCCAACACCAGCTCATGGGACGACATCCAAGTCCCAGGCATGTGGCACCTCCAAGGCTACGGACATCCTCACTACACAAACATTGACTACCCCTTCTCCGTCACTCCTCCTAACGTTTCGTACGTCAATCCAACTGGCTCTTACTGGCGACAGTTTGAGGTACCGGAGCAGTGGGATGGTGACCAGATCAGACTGCGCTTTGAAGGCGTAGATAGCGCGTTTCATGTTTGGGTCAATGGAGACGAGGCTGGATATAGCCAGGGGAGCCGTAACCCGAGCGAGTTTGATATCACGGACTATCTCACTCCTGGCCAGGCAAATAATCTTGCGGTGAGGGTTTATCAGTGGTCTGATGGTTCTTATATCGAGGACCAGGATCAATGGTGGCTCTCCGGTATTTTTCGCGACGTCTACCTCATTCCGTTCTCTGAATCGTCCATCATTGACTTTCAAGTTGATTCTGAGCTTGGTGACTCTTTTGAAGAAGGGTCACTGAAAGTCAATGTGACTATTCAAGGGAAAGAGGGTGACCTTAATATCACCTTAATCTCGCCAAATGGTTCGACCATTGATGAATGGGAAGGGTCATCTTCGGATGTTTACGAGAAGAAGCTCTCTGGAAACGACTTTCATATCTGGTCCGCTGAAACACCGAGCTTGTATACCTTGCTCATCACCTTCAATGGACGGACCATCAGTCAGAGAGTTGGCCTGCGTCGCGTTGAGATTCAGGGTTCTAACTTTTACGTCAATGGAAAGCCGATCATCATATACGGCGTCAACAGGCACGAGCATCATCATCTCACTGGCCGTACTATTAGTTATGAAAACATGAGAAATGATCTCTTACTCATGAAGCGATCAAACATCAATGCCATCCGCACAGCTCATCAACCTCCCCATCCTGACTTCTTCGACGTGGCCGATGAGCTAGGTTTCTACGTTATTGCCGAATCTGACTTGGAGTGTCATGGCTTTGGTGGAATAGAAGAGACCGAGGAAGAAGCTGCTGAGTGGTTATCCAACAATCCTGATTGGGAGGAAGCATATGTTGATCGTGCTCGTCAGCTAGTTGAACGATTCAAGAACCATGCTTCTGTCATTATCTGGTCTCTCGGTAATGAGTGCTTTTACGGTCGGAACCACGCTGCTATGAGCAAGTGGATCAAAGAGAGGGACCCAAGTCGGATTATTCACTACGAGCAAGACCGTAACGCTACATCGACGGATATGTACAGTCAGATGTACAGTACGCCTGACGATGTGAGAGACTTCATCAAGACACACAACGATAAGCCCATCTTGCTTTGCGAGTACGCACAGTAAGCTCCCCCCCCCCCCCCCCCAATCATCCACACGATCTTGAGCTAACAGTACTAGTGCGATGGGCAACGGACCTGGTGGTCTTGTAGAGTATATCGACCTCTTCAGATCTGAACCTTTATCGCAAGGAGGCCTTGTCTGGGAGTGGAGCAACCATGGACTCCTCAAGAAGGAAGAGAATGTTACATACTACGCTTACGGCGGTGACTTTGGTGACGAGCCGAATGATGGCGACTTTATCATGGACGGTCTTGTGCTGTCTGACCATTCGCCTATGCCTTCGTTGAAGGAGTATGCCAAGGCCATCCAGCCTGTTTCTGTGAAGCTGGTAAAGAATGGAAGTGCGATGATGATAATCAACCACTATGACTTCTTGGACCTGAGTCATCTTGATGTTTCGTGGCATCTTGTCGCAGATGGTCTCAAGACTGACGATCGTCCACTTGACCTCCCCGGAGTACCTGCTGGAGAGAATAGGACGGTGGCACTGCCCTCGGGATTGAACATCACGCAGAGCGAAGCATGGGTTACGGTTGAGTTCAGGCTTAAGGGAGCTACTCTTTGGGCTCCCAAGGGTCATGTCATTGCATGGGACCAACTTCACATCCAGCGTCCCAGTATCAAGACCCGGGGTCTATCACTTGTCCGCAGTCAAGCCAATTCGGAGTTCGAGAAGAACGGAACCAAGCTTCTCTATAAGAGTGGCGGGGCTTCCTTTGGTTTCGACCTGTTAGAGGGCAATGTGACGTGGAACATCAATGGTGTTGACATCTTCCAGCGCGGTCCTGAGCTTTCATTTTACCGCGCCTTAACACAGAACGACGCTGCATCTTCTGGTGATGGACCAATTTGGGAGCAAGAAAAGATCCCAATGATCTACCCACAAGTTAGAGATGTTACGTGGCGCGTTGATGATGACGGCGCGATTGTGCACTACAAGGTCTGGGTTGGCGTCAAGACTCGTGCTTGGGGCGTTGAAGCAGACATGATCTACAAGATCCCAACTAGTGGACCTCAACTTCAGCTCGAAGTCCGGGGTGAATTTGTCGGCAAGAATGAGTCGCATGTAGTTCCCCGCATTGGTCTCATGGCAGTTCTACCCGAATCATTCGACAACGTGTCATGGTTCGGCCGAGGACCAGGAGAGAGTTATAAAGACTCTAAGCAAGGTTCCCGCATCGGGCAGTATAGCTCCACTGTGTCGGAGCTTTTTACGTACTATGATTACCCTCAAGAGAACGGAAATCGGGAAGATTTGCGTTCGTTGAAGATTGGGAACAAGGAGGTTACACTTGACGCGCGACGGACAAAGAGGGAGCCATTCAGCTTTACAGCTCGGAGGTACATGCCATTTGACTTGGATGACGCACAGCACCCGCATGATTTGAAACCACTGAATATGACGGTTCTGCATCTTGATTACGACAACAATGGACTAGGATCAGCTACGGTTAGGGTGAGGCCGTTTGAGAAGTACAGGTGCTACACCAAGCCATTTAGGTTTACCTTTGACTTCAACATAGTCTAGTCTTACCAAATGGTCAGATCAATACAGTTATGCGACTTCGGTCATGATAATAATTGATTACTCAACTCCTTTGTCCGCCAAGGCCTCGCAGTACACGTGCATATCGGTGAGCAGTTTGGGCGACATGTCGAGTTACACAAGTGCTGCCATTATGCCTGATCCCGAATACAACGTCGTCCCTAATTAGGAATACCATACGAGGAGATGGTTTGGTAGGTGACTTGAGCGGGCCGACACGGTAGCGCTGTGAGCACCAAGCTCACGATTAGTGATCAATAATTACTGATCAAAACGCACGACCCGAGACCGGAGTGAATTGTAATCAGCCAAGACAGTAATTATAAAACCCTCCGGTAATATACCTATTTTCTAATCTTTATCGGAACCTATTAGGAATGACACCGATATATATAAATATCTACACTTTGAGATGTCATGCATAAATCCTACCCTCTAAGTTCATAGAACACAAGCATCTCACCAAACTCTATTGAGCCACCATTAAACCTTTTTTCTCTGCAACGGCCATGGCTCGTCGCATATTTGTTATCGGAGCCACAGGCGCTCAAGGTCTCCCCGTGTGTCGTGGCCTCACCAAAGACGGAGCCTATAGTCTACGAGTCCTCACTCGTGATGTCAACTCAAAGCGTGCCAAGGAGCTAGCTCAGTTGGGCGACGTTAAGTTCATCGAAGGCTCTTTCGCCAACGAAGACAACCTACGAAAGGGCTATGAAGGTTGCTGGGGCGCTTTTGTCAACATTGATGGCTTCAACACTGGTGAAAAGACAGAAACGTACTGGACCATCCGCGCGTATGAACTGGCAATCGAGTCTGGTATCAAGTTCTTTGTTTTTGGAAACCTGGATTATGGGTATAAGAAGAGTGGCTATGATCCCAAGTTCCGCTGTGGCCATTATGATGGAAAGGGTCGAATGGCGGAGTGGATGTTGAGCCAGAAAAAGACTCACAATATGGGTACTGCCATCTTCACGACGGGTCCGTATATCGAGATGGCCATTTCAGCAATGACGGTGATGACGCCTCGTATTGTTGAGGGCGTCGTCACCTGGGCTGTACCCCTCGCTGATGGAGCGATTCCCCATGTCGCTCTCGATGACTGCGAGCACTATGTTCGCTGGCTCTTTGATAACCCCGAGAGATCCGACGGACTCGATCTCGAGGTTGCTATTGATCACATCAACTACCATGATCTAGCAAAAGCTTTCCAAAAGGTTACCGGCAAACCTGCTCAGTTCATCGACATCCCGGTCGAGACGTACTTCGAGCATATGCCGTGGGCGGGCATTACTCCCGCCGGATACAATGCCGATCCTAATGATCCCGCATCCATGACATTTAAGCAGAACTTTACTGGTTTCTGGAATATGTGGCGAAACTCCGGTGGGAACAAGGGAGTCGTTCAGAGGGATTATAAGCTTTTGGATGAGATTCACCCGAACAGGATCAAGACTGCGGAAGAGTTCTTCCGTAGAGAAGAGGAAAAGCGCAAGGCGCAGGGACTTCCCAGTATCTTTGAGACGATTGAGAGTGGTAATCTTGGTATGATCCTCAAGTTGAGTGAGGATGGTAGAAAGGGCAAGTTGTAGGTGGTATATTGCCTTCATGCATTACAGGGTTGGATACAACTGTTATCATACGCATGAATTCTGTAATAGTTTGTGGAATGCAACTGGGTGTTGACCCTGCAATAACATTAGGGTCACATACTGAATATCACTGCCTGTCTTACAAATACCCAGCGATGTTTCATGTAAAGCCAATCAGTGCTGGGCCTCATTTCTAATCCAATACCATGTGACTTCCGAGTCCTCTTTGTTCACTAGGGTAAACCACTCTGCCATCTCCCTAACCTAAACACACAAGCATCAACACAGCTCGTGACTGGCCTTTATCGGTGGAGACTTCCAGCACGTTGGCGTGGCACTCCGCGCCGAGCCTCGCTCTCTCGCCTCTCTAGGCCCCAGTCCTCAACCTTTGAATCCTCTGGCAGGATTGGCTTTCCACCGAGACTGGCCAAAACGGTTTTGTTAGTTGCAGTGAAGTCATCCAGAATCTGAAGCTCTTTTAGTGTGAACCATCGTGGAACGACGAGAATACGAAGAGGAATCATGAGAATGATTAGAACCGGAAATCCAATGGCTGCAATGGTATGTGATATGGCCACGCAGACTGCGACACCGACGAACTGCAATGCGATATAGAGAGAGACCTTTCGTCGGCGTACTCGAATGATCGGTTCGTCGCGCTGAATAAAGCGTTGCTCTGACTGGAGATAGATGAACTTCTGGAGGATGCCATTGGATTCGATAGATCCCCACTGACAAGATTGTCAGTATCACTTGCACGGACGATAGGGAACGAGTGGATAGCTGAAGAGCACTTACGCCAACAACAAAGAAGACACCAGCAAATACCGCGGCGGGCATGAGGTGTAACACAACAAGGAGAGGCCCTGTCATTGTTCCTACCAACCCTAGCCCCATCAAGAAATGTGACACACGTTGTTCGACCACCGCCGTGGCTCGTACAATCGGGCGGCGTATTTCTTGGTCCTCTCCTCCAGACGTTGGAATGATCTGAAGGTCAGTTTCGTAGATAGTCAAAGAGTCGGTATGAACAGGCGCCTGTCGCAGTTAGCGGAGAAAGCATAAAAATGTGCGAAAAGGTTTTCTGTACCTGTGGAACAAGACCATTGGGCATGGGTAGGCCAAGAATACCAGACAAAAAGGTCGTACAACCCAGAAGGAAAAAGTCCCAATGGAATCCACCAGGCTTCTTGAGGGGATACTGTCTAGCCTGGGCCGTGATGCTGCTGACATTCTGTAGAGGTCATCAGTAGGTTGGGAAAGTCGTGGAGGAAAGCTGCACTCACGTGGTCATAGTAGAATAAAAGCATTGTTAAAAAGCCGAATGGCATGGCTACAAACACCCATCCGACTTCCAGGTTCCAAAAGTCAATGAGCCAACTTCTCGACTGGGTGGGATAGAATGCTTTGGTGACAGGCACCCTCTCAATATGTGTTGACTTGATATTGCCAGGGAAGTGAGAAAAGCCAACCCAGAATATAGTTCCGAACTGACTGTGTTAACCATCCACATTTCGATCGTGTTCATAGAAGAACTCACCACGTAAGCATAGTCTGCGAGTATTGTACGGACACTCGGCTTCCAGATCGTGCTCGAACCTATTTTCTCAAGACCGTAGACAGTGCCAAAATAGAGAATGGCAATCAGACAAGCCAAGTACCCTGCTCCCTGACCGCCTTTGTCAAACTCATTAACAAGCTCCTCGACACCCTTAACTACACAGACAGTCAGCTACCCCGTACGATAAAGGGTGTGCAAGAGGAAACCCACTGATGTATATAATACCGACATACATGCCAAACGACTCGCTAGAAAAGTCCGTCACGTAGCGCATGTAGTCGCAGGTGTTGAAGATGGCAGCCAGCCAGTGAAAGATGGCCGCCCAGATTCCCGTCCACGCCATAAATTGCGGGTATATGGAAACATCGTATATGCTGATGATGTCGTAGATAGTGAAGTTGAACAGTGAGATTAGACCAGTGACGCCGACGATGGTGAGCGGCTGGGCGCTGAGTAGGCTGAAGACAATGGCTGCCATGGCGGAAGAGAACAGAGCTTCGTTGATACCGAAGAACTGACCTGTGCGGCGATACATATCGAGAGTATAGGCTATAGCAGGGAGGAGACTGTAAAAAGCGCAAGGTTAGTAGAATGTGGATGCATTTCGTGACGACATACTTGACAAAGTACATTCGGATTGTACTGGCGACTGTTCTGTAGGTAAAGGCGTCGGCGATATCACTCGGGTAGTAAGGAAGTCTTCGCTTAACATCATGGTACATTCCTCTGCCGGGATGGAAGATTCGCCATCGCCTCCATCCGCGTCTGGCATCGTAGGAGTACGACAAGTTTGACTTTTCTTTACTGAGTGCAGGCGATTCACCCTCTTCAATTTGGCTCGACATGTTGATGGACAAGAAGACTGATTGTGCAAGGGCCGCTGAGTCCGAAAATGAGAATGGGGAACTTGTTCGGAGCTGGTAGGGTTGGTCTCTTTATAAGACTAAGGGACTGGGTGCAAGATTTCCCTCTAGTTCTGGCTCAATGGGGGCAAGCAGAGATTGGCGCCCCTGTCAGTCCAAGACATCATCCAGTGGGGCGGCTCTTTGCCCGGCCTGGGCAGAACTTTTGTACAGTTTCACAGGCATCAACGGTTACAGGCGATATTTCCGCGGGAAGGCATATCTAGAACGAGTGGCGAGAAGTAATTGCGTTACATTAGCAGAATGTCAACAGGCAATTGCAGGTTATGACGTTGAAGCTTGGTATATTGCTATGAGGGCGATAAATTCAGATTCTCTGGTCGGTTTCTTTTGATGATACTGTTACTATCTTGTCCATGATCACTGAGTGATGACGTCTTGGCCGGGCACTTTCTTATCCAATCACAATCGAGAACCAACCACTACCACCTTAGTCAGTGGCGCCATGGTGGATTATCTGCCCGGGCAGAATTCTCCTCCAACATTTACATGCGCCCATCATTTTCCCTACAGTGATATCGACAATGTTGGGTGACGAAACATACCATCTTCCAGAAATTGTCCAGTCGGATATCCTAGAGAAACTGAACACATCACTCTCAGGAATTCTATGGGCCAAGTTCGATAATCCGATACTATGCTTTGAAGCGTTCATCCGAGACAGGAATGATCGAGATCTAGAGGGTGGCACTTTTGAGACCAGCGACCGGCCTCACCATGTTTTGTCGGTACGTCGCTTGTACTCATACAACTCGGAACCAAGACTGACGCCCCTAAGCATCAAATCTTACTCCGTCCCGCCATATCATCACAAGCATCGCCTCACACTAATGCGAATGACGAGTCACACTCTCAAACAGAGGAGTATCATCATTCTACCACAGCCTCAAACAACGGTGAAGCCCACCACCCTTCAGCAGCCCCAAGACCATCGCGTAAGCGTCGTCAAGGCGGTCTACGCCCAGCCACGGCCACTGCTACAATTGACGAAAGCTTGAAAGTCCCGCGTCAAATGCAGATCAGCGCCGGGAATTTCCCAAAGAGAGCAAAGTTGAAACCCGACGGTGTTTTCCTCCCCCGAGACTCATCTCTGGGTAAATTCATCATTGGCGTATGGGAGCAGATACACTCGGGTCTTGTCCTGGAGCCGCATATTCTCACAGAGCAGCTTCAGCTCACTGCCGCCCATACAAGCCCCCCGAATGAACTGTCACCTGATCTTTCTGTAGCAGGCCTCTCAGAAGGCTCGTTCGATATGTTCACGCGAGGAAACATGTTTTGCCAAAGAGTCACCCAGGCCAGTCGGACATGTCGCTCCATCGAAGTCATCGTTCAAGCGCGGTGGATCGAGCTTTTCAATTCCTACGTCCTACATCTCACCACCGCAAGCCCTGGGATCTCGCCTACCAATGCCCGCATGAAAGCGTTAGCTGAAGCATGTAGCGACTTTGGCTGGAGTGAAAAAGAGCTACGGAACAAAATGGCGATTTGGAGAGGCTACAAAGAGATCAAGGACGTGTTGGGCTGGGTGGCTCTCGTCTTCTCTGGAATGGGCCTGTATCGTCTTTGCAAATACCGCATCGACTTTGATAGGGATAAGTTCGGTCGAGCACGAGCGTTGAGGGGACGAATGGAAGTCGCGGCGGATACTTTGCACCGCAATTGGCGTCAACTTCTCGCCATTGTTGGGGAACCTACGGAGCGACGCTTTATTGGGCATCCTCACGACTGGGTTGTCTACCAAGATGGATCTGATCCTGTCCTCCTCCGATCAACATATCTGCAGTATGACCCGAATTTCAGCTTCGAACATGTTGACGAATGTGTTATCGACACCACGTGGTGGGGAGCTGACGATCCTCGCTGGATGCCACCGACTTCTCGCGCTTCATCCATTGCAAATGGAAATAACTGCGTATTATGCGATCAAGTCCAATCGGATGACGCCGTACTTAACTCATGCAAATGCTTCTCAAGCCTATTCTGCGGACCGAGACTACCACCCGCTGTGCAAATCTTTAGAACCTCCAATGGTCGCAACAACGGCCTCCAAGCCCTCGTCCCCTTCGAGAGAGGCGTCGCCATTGGGGAATTCACAGGGCTCGTAACGAAAGGCATCAAAGACCAAGACGTGCTGGATAGCAAGGTCGGTGACAGACGGTACCAGATATGGCAGGGGAGGCAGGGTAACTTTACAAGGTTTGTGAATCATAGCTGCAAGCCGAACGCGCAGTTTGAGAAGTTTACGTGGTTAGGGACAGAGCATATTCTACTGGTGAGCAACGGCGTTGAGGCTGGTGTGGAGATCACGGTTGATTACTCTGGAAGCTACTGGCAGGGGTTAGACAAGAACTGCCTTTGTGGTGAAGTTTGTTGTAGGTATAAAGAAAGATGAAAGGTGAATGAGTAGCGGTACTTACTTATTGTCAATTTAAAAAATAAAAGATTTATATTCTATTCTAAGAATAATTACAAGTGAGAATCTGAATACAAGTCTCAAGTTATGTATGGAAGCTTTTAATACCTTAAGCTGGCTAGTTGGCCCCTCCCCTGGTTCGAGTCAACAGGTAGTATTTATTTCGACATCACAACCCATTAGTGCTATATCAGGTATAACATTGCGAAGTGCATTATGGATCTCAGAAGTCAGAAATGTGACTCAAGTCTTGATTACCAGATACTAGTAGCCTAGCAGGCTCCATTGCCATGCCTTCATCCTCTCTCCACCTTGTTTTTGAGCGGAAACAAGATAATTAGCGCTCCAAGACGCATGCAGTCAGTTCAGGCCACACTGTTAATTACTGGATATCCACCTAACCTACATGGAATCGTGAGTCTCCAGGACGATAAGGTCCGCCTGCTTCGGCTAAACGTTGATTCAAGCTTATCATTTAAGCGTGTCTCACTTAGTGATCCAGCCCAACCGCCATTTTTCGCACTATCTCATGTCTGGGGCGATTGAAGTGACATTGTGTGTACTATGAACTTTCGGTGTCTGTGGCCCGATATGTGTGCCCTGTTTGCGCCCGGGGCATGAATGTTTAAATCGTAATAAATAATCCCTTTTCTATCTGATATTTTAATAGTTACTTTTTTACTCGATCCTTTCTTGCATAATTTTAATAATAGCTATATTAAAAAGATAAATAGAAATAGCACTATGGTAGACCACGATCGTCAACTGTCTGTACTAACCGGGTCCCTCTGGTACTATATGTTACAGTTTCTCTCAGACCGCCTATAGTTGCCGTCACCGGATTACGTACCAGCCTGTGGCTAGTGATAGGTATAGGCATGGAACCTGGGAGCTGGGACATCCAAGATGAAAACATAGCACGTGAGCTATCGTCGAAGTGGCTTCTCAGCGTTCGACTAGATCGTGCAATCGCTCACGTTGCCGCATCGACCATGGCAGCTTCTTCCAGCAGAAGAAGAATGACTTCCCTGAGCTCATCAGACTCCAACCCAACCCGCCTTCGATAACCCGTGTATAGCCTGACTGCTGCATCCAAGGGGGTGACATTTCCAAGAGAGGCGCAGGTTGCGCTCATTTCAATGGTTCCTTTCGTTGAGTCCAAACGTATCAAGGTCTCGATCGCTGCGATTCTTGGAGTGACATAACGCTTCTCACTAAGTCCCCATATAGCTGCCAGAAGCGGTGTTCCCAAAGACGAATCATTTGAGATATATCTCAAGTTTGCGCCAAATTCGTGTAGTGCCTCGATGACCTCATCCAGGCCATGAAATGCAGCATAGTGTAGTGGCGTTGGGAAATCCATTCTTTCAACCATAGCTTTGTGACTGATCTGACGATGTGTCAATCCTGAGAGTTTCGCAAATTCCTTCTGAGTCTGGATTTAATGCCAAAGAACAGTCTGAATCTGAGTAAATAGAGATTGCTTGATCATAATATCCTTCTTATGACCAGTGATGCCACCAAGGCCTGCCGACGGACTACGTCTGAAGTCAATGGGATTATAGAATGTTGCAATACCGGTGGTAGGGTCGAGAAATGCTCGAATCCAGTCATTGTTCTCCCCGATTTCAATCTGTTCTTGTTGAAACACCGCATCTGGGCAATCGACTTTACAGGTTATCCGCGCCACCTTAGCCGTGAGGATTTTGCCAACATGGAAGGAAACAAGATATCCCGGTGCAAACTTTGCTGAAACGATAAAGTCAAGATCCTGCTTCTTCCATTCTCCGAAACCTGATAGTGGAACCTGTAGTACTTCTGACGTAAGGTCCAGTATCTCCACGTCCTGGGGGGTGAAGATACTGAGAGGTATGACCGATAGGAATAAAAACGCCAATGTCGTAGTGATAGGGCTACTTTGTAGCCCCTCCGGTGAATGGTGGTCCCAATGTTGAGCAAGATGCATTCTTTGCCAGTGCGCAGTATACTTATTGCGGACAGAAATTTTTGAGAGTTCATCACAAAATAACCCCTTACTTACACAGTAGCTCAGATGATGCAACCAATGTTGGATCGAGTAGCTTCTCAATTCTCGAAGCCTATAACCGACCCTCTCGATTAGCTTTGGCATATGTCTAGTCCCTTTTGGCAGATCAAATGATTCCAAAAGAAGTATGCATGCCTGTCCGAGAACAAGGCAGCCTTTGAGGAGATGGGTGGAGTACGTCGGGTCGTCCAATAAAGTTCGAATGAAGCTCGAAACAGTTTTGTGAGCAAACGCAACACGGCCGTTCCGATATTCAAGTAGCCCCCCTGTTATTGCGTCGCACTGACGACGCAGAGAGTTGATCTCCTTCTCGGTTAGGAAACCTTCTCCAGGGTTGAGTATGAAAGCGAACTCGCGGAGTGTGAAGCTCCTCTTTCCAAACTCTACCACGCCAAGCAAGCGTAAGGCCAATTCACGATGTTTCTTTTGTTTCTTCAATATCTCGAGATAAAGCTCTGTTATCTCGTCGGGGAGATTATCCAGACAGCAGAGGAGTTTATCGGCATCATCTCCCACTCCAGATATGCAGGTTTGAACAACATCGCGGCTGGCCAACTTGACCCACAGGAAAAGTCCATTAGCCCTCGCCGATATGCTTTTAATTAACCTTGCTCTACTAGAGCCGTCCAGAAGGTTGGAGTAGCCTGGATATCTCTGCTGTAGCAAACATGGTAATGTCGCCTTGAGTATAATCCTCGAGCTTTAGGACAGCATCTTCTGAGGCAAGGGTTGCGCCAAACGAGCATAAGAACTCCTGCTCTGGGCGGCTAGAGATACATATGCGGACCTTTTTGCTGGCGGTCCCAGCAAGCTTCTGACACACGTCGGCCAGTTCAAGTAAGTCGCCAGGATACCCGTCAAGGCCGTCCAAGAAGATCCATAACGGACGGCTATGGTTTTGCGCCAATACCTGAAGCAGGATGTCGTATAGAACACTCGGCTTCCAGTCCAATGTTGATCGGGAGTGCTTCATGTCTTGAAAGTGATGCAGCACTGAGTCGAAATATCGATGTTCTTTTCGAAGTATTTGCCAAAGCAAAGCTCGAGCGATCCCCTCCAGTGTAGATCCAGTCGGATGTTGGGCTTGCCCTCCGAGGAAATATGACGCGACGATGGGGTTCTTTCTCAGGCCTTTCTTCCTGATTTCTTCCGGTGGCGTGTTGGTGATGTACTTCAACAGGTCGACTTCCCAGATAAGGCTCGCCCAGTTATCCAATACAGACCACTCCCGCTTTTCAACCATTCGACAAATTTGCACCGCTCGCTGTTCCAGATCCATGAAAAAGTCCCCGCAAGGGGTGGACCAATGCTTTCTTCGCGGGATTCCAAGCCATCGAAATAGAGGCAGCGGAGACACTCTGATGTACAGTATTGTGTGAGTTGAATCTCTGTGAATTACTCAATCCGGGTCGTACCTTGCTCCAGCTCCCCCAGCTGTGAAACCGTCGCTCTCGTGTCTTTCGCCCAACGGATCAGCTCTCCTGCCACCGCTTCGTATCTCTTGTCATGGCAGCTAGTGTATTTAGTCATGCCCTAGTATGTAAGCCAGAGACAACATGGGCAAGAGGAATTGCCCACCTTATGATCGGCGTGGATACCGTAGCTAGGGTACCCGGGAAGTATGGCAGAGCTACACTCTACGATCTGATAAGAGTTTTAATGTCGAATATTACAAGCGGATTCCAGTTCTAGACTCACCATGCCAATACTGGGTGAAGCAAGCTCCTCGTAGAAGCACGTAATGCTTATCGGTCGATTCTTGGCTTGTCTGAGTCTCAAGATCTCGTGGAATTTGTGTTGAATTGTAGCCAGCATTTCTGAATCGCGCTCGAGGACCTCTATAATGTTCTTATTAGGACTAGACATTAGGCTTACCACAGCCGTGCAATAGCCACCCCAGCGAGCTTTGTTTGATCCGAAGTGCGGTGTGCCCATGAACAGTAACCCGACTGTGCTTGATTCCAGACTGTTAAGATGTACGTCTGGGCTTGAACGTGATAGATCCAGTGCATTCTGAACCACTAGCCCTCCAAGGCTGTGCATGACGAAGACCAAGGCTAGACCTTCTGTGTTGGTCTTCTCTCGCAGACGCACGACTGATCCCAAGAGATTCTGGGCATGGTTTCCAATGCTGTTTCGCGAAGCTGGACTCCACCAATGCAGGACAGCTGCATCATAACCGAAACTTAGTATTCGCGCATCAGGGATGTCGACTTTGAGAAGGTCGCTAGGCCAATGAAGTCCACTATCCTGGCCGTAGTGCCATGTGCCAAAGGAATTGCCTCTCAACCCATGAACGAAAACGATGTCGACAATCGGCGCTAAGCCTGACGGAGGCTCATACAAAACATTCACTCCCAGATTAGATCCTTTTTGGATTTTCCTCTCATTCAAATACTTTTCTGACTCAAGCAAGTTATCTTCCAGAACTATGTTAGGTAGACTTTGGGCACTCGTGATAGCCGTTAGGCGCTGAAACGGGACGCTCTAGGTCGGGACATGTCTGTCATCTGCCTCCTGATGTTCATTCTGTGGGCTTGCCTGATTCGTGTTTTTTAAAACGGTGGATTTTCCGAAAAGCCTTGCGAAGCATTCTTTCAATCTGCTTAATAATTAGGACTATTTTACGGCCAAGAACACTTCAGGAGAGGGGAAGAGTGAATGGTGCAGATTGCGATAATCTCAACCCTTGCACATAAGGCATAGTCCTGTGCGGGGGTGGTGGCTTACCAGATGCAGAAGGGCGTTCTTAAATCTGTAGTCACCATCCTCCTCGCGCCAAGGCGCCACAGGCTACATACAAGCTGGGACAAAACACAGAAAATTCTATTCTGTACTGTTATTATATAGAAATATATATGGCACTGAGATATGTGTTGGCGTAAGTAAGGCTTTTATCACTAATTATCTAAACAGGCAAATATTTGTATTTAGAGTCCTCAAATGCTAAGTCTTTTTCAAACCGTATGGCATTCACTTACGATTGTGTGTGAGTAAATGAGACAAATATCGTATACGTCATTGGCTCTGAAACGACGTATTGTATTGGCTGATAGTGGACCACTTGCAGCTCGCCACGACAGGTGCTGCGCCATGGCGCTGGTCATTTTTCCCTGTGTTTAGTGGACTTCAATGTAAGTTATGCTAACTGTCGGGCGCGAGGAGCCTCGCCGTCAGCGACTTGCAAGTTCCAGCCCAGGCGACTGCTGCTGTCTCATCGGTATGTAACATAGGCTTTCCGAATGGCCATCGGACATAAGCAGGTAGCTTCGAAGTCAGAGTTCAAAGCAGCCTATTATCATGATCAAAGTGGGACATCCTCATCCCACTTCAACCCAATTTTACAACTACTGCCTTCATCTCGAACCGATTTTCGTACATCTATAGTTATCTATCTTAAATAGAGGTCGCTAGTCTTGTTATCTGCAGTGTGAGATTTGCTGGTCTCTTTACAAACTGTCTCAAATGCTTCGAATATGTCCAGCTTGGTCGAAATTTCGGCTGAGCGAGACTGGCTTGGCGCTGTCCTGAAGCGAAGCTTGGTCCCCTCAATCTGAGACTATTAGCCTTTGATGCTCGTGTCGGTGATTGGTCCGAAAAGGATGTCAATAAATTGATTGAAACCGCTGAGACGGGTCATCTCCTTTTTGTGAGCTAAGCGGACGTCCAAAGGATTCTGCAGCTCGCAGCAGGACTCCGAGATACAGAAAGCACGGACCTTAATAATGAGATCGGGTCCACTCACTTGAAGATCATGGACCTGGTCTCAAACGGCGGAACCGGACCAGGCTTACGAACAAGGCATTTTAACTGACTAACTGAAGACATAAGTTCTCCCTCTAGAGAGCCGGTGAAGCTTTTTCAAGCGGCCCAGGAGACCTAGAAGCAGCACAGGCTTGAAAAAGCAGAATATCTCAAGGGTGAGAAACGTACCGCTGCCTTGCAAGAGGCAAACAACGGTGAGGACAAGCCCATAAATGTATCGGTCGCACAATCCACGGCTAGTCAACCCACAGGCAACACTCAAGCCAGATATGGGGATGAAGTTGAAGGCAATAGCAATCCAGAAGGATCGGAAAGCGCTTATGGAGAAAAAATGTCAGAAGGGTGTGCTGTAGGATACTATGGAGATCGCTATGAAGATTCTCAAGAGCATAACTCTATCTTTAACGCTGTACTTAAGTTCTAGGAAATGGCGATAGATGTTTCTGAATTGATATATCAGAGTGCTATAGATATGTAACTCGCAGTTAACACTTGTGTTAGCGAGTTAATATGTTATGTAGAACTTACCGTATTTTTTATATATTTTCTTTGTATTCTTCTGCAGATTTCGAGTTAATCTGACTAAATATATTTCTAATACTGTGAAGGTACCTCTGTAATAAATAAACTCTGTAGACTAATAACCATTCTTATCCCAATCCTTACTTTGTGCTATGTGTGTATCTGCGCCTGTTAAATAGCAATTTCGGCTATAACAGCAATAATAAAATGCCAACACACAATCGGCAAGCCAGCCACGAGAGCTTGAAAAGATGGAGAAAACAACATAAGCAAGAATAAATTTACTTCTATATAATTCGAAGCTAGTATTAGAGTATGTGCTATAAGATAAAGAGGAAATTTTAGTCGGTACTTATCCATCTACCTTCTCATGATCTTGAACTTAACCTAGAGCAGTGAAGAAGTGCCTCGGCTATACATATCCTTGATCGGGCCTATATATAGACAAGCGAGCCGCTCTCATTGGCATGCTCGCATTTTGAAACACCTAGCCCCCAAAAAGGTCAAGCTTACCCGTCGATCCCAACTGTCTTCACAATTGCCGAGCCTTCTGAACAAGGATGCAATTCCTACCAGCGCCGAACCCGCCGAAAAACCTCGAGCGAAAACCGCATTCCTTAAAAGCAGGCCCAGAATCCTCCAACGCGTCTAGACCACCACACATCATTGGCGTCCTCGTTTAACAATTCCCCGTCGTGCTTAAGCCAAGCAAGCATCGTCGGCTCAAAACATGCGTCAAGTGCACTGCAAGGTAAAGACAGGCTGTTTAACATGCAAGTAAGCAGAATCTCAAATCTCTGAAACACTAGTTCCCGCCTCTAACGAGATTTCGTTCTAGAATTCGAAGAGTCAAATGTGATGAGAAAAAGCCCGCTTGTCATCGCTGCACAAGCACTGGTCGGAAATGCGACGGCTACGCGCTTATGCCGAAGATCAACCCGCGAGATGTGGCGCATAGTCGGATGTTATTGCCGCGTGTGTCTACTATCGATTCGCAAGCCCTGCTCCCCGTCGAGGAACGGAGGGCGCTGGGGTATTTTCACAGTGTTATTTCGCCGCGGTTGTCGAGCGCTAGGGATGGCTACTTCTGGACCCATCTTGTGATGCAGCTCAGCGAGTCAGAGGCCGTCGTGAAACATACCATCTTATCGATAAGCTCGTTGTTTGAATCGTCCGAGGGGAAGAGTGTGGCGCCGTACACGGAGAGATTCGCTTTGCAGCATTATACACAGGCCATTCAGCGTCTCAAGACGATTCACAGTGAACCACTTGTGTTACTCGTTTGCATCTTATTCATCTGCGTCGAGTACCTTCTTGCCAATAACAAAATTGCACTGCAACACTGCCAACATGGCCTCGCGATTATGGAGAAATGCAGCAATCCTTGGGCTCGACGGTATTTAATGCCCGTCTTCAGACGCATGACCGCAGTGCCCATGCTGTTTGGCCCCGAGGACATTGAGAGCGAAAGCATGCCAGCCTTGACATACATGATACCTACCAAATTCTATTGTATGGAAGACGCACAATACATGATGGACGATATCTTCAACCGAGTGGTGCGGCTTTGCCACATGAGACATCGCGGAGTCGTCTTCGACATGACAGAGGAGTACAACACCGTCGGCACACATCTTCAGACCTGGCAAACACTATTCGAAAGGCTTACAGTCGATACGACATCCTTATTATACCAGGCTCAAGAGCGATCGCTCTTTATGCGTCTCAAACTTTCTTACCTCGAATTAAGTGCCGACTTCCGACACGAGGAGCATATGGGGACATTTCGCCAGGTGCTCCAACTAGCGAGCTGGCAAAGTGAAAGGTGGACTAAACTGTCTAGCTTCGAACTTGCATATACTCCCATGCTCTTCTTTACAATACTGAAGTGCCCCGATTTGAGTATTCGACTTCCTGCAGTGCGGTTGATGAAGAAGTTGGGTTCGCCGACGGAGGGTATTTGCGAGAACCTTCAGATGTTGACGACGAGTCGTGGGATAATTCGGCAAGAGCATGGAGTGGAGATAGTGGACATTGATAGTTGAATGCTCGGCAATGATGATGAATATATTAATTTAATCATTAATCAGGCCATACAGGCCGAGGCTATGTTTCATATCATTGGACCGCTTACGAAGCACAGACATTGCTCCCAACTTCTGCACTTATGTATAACCGTTGAGCTGAGTTAACTTTTTCAAGATAATATATCAAAACTCAATATCTCGTTCCCGACACCACACGCATACCTGTCAAGCCTTATAAGGTTCAACGGTCCCGCTGTCATCTTAAATAAATACAACGTCAGAAAAGCTATTTATACCGCATCTGTCATTGTTTTCTCCCTATAGTATCACTTCTCACCCCATTCATTCTTTTTTACAGCTTACCCCAAGTCTCTCATTCAATATGAAGTTTTTTCACTCTTACCATTCTCGCCATGGTCTCAGGCGCTTTGGCAATGCCAGTTGCTGCTCCAAATGGTGGAACCATCAACTACGCAGGATTGAAGGGCGCCGGAAATCCACACCCTGGTCCTTATAAACCTCGTCCTTGCTTGCCTAGTGAGCAATGCCATAGAAAGAACTGAGATTGCATCATTGCGTTTTAAGTAAGTTTACTGTGAGCAATTGCGAGCATTTCTGATGCTGACTACAGTGATTAGGCCGATCATCCGATCCGATGGTCGTACCATATCAGGACCGACTTATAAGAAATGGATGTACAAGGTTCTTATCACGGTATGGCAGAGGGTGCCGCAAAGCTTGTTCAGTTCTTGTCCACTTTACAGTGTGACTACCATTCTCCTATACTACTTATCTACATACACCCAATGGACTTTGTCTCATATAAGCTTGGTGATGCGAGATTTTCTTAAATTAGAAGCATATAAATACAATCATGATCAATACCCTTCGGGTGTTGACTATCATGGCCCTATATTCTCAAGCACAATATGCGGCTCACACTAATCACACAAGAAGCAAGATACATATAAAAGCAGCCTTGACAATCCAGTCGCCCAGATATTATTCATGGAGTTGGATTAATAAAACTCCTCGATAGTTGCCCAGACTCATCTGGCTTTGTTTGGTCCTACTTCTAAGTGATGAACCAATATCCTACCCAGGGTTGCAAAATTAGTTAGTTAGTTAGTTAATTAGTTAGTCAGTATATTAGTTAGTTAATAATTAGTTAGTTAGTAAATTAGTAAAGACTATTAACTAACTACTTACTAACTAATTTTGAAATTAGTTAGTTAATTTAAAAAGAATAACTAATTAATAATTAATTAACTAAAATAAAAAATAATTAATTTTTAAATAATTAAAATAAGAAGTAATTAGTTATTATTTAATTAATATTAAAATTAGATATAAAATTACTTATTTATAAAAGATTATAAGTTAAAAAATATAATATAAGAAAAGAAAAAGAAAGCCTTTAGGGTAAGTAAAAGTTTTAATTTAAAGACTCTTTTAATATATTAATTTAATATTAAAAAGAGAATAAGAAAAATATATATATAAATAGTTTATAAAGTATTTTTCTAGGAAGATATCTTATTTATTTATTCACTATTTTATAAAGTTTTTTATATATTCTTTAGTTAATTAATTAGTTAGTTAATAAATTAGTTAGTTAGTAAATTAGTTAGTTAGTTTTTAACTAACTAATTTTGCAACCCTGATCCTACCCCATCTTATTTACTTCATTGGTGCCCAAAACTAATGGCGGACCGTCCACCGATCGGGGAGATCCCGCCATGGGAACGACTAGGTAAGAAGTTCTAGACTTGTCTGATCTTGGAAACGCTCCATTGCGCTTTGTCTTTTATGAGATGGCTGATCGTCAGCTCCAGACCCTTCTGTTGCGCTAAGAAATAAACTATTGGACGGGAGCGGGGGAATATCCCCAGATAGTCGGGATAGCGCCTGCGAGGAACTAAAACCAGCCATTCAAAGCTAAGGAGACGCCATACATGTTCTGTATGGAGATCGATAGTGTGAAACTCTCAATCGCGCTATCTGCGATCTCGCGAACAGGCCATTGTCTTTGGGTGCTTGCATGTTGTCCATCGCTTAGTCGTTTATGGTACGGTGATGTGCCAATATTACCCAAATCGGTGCACCCGGAATTTCATTGACACGTGTAGACTTTGTGGCTGGCTGTAAAGGATCTATTGAGTGTAAAGATATCAGCCGCACGTCCCGCCCCATGATCTCCTGCGCATGCAACCATTTCCCCCTCAATCCTCATTGAAATCCGACTTTACAAAGAACCGACCCGTCTCCGTATGATGGACCTGTACATTATCCAACTCCAAAACATTGAAGTCAATCAGACAACTCCTAGTCTCAAGGCCTTTCGGCGTAGGCGAGCGCACATCGTAGTCTCCAACAGCAAGGTAGAAGCGGTTCAGCGGCTGGATCTGATACTCGGCCCCAGGCGCAGGTCTAAACGTAGCAAATGGTCCGAAGTAGCGTGATAGCTTCTTGAACAGCGATACGCCGACGACAAAGTCCCCTAGCGCATGTTAGCGGGGGATGAATGAGGGGTTGGGATCTAGACTTGCCTGCACGTGCTTGACTATGCGTGAACTCGCTGCTGGTCCGAATACAGAAACATCCTTCGTGGCCGGTGGGCACAATATCAGGTCTGTTTCCGAAATTGGGCGTTCCCCTCTTGATGACTAGCTCCAGCGTCGTACCCGCTACCAACGTCTGATCATCTGCCTTATGCCCAACCTCAACAGGTCTCGAGTCCAGAACTTCAACTGTAGTCTCGACCGTAGACTCACCACCGTAGCTTGTGCCACAGACGGCGTAGAAGGGAGACTTGGGAAGCGTAAAGTACGCTTGCCCAGAGGCACTAGCTACGCCTCGCAGGACTAGGATGATGTTGTTGCTGATCACTGGTATACCCGGGGTGATCTTTGGCGTATCAGCGAACAGGGCGTAGCTCTGAGTGCTCCCTGTGGAGTTTGTGATCGTTATGTTGCGCGGCTTGTCATTCGTGGACCACGAGGAAGAGGGAGCCACGTCCGTGTCTAGCAGAGGTCTTTTCATATTGAGGGATTGCTGTAGATGGAAAGAGGAGATACTGCAGATTGAGAGGAAACGAACCAAAGTTGACTAAATGAGGGGTTAGACTGCGGTTTATACGAGGCAGATAGTCTGTTCACTAGCTCAAGGGATATGCAGTTTTCAGCTTCGCGCTTAAAATATTTGTCCTCCACTTTCGGTATAGTTAGCAATGGTTTCAACTAGTTTGCAACCAATTCCGCCAGCCACCTCTGATCTATTGTGTCTGGATCGCCTTTAGCTCAATGATGCCTTACACCAGTTCGGTCTCCTAAGTCTCCGTAGATGGTCAAGAAGTAGTATAAAAAGGCATTTCCGTTTCCCACATTTAGGAATCTCCATATTCTGAGTTTCAGTCATAACTAAAGCTTCCTTCTTCATTGTCACCCTGCTAAGCAACAGCAACAATGGGCAACAAATACACCATCCGCATTAATAACAACACGGGCAGTGACCAGAACTACAACCTGGTAGCTGATAAGCCTGAAGTGACTGGCACCTCCAACAGCAACGTTTGGACAAACGTTTACCAGTCAAGCGAGGGCTGTCCCGATGGAGGCCAGACCGAGTTCGAGATCTGGAAGACCTACTACGGCATTGTTGGCTCCTGGAGGGGCAGCCCCAAAGAGGGCACTAAAGTCCAAATCGCCCAGACAAAGCCAGTGACCCTTGGCTCACAGTCCGACGATGGCAGTCAGAACCCAGGCACGACTCTGAGCACCGTAGTTGTTGGTGGGCGGTCCATCTCGTTTGATAGATCGCAGCCACCGCAGTCTGCGTTCATCAATGCCTTTGAGATCGATACCGGCAACGACTTCACGCTTCAGACGGCCACTGAGAGTGAGTACTAAACCCCTCCCACCTCGAAATACAAGCAGCTGACTATGAACTTTAGATAACTTCTTGGTTGGCGTGGCTGGTTCGCCCGATGGCTCTAGCAGTGTTCCCATCGCTACTTTCAGACCTGAGCCCGGCAATCAGTACCAGATCAAGCCAGCTAACGCCTTCTACATCTCCGTTGGTCAGAGCTTGCAAGTCGGTCAGCTGGTGGATGTTGCTAGGATGAGAAATTCGCTGCGCATCGATTTTGCCAACAGCGGACCCAACATCACCATCAACCATGCGCCAACTGGTCAGCTTGTTATTGCCAAGTAAAAGGTTTACTTGGAAGATGGCGCGAGGACAGTTGGATAGGGTGAGGTTCCAAACTTGAGCTCACATAGAGATTAACAATCTGATATCAATAAATTCTTAACACTACTCGCGTTAAATTGTAAAACACCCTTTTTGTATCTCATTTACTACAAAACAGACCCATACCCTTAGGATCGACTATTCCAAACTGAAAGTGCTCTTTAAATCGAGCTTCGCGTCGCGACGACCTCTGCAACCCCAGTGATAGATACACTGCCAATGATATCAAATACAGCCACCGTAGAGCTGAACTCCTTGTTGATCCAATTCCTCAACTCAACCGCCATCAGCGAGTCCACTCCGTACGACGATAGTGGCTTGCTTGGCTCAACATCATCAGGCGAGATTGACATGGCTCGCGCAAGTTTAGCAGCGATGGCCCGTATGACAACTTGCTGCCGCTCTCTAGCATCTGAAGACCTTTGGAAGGTATCTCTCGCGTTCTCGGCGTGGTCAACTGCTTGATGTGGAGTATTGTTGTTGCCTGCTAAGAATGAGAATGCGCTGAGGAGAGGTCGTTCAAGTAGAGCTGGTGGTTGCTGGCCTTCACTCAGGATATCCGCAGGTGTTCGTAGACCAAAGAGAACTTGTCCCTCAGACAACAGCGGTAGCTTGAGCGGATTGCTTGGATCGCAACAGAGGGTGAGCAGAGCAAGTAACTCCTTGTCATCGATAGGCTGCATATCATCCGACGTCTGTCTCTGACGCTGGTACGCCGCTTTCTCAGCAATGATGCCGATGTTGCTCATCCATCCGATATCAAGAGACAGTGCACTCTGGCCATTAATTCTGCGATGCTTCGCCAGTGCATCTTGATACGCACAACCACCAGCATAATTTGCACTAGCCATCTGGCCAACGACACCAGCTAGAGACGACAGGAGGATGAAGAAGTCGAGATCTTTGGGGAGTAGCTCATGCAAGTTCTTAGAGATGTCGACCTTTGAGCGTATAGTGAGTTCCCACTGCTGGAATGTCATGTTGCTCTGGAATATGGCATCTTGCAGAACCATGGCGGCGTTGATGCAGCCCTTGATGGGGGGCATGGTACGGGAACATTCTTCCAGCATGACTGTCACATCTTCTCGGAGGGACACGTCGCACTTAGGAGCAACAATATTAACTCCGTGGGATGTTAGCTCTGTTACCAAGTGTGCAGCTGCTTCAGATGCTGCACCAGATCGAGAGGGAACAATCAGGTGTTTAGCTCCCCTGTCAGCCATCCATCTGATAATGGCTCGGCCGAGACCTCCAGACCCACCAGCTACTAAGTAGGTGGAATCACCATCAAACCTCCATGGGCTGCGGTCCTGAACAAATTGCTGTAAAGATGTGAGTTAGCTAGTCATTTGGCAGCTTGGCTGGATTGGCCTACCGGAACTGCATCCTCTTCTGCTGCTGTTACCACCACACGGTCGTTGGTATCCTCTTGCAGTTTCTTGAAGCTGTTTTTGATATCTGATATCTTGAAGGCCGGCAATAGTTGAGGCGGTGGTATTTTAACTTCGGCTAGGAGCTGCGTTGTTGTTTGTGCCAGTTGGCTAAAGACTTTGGGCTTTAGACGCATGATATCAATGGACGAGAAAGTGAGATTTCTTGACATGATCTCTGCAGCCATTTTAGTAGCAACTGGACTGTTCCGACCACCAAGGCTGACGATGCATCCCCCATCGGTCAAGCATGACAGTGGTGTGTGTAGTGTATCCTGGGAACAGTCAAGAAATACATCAACACCTTCTTCCTCAGTGACTCTCATGACATCTTGAGTCAGGGATGGGGAGTTGCTATCAAAGACTGAATCAGCATTCAGGCCAATGGTGTCGATTAAGAGTTGTTTCTCAGCAGTAGTCGACACCGTAGCGAAGACTCGAGCACTCATTGTCTGGGTGAGCCTGACTGCAATCTGACCCAAGATACTTGCAGCCGAGTGAATCAAGACCTTGTCATTCTCTTGTACGCGGGCAACATTGAGAATTGAATGGCAGGCAGTCAACCCTGGAAATGCGAGCTGAGCAGCATTTTCGAAGCTGAGCGAGTCGGGGATCTTGAAGAGGTAGGCTTCGTTGGCGCGAGGATACTTCATCATGCAACCAGCAGAGACCATAGCGACACGATCTCCTATTCGAATGGTAGTGCTGCAGCTCTCACCAGTTTGGGTAACAACACCAACGCAATCACTGCCAAACTCCTCAGTCCGCCTGTCAGGGTGACCAAGGGCAGTGTCGAGATCGCGAGAGGTGAGACTCCAGGCCATTGCTTCGATCTCGACATCACGAGGCCTGAGTTCCTCCGCGTGGGACTGATCTTCAACAAACTGAAGTGAGTCGAGTGATCCTGGCTGGCTAGTATCAAGCTTTAACCCTGGTCCCTCGCCCCACGGCTTCTGTTGCAGCTGTTTCGAGACAAGAGATCGTAGTGCCGTATCAGTGCTGATGTCTCGAACAGCGCGGCCTGTAGTGATGACACCATCTCGAACAACATACTCGACTTCCTTTGACGGCGTTTCAGTCTCGAATGCTGCCGTGTAGACCTCTGATATGAAGCATGCCTGTGAAGCTTGAGCCATCTCTCCGTCTATTGCTAGGGTGACGATGTGAGTATCGGGCTGCTCGGCACGGATGGAACGGAAGAATCCCTGAGCGACATTATAGTCTGGACACATTGAGTCGCCGATGCTGGCAGAAGTCACCCAGAGAAGGTTCGACACTCTGCTGATCAAAAACTGGAGGCTGCCAAACTGTTCTTCCGAAAGGTTCGAGAGGAGAGGTTTGTCTCCACCTTCAGCGAAGCAGATGACAGCATCCTCAGTGGTCAACTTGGCGAGCTCCCTCTGAACTGGGGCTAGCGAGAATGTAATGATGGTTGCACGTCGCTCTAGGTTAGGATCGATTCGTGCCCGAACTTGATCTGCAAGCTCCCTCTCCTTCGTTGAAGCGTCGTCATTGATGAGCATGACCAGGCGGCCTTTGGTCGCATTTTTCTCAACCCTTAGCTCATGTTCACTGGCGGTGGTGATAATAACACTCATAATATGACACTGATCATCTTGATAGTCCCGAATCACCAAGTCATTCCCTGAGAATCCATTGTCCTTGAGGCACTTATCCCAGAGATGCTCTGGTATAGCAGCAGAATGGGGTCTCCACTCCTCGCGAGCAACCCACCAGCCTGGCACAAGTCCAGCCATGAAATTGGTAGCGATATCATCGGGATTGATAACCTCGAGGAGGATGAGACGACCACCTGGCTTCAGAGCCTTTCGCACATTGCGTATCGTGGCTTCCAGGTACGGGGTAGCATGAAGCACACTCGCTGCGATAACCAAGCCATAAGAGCCTGGATCAAAGCCTTGGCTATCGATGCTTCGGTCCAGATCAAGTGTCTTGAAAGTGATGCGTCCTTGGGACTTGAGGTCTGGCCACCTCTGGCTTGCAGTCTCAAAGAAGGCTGGCGATATGTCGGTGTATGTATACTCTGAGAAGGCCAATCCTCCAGTGCGCTTCTCACGTTCTTGCAAAGCCGAGATGACATGTCCCGTCATACCACCTGTGCCAGCACCGACTTCAAGGACTCTCAGAGCTGGGTTCTCATGTGATGCCAGGTCAAGTAAATAGTTCAGTTGACCATCTGCGCAGAGATTCCGGAAGAGATCCGAGTAGAAGATATCGGCCTGGTCCGACTCAAGTACTACCTGCAGAGGGTCTAGGTCTCCAGATAGAATCTCAGGTAGCTTTCTTGCACAAGTCGTGTATAGCTTCCACGCTGGGAGGACAGAGTCAACCTCAGCCAGGCGAGACTCGAGCTCCTCGTCACTGATATTCGTTGCTTCTGCCTGATGCTCGGCTGACAACTTGCTGACATGGTGATCAATCCACTCGACATGACGCTGCAAGTGTACTGGAATTCTGGACTTATCAACGTTCTTCAGTACACGAGCAGCTACGAGCTCCAGTGTGTGACAGAGTTTTGAATGGCTCTCCAGAACTGCGCTGTCGTCTTTCGGCACCGCATTAGCGGCGCATAACCGTGTGAGCTGATCGGACCCTAGCATGCTGAACTGTGGCTTCCACTCGACGGAGTACACCAGCTTCTTCTCCTTGTGGGTTATACCACCCGAGACAGCAGATGTCACTGCACGCTCGATACAGCAAAGGACCTCTCCATCTTCACCAAGAGCCGTGACCTTGCCTTGTTCCCCGTAGCCATGGAGAGTTGGAGTCGCTTCAGACATCCACTGAACCGAAGTTGTCATCCATGGTTTGGAAGAGAACCATGCATTTTCTAGTCTTATGGGGACATTGGCGGCGGGTTGTTGGCCTGAGCTGGCTCGAAGAACTTGGAAGGCTTGGTCGAGCACTGCTGGATGAACCAAGCTCCTGATGTTGAACCTTGACTGTGACAGATCAACGCGTGCCACGGCTGAGGTCCTACCATCCCACATGATGTTGCGCATCAACTGGAACCAATCGCCATATTGCAGTCCAACTGCTGCTGCATCATGGTAGAAGACACCAGAGTCGATAGGCAAAGTACATGTATGAGCTACATCTTGATACTGACGCTGGATGTGTTTGTGGCTCACTCGCCGCTTCCCTTTGATGTCGTTGTCCTGGAATTCGACTGAAATGTTTGCAGTAAAGCACTCAACCCACTCATTGTGCGAATAAGTGAAAATGCTGACATGGTATTTTGTAGCCAGCTGTTTATCGACCATTTGCAGGCGGACTTGCGTCTCGAGGCGATCTTCCCAAGTTTCTGGCACAATTATGGGGTTCATAAACTCAGCTTTCTCAATATTGTAACCAAAGACAGCACGGTCTGAGGGAACCATCTCTTGGGCGGCCTCAATGGCCATGAGAAGCATACTAGATGCTGGAAACAGGACAGTATCACTGATCTTTGATCTGCGTTAGTAGTGTCTCGGTATTGTCGTCACTGGACTGACCTTGTGATCTCCAGTCCAAGCAGAGGAGTCAATGCTCCAGAAGTTCCTCCATCGAGGCTCCAACGGATTCCAATTGGATACCCTCACTCCAAGCAGCTCACCCTTGACAGCCTCCCGCAGCCTGAAGTCTCTGCTTAGACGTGATTCAGCCCAGTATCGCTGTGATCTGTCGAACGGATACTTGGGGCAGTCAACCAGAAACTTCGCCTTCGTCCTTTGTTGGTTGGCTGCCGAGACGGAAACGGGATAGCCTTGGCAGAATAGTTGTCCGGCGAGTTCCAGAGTTGTCTGGATTGCCGGGTGTGACCTATGCAAGACATAGCTGTATCTTACCCCTTTTCCAGCAGTACCCATTTCATCAAGTGTGTCTTTGACGGGCCTTCGAAGAGCTGGGTGAGGGCCAATCTCAATCAGGTCAGTGATGTTACCCAAGCCAAGTTTACGTGCTGAGTTCTTGTTTGCAATGGCCTGCACTACTTCGGCGAATCGGACAGGTGACAGCATATTGTCAACCCAGTATTGACCAGTTGATAGTGTCTCTGGAGAAATACTTTTGCCACTCACAGATGAGACCATTGGGATGCTAGTCCCATCCTTTCTCTTGGTGAGCCCTTCAAGTGCAGCAAGGTACTCGCTCGCGATGGCTTTCATGGATGGCGAGTGATACGCGACTCCGGTCTTGAGCTTCTGCGCAAAGATGCCATCTTGATCAGCCTGAGATTTGATCTTGTCAATGGCCTCTTCAGGCCCCGAGAGAGTGACGTTGAGAGGACTGTTGATGCATGCAACGTTGATTGCAAGAACACCTGTTTTCTCTAGATACTCCGAGACGTGATGCGGCGCCAGGTTAATCGACAACATAGCGCCTGGAGATGAAGCGTTGGTATCTCTTAGCTTCCCAGCCAAGACACCACGGAAGTAGGACACTCTGCAAGCGGACTCTAGAGACAGCCCACCTGATGCATATCTAGGATAACTTAGCAAACTCATTCGCACTTCCGAACACCAGTGATACATACGCTGCAGCGATCTCACCGGAAGAATGGCCGACAACAATCTTGGGCGTGATCCTGAAGCTGGCGAGCAGATCGACCAAAGCAATCTGTATAGCTGTTGCAAGCGGCTGGCTATACTGCGGCATGTTGATGTTGTCGCCGCAACTAAGCTCGTCTGATACTGTCCGTCAGCAAGCATTTGTGATGGAATTCACAGGATGTACTTGCCAAATAAGTTCCAAGAACACCCAAAGCTGGAGTAAATCTCGCTGATCTTCTCTAGAGTCTCCCGGTAGACAGCATAATGCTCAAGACCCGAGCCCATGTTAATGTACTGCGCGCCTTGACCTGTGAATACAAAAGCCAGACCAAGGTCTTCTGAGCTTCGAATTGACTTCGAAGGCCACACTGCTTTCTTTTTCGATCCGTCAACCACAGAAAAAGCTCTCCAAAGCATGTTACTTCGGCGTGAACCCAGAGTAAATGCCAAAGAGTCAAGCTTCTCATGGCCCCCCGGCATCTTCTCTTTGTGGAAGTTATCATAAGCCTCCATAGTGCGCTTAGCTGCCTTTTCGTCGGCAGCAGTCCATACTAGTAGCTTGTGGAGTTCGACGTCTGAGTGACCATTTACGGCACCATTAGTTCCATTGGCTCCGTTGGTGTGAGCTGCGCCATGTCCATTGGTGACACCTGAGTCGTTCGTTACAGGCCTTGGGAAGAGGCTCGTGTTATGGATTCCGCTGAGGCTGCGATCCTGTAAGTAGTGAAGTGCATCGTCGAGAACAATATGCGAGTTTGAGCCGCCGAACCCGAAAGAGTTGAGAGATACACGGCGAAGACCTTGAACTGGCCACTTGACCATCTGAGTTGGTACCTATAGTAGTCCGAGTTAGATAACGATATCAGAGCGACACAGATAGAACTTGCTTCAATGCTATATGAATCCGCGTTCAGTGCTGGATTTATGTTTTGAAGCAGCGCGTTGGGGGGTATAACTCCTTTCTCGAGGATCACTGTCAGTGTCAGCTTGGAACTTCCTTACGTTGATCAAATGGCGCGTCATATTACAGATGCATTTGACCAGACTTGCAAGTGCACTGGCTCCTTCAAGATGCCCTATGTTTGCTTTCACTGAGCCGCTGTCCATATCGTCAGTTAACATTCCTCCCATGATATGCGAGAGCTATAGCTTACACGTATAGTGGTTCCGAGTGAGAACGAGGTTCTTGAAAGCATCGCCCAATAGCTTTAACCTCAATTGGATCACCGACAGGTGTACCGGTGCCTTGAACCCACATTTAGCTCATTATCAGAATCAATCCAACATAGTACTTACCGTGAGCTTCAACATAGCGAGTATTGCTCATAGACAGACCTGCTTTTTTGTAAACATGACGGATCAGCTCTTCTTGCGACTGCGAGCTCGGCTGTGTGAGAATCGGGGTATGGCCGTCCTGGTTCGAGCCAATGGACCGAATCACGGCACGAATCATATCACCATTCTCAATCGCTGCTTGTACAGGCTTCAGCACTACAGCAATGACTCCCTCGCCACGTGCATACCCGTTAGCCCGTTCATCAAAGCTGTAGCAAACGCCATCAGGCGAGAGAAATCCTTGGTTAGCTAGAACCTGAAAGATGCTCGGGTCGAGAAGAAGGTTGGCACCGGTCACAACAGCCTGTGAGAATTAGTCATCAATAGAGTATAGGTAAGCTTTGGCTTACACACGAAGCATCGCCGCTCTTTAATGCTTTATAGGCCATATCGACAGCTGATAAGCTACTAGAACAAGCAGTATTGACGTGGATGCTTGGCCCACGAAGATCAAAGTACCAGCTGACACGGTTGGGAATAATACACGAGACAGTGCTTCCAGTGACAGCCGTTCGCTCCAAGTTATCTGGGTCTGCGGCCGTCATTCTTCTGTAGTCTTCCAGCATAGAGGCTGAGAAGACAGCAGTGCGAGAGCCCTTGAGACTGTCAACTAAGAGACCCGCTGCAAGACAAGCAGTTAGTAGCCTTCATTATCATCGTTTTAGGGATTTTTACCATTCTCGAAAGCGTGATAAGTAGCTTCCAGCGTCCAGCGCTGCATTGGATCCATCGCTGAAGCTTCTTTCGCCGTGAGTGAGAAGAAGGGGGCGTCAAAGGCGGCGACATCGTCATTGATGAAATGCCCTCCCTTTCCATTCCACTACACCAATATTAAAAACGGTCTGGGCGCTTGGTGAGAGAAACTACCTTCTGATGCTTGTTATCGGCAAATGAATCTGTCTTGATACGGCTTTCGGGCCAGTCCGTCATCAAGTTTCGTCGGTTCTCGAGAACATCCCAGAAAGCATCATCGTCCTCAACACCTTGCGGGAGTTTGAAAGAGTATCCAACGATTGCAATGTCACTCATCTTGTCGTTTTTGCCTTGGTGATTGTACATCGTTTCAAAAGGGCAAACTCTACAGAACTCTAGTAATTACTATGCCAAGACTCATACCACTGTAATTCAAGACCAACAACGTTACTAACCGGCGAACTATGCTATCAGTACCCTATCATGGCTTACCATCTTTCGATGATAAAGCCCTACGTGGTCTTCTCTCCACTGTATGTCCTCCGAGGCATTTCATGAAACGGATGATTAGTCCTATCTAGTAGTAGTCTTAGAAGCTACTGCAGAGGAATCCTTCGAAGAACAGAAGTTAACCTCTGAAAATTGGTTCCGGGTGAATCTAATGCATCAACAGAGTTTGGGATGGTGGAGACCCAGTTCGCCACACACGATAGAAATAGGATCTGTTAACGAAAACGCCAGTCAAAAACAAGGTGTTCAACATTGATGCCCCTTAAAATGCTTGGATAGAAGCCAGCTTCGGCGAACTAAAGCAAGGCAGCGCGGGCCGGCTCGCCCTAAGATAGTGTCGAAACATGAACCCAAAGCTAAACCTAGCACCATCGACAGAACCCCCAGGCTGGGGCCATCTGCCACGTCGGCCGCTGTTGATGGTTCTCTGGCACGGTCTTGTCCTCTTCCATAGCCAATGTCCGAAAGTCCGGAGCTTACCCTGAACTCACGCATCAGCTAAGAAACTACGCCGTAGTCATGAAACTTGCAATCGCTGATCTGTCGGGTAAATTTGTGCTAAATCCTCCGAGGCGAGCAACGGGAGGAGACGCTAGGAGAACTTCCGGGAAATCAAGACAGGCACAACCCCTGAAGGGATCAACACTCACCCCTGCCCATCACCCTGCCATTCGTATCATTCCCTGCGTGGTGGAGACAATTCATGAGACTTTGCTCCTAGCGAGTGACCAACATCATATCATAACCGGTTTGCATTACGAATTTTTTCTCATTTCCTTGTCAAGATTCGTTTTTCGCTCTTGGTCGAATAGGGATTTTTAGACGACGATCAGACCTATCCTGCGTCTTGGTATAGGCGATGTAACATGGAATGGCCTCATTCTGACGGAATGTTATGCAACACTTGTTACTTATTGCCTTGAGAGCTGGTGAACATACATAATTGCAGTTTTCATTTAAATCGGCCTCGAAGGGATACCTTCAGTGCTGGTGTAGAGCCGTGCTGCCCTGCTAGTGCTGTTGCTGAGTATCTGAAGATACAGTCTCTATTTTTAGAAATATACAGAAATCTTACATTAAATGTAGCATTCTACATACAGAGCAACAATGCGACCAACCGACCCTTTTAATAAAGTTCTGGCCAACTCTCAAGTGTTATACACCCCAGGGCTTTTGAGACGCCGGAAACGCAGCATGACCCTCCGAATCGCTTGTCGAGCGATTATCCTGCGTGATCTTGATCTGTGTCGTCCTAGTAATTCCCTGCCCATTATTTGCATTATCCCGCAGATACTCCGTCGACTCAGATCCTTTCAGTGTTCCCAACGGCACACCATCCTCGTCTAGCTTGTAGTAGGACTTGGGGCCTGTAGACGAAAGCTGTGAACCCTTTGTCCCGCCTTTGACATATCGGTCTGCAGTATTGGGGTTCGAGGGAGCGGTGCTCATGCCAAATGCGCGCTTAATGTTGCGGATAACACCTGTCTCTTTGAGAATCTTGGGGATACACGGGACGCAGACGATGAAGAAGCCGCAGGTCATTTCGGCGGTGGCCCAGAAGACCAAGGGAGCGAGTGCGTAGAGAGCATCGGCGGCTTTGCCGTATTTGACAGTGACAGCTAATCGGAAGGCGGCAGATACGCAGGCTCTGCAATTTCTGTGTTAGTAGTTGTGTTATGAGCTCGAGACGTGCACTTACAGTAGACCCAGTCCAAAGATAACAGACACACCCATCCTCTTCTTCCAAGACATCTTCAGCTTCCAGATAACCTGCTGGGGTAGCAAAAAGATGGCGATATCGCAGCACAAGTGGATCGTAGCAGACGCGACCTGGAGCTTATGCAAGTCCCAGCATTTGGCGTCTGGGATTCGAAAGTCCCAGATGGCCTCGTGAGGGGTGCACTGCATGTTCAGAGCAACGACAATAGCGGTGTTGGACGTGGCCTGGACAAAGCCAATGGCCATGCATCCCCACCAGAAGATGCTCTTTGTGCGTGTGCCTTTCGGCACGAAGAGTCGACACCATTCAACGAGGATAGCGATTTTGAGAAATGGGAGGACGAAAGAGTAGCAGACTCCAAAGATGAGAACCCACTGATAGATGTCAGCTTTTGCAGTTGTGTAGTTTGGGTAGATACTCACGTAGTTCGTGGGAATTACATCCTTGAGACGGACATTCCATTGATGCACGAAATATCCAGGCGTGTCCACCATCTTGAACGTCGCATAGGCAGCACCCCAGTAGTTGCCCTTGGTTTTGTTAGATATCATGTAAAGCAGCTTCAAAGGAATCAACATACATATGCCAAGGTCGTGAGAACTTCAAAATTCGTTAGCGATTACGCGGGAAGGATCAGACTCGCTACTCACTCTCTTCAGTCTGAAACTTCTTCAGCAGATAAACCCGCCCGTAAGCTCTGAGAAGGAAGCATATCGTGGTAATTACCGCACAGAGAATAAGAACAGTATAAGCCAGACCATTCTGGTTTGGAGGGTCATTCAGATTCGACACCTCGCCCTTTGGAGGCGCAAGGGCTGGTCCATCCAGATCAATGGTAGCCATGGTGGAAGCACAGGACAACAACAACGTTTCTTGATCTTCAGGCACAAGAGTTCCAGGAACAAGCTGACTTTTAACGATCCTACGAAAAGACTTTGATCACCCATGTGAAGGAGAGTTTGGTACCAACTACCAAACGTGGCGAGCCTCAACCCCGGTATTTCGGGTCCGGGAGGCGAACCCGTAATTGCTTTTGGACCTGACACTATAGCAGAGAACTAAATATCTACAAGGTCTTCTCTTACTGGAAGGTCTTATCGGTGCAAGCCGTAATAAGTTCTTGATTGAAACATCAGTTTGCGTTAATCTTCTCCTGGCGATCATATCCAAGACTAGCTGTCAGTTCCCAAAATCCCAGCTCCTTCGTTACGGCGGGTTAGACGTCGAGAGCTAAAGTGGTTAGTGACGGGAGCTTGTGATAGTTCTCTTCCAAGTTTCCTCGGGACGTTGGTGCCGCTTGGTTATCAACCCTGTCTAGGCTGAGAATGGACTCCATATGGTGGAACCTCGGCTACAAGCTCATGCCACTTTTTGTTCAGGCGATCAATTAAGTTTATGATCTGTTCCTGGCTAGGCTTGGCCCCAACTATGCGAGTTTCGTTACTGGCGTTAGTTATAAGAGACTGGAGACTGAATTACAAAGGACTAGCAGCCCTACGGTAATGAAATACGTCCGACTTGGGAGCAGCAAGAGAGACAATGTCTAGAGTGCGACTAATCATGGAAAACGACACCCGAGCGAAGGATTCAAGTTCCCCACCTACCAAGAGAAAAGAGCGCAAACAAGGGTGAACCAACAACATGTGATCAGTCACTCCAATTTGCATCCTTCAGCAAATGCCTTCGAACCTGTTCCAGCAGGGCAGATCATTAACAAATCTAAATAGATGCATACGCTGACAACTGGGATGCCGGAAATGCTACACCCGTCTGCAGGCCAAGACAGGTGCTCCCAAATATCGGGCCCCCCCATCTCATCCCACTGCCATGAATCTGTTGACGAGACTCTGTTGCTAGTTAATAATACTCAAGCTAAGACTCTTGATGTCTGATCTCTCGCATAGCGTGATGACCACAAAGCGCGGACTTTTTATTAGCTCCCGTCAACGTCCCGCTCCAGAGTTTAAAGTTCCTTAACCCCTGGTTCCCTACTGACGTTGCATGAACTTGGCCGACTTGGCGATGTTGGTAACATCTTCATCAGAAATCTGCAGATGATCGGCACTTCATATCCTTGGATAATTGTCGGAAAACCAGGTCCCTGGTATCCGTAACGCTGCGTTGGTTCAAGAGCAGTTAATGCCTTGGCTGCATTGAAGAATCAGGCCACTTCCTTAGGTACCGCTGTTGGTTCTTCCCAAGAGCATTATTCTAACTTTTTCGTTAATTACATGCAACCAACAACTCAGTGCCATTCCTTGGAACATCCAGCTAAGAAGAAAGGGGCCAATAAATCTCCTGCCAAGAACCTACTCTCGGCTACCAGGCTCATAAATCCAGCTCAATCTCACACCCATACTCCTCCCTATCACGCATACTTTCACACACACATCTCACCATATCCACCAAGCGCCCCACGCCAGCCATGCCCAAGCAACACGTCTACCATCTTCACCCACTAGGCTGGGAAAACGACCCCGAAGAGGAACGGTTCAAGGTCACTACCCTCGACTACCTCACCGTGTGTAGCTACAACAACTACGCTCTGTTCTTCAAGCTAGAGGACTCGGAGAAAGAAAGAGCCGCTGAGATCCTCAAGGCTGGGCTGGAGAGGACGCTGGCGCAGGCGAGACACTACTGTGGGACCATTGAGAAGGATCCTGGCGGTGGCCACTCGTTTACCAAGAAGAGGGATAGTACTGTGCGGTTCTTCGTGCAGTGGCTCGATGCGCCTGAGGATGCGGATAAGTACCCTTCGTTTGAGGATCTTGAGAAGACAAACTTTAGTGCGGTGACGCTGGGGGATCTTGAGCAATGGAGTGTGCCGCCCATGACATATGGCGAGAAGCCTGAAGCGCATCCTGACAACAGCCCTGTCGTGTCAGCCTTCAAGGCCAACTTCATCCGAGGTGGTCTTGTCTTCAACATCCATCATCATCACTACACCAACGATGTCATGGGCTGGGCGGGCTTCGTCCATCAGCTAGCTGAGAACTGCTACGCTGATGTGAACGGCACCAAGCATCCAAGCTGGGACCCTCTCAACCTTGACGTCTCGCGCCTCATCAAGCAAGAACCTCCAGAAGATCAAAAGATCGATGGCCCAGCTCCCCCAGAACGCCATCCTGCTCACCAGGTCGGCGTGTCTCTGCTCTTTCACCTCCCCAAGAGCAAAGCAGCCGAGCTCAAAGCCAAGGCCACTCCCACCGACGGAACGTGGATCTCGACATACGATGCCTTCTCAGCTTTTATCTGGCGCAACCTCACGCGTATCCGAGCGCCCGTCTTCAACCCCGATCCGAAGTCGACTCTATACTGGTGCGAGGCGATTGATATGAGACGGCGAATGCACAGTCCGAAGGTGCCACCGCGTATCCAGCATAATGTCATGTTCGCTGTGACGTCTCCTACTGCACCTGTTACGCAACCAACTGTTGCTCAGATCATGTCGGAGTGGTCGCTGTCAGAGTTGGCGTCGTATATCCGCCGCTTGACCAACAGCGTCACGCAAGAGAACCTTGACAAAACGCTTGAGATGGTAGCCACCATTCGCGACAAGACCTCTTTAAACACACGAGTCGATGCGCAGCCCCCTCTATCGATTCTCCAGACAGACCATCGCGATGCAAACATCACTTCAGCTGACTTTGGCTTCGCGAAGCCAGCTACATATCGTCATCTTCTCGATCGCATCACAGAAGGTGTTATCATTGTTTACCCACCTCGCGACCCATCACCCGAGTCAGATGAAGGATGCGAGTTTGCCATCTTCTATGAGAAGAGGCTTGCTCAGGACTTGATCAATGATTCTGAATGGAGTGAGTACTTTGAGTATAGAGGCGTTGATGCCGAGGATGCCTCTGAGGCCAAGAAGGCAAATGGTACCAATGGCACAAATGGAGTGAACGGCTCTTCGTAGATGCAGATATAAATAGTCGCCTTGAATTCACCCACTAAACGCTCAATACCTTCCAGTAAAGCCTCTCCATCCTCAAACTCTCCATGAACCAGTCGTCGCCAACCTTCTTCCACGTCTCGTGATAATGCCCACCTCCAGTACCATGAACACCACCTTCATGTTCCTTCGTCCCAGCATGATACGTAACAGCCCAAATAGCTCTGATCTCATCAGGCGCAATCTGCTCCATCTCAGCAGGCCCAACAATGTGAATCGTTTGCATCGTCTTGAACTCATTCTCGAAAAACGCCACCCAATCATTCGTCGAAGACCACGAGTACTCGATATCACCCTTTGTGATCACACTGCCATCTGGATTGTGGAAGAGAAACGTCGCATTGGACAGCATGATGCTATCGAAGCGGTTCCATTGATTGGAGTCTGCGAAACGACAGTATTGCGCCTTCTTGCGCTGGATAATCGCAGACGCTTCGGGGGAGACCGCCATTTCGACAAATTAGGGTTTGTTATGGACTTGCTTGAGGGTGTAGGAGTGAGTAGGTGTTGTTTATGTTACGTTTCGATCGAGTGTATACCTACCGGGCGGAAATTCTTGTACAAGGCTGTACTAAATAAGGTTGAAGTTCAAAAAGGCTTGGCTGTCACCTAAATGTCATCTTATAGTGGCTTTGATTACATAATGATACCAGTAAGGCAACAGGGATACACTAGCATCGACAACACCTGGAGCGAGCCCATCCGTCTTTTGCAATAGTGAAGGGTAAACATGTAAAGGCTTCTACCATATGTGACTGTAATCTATTTCTTCTTGTCAGATCTTATCACTGATCCTGTCCATCTCTATTTCTTCGTCTCCATAGTCAGAGCCTCAAACCCCTCTATCACTATTATTCTGTCCTTTTGGCGAGCCGCCTCATCACTCCTCTCAACAACATCCCTCCCCTCAATCTTCCTAGCCTCCATAATACTCTTCCCCGTCTTCCTCTTCACAAGCGCCCTCGCACTCAGATACGCACCCTGACTCGGCAACGAAAACAGCCCGATCGCACCAGAACCCATCTTCGTTCCCAGATTCAACAATCCAATACCAACACCCTTAGCCGCACCAGCAGCGCCTTCTTTCTTGGCACCCCGCACAGGCTCCATGACTATACCGCCTATCCCTTCAACCATCCCGTGCGCAAAGTTTTTACCCGCTGCTATACCGCCTGATTTCCAATCCGTCACGGCACCTGGATCGTACGCTTTGCCGCCGTAGAGTTTGGGGGCGTTGCGCATTCCTTCTGTTACTGCGTAGGGGAGGTCGAGAAGCATGCCTTTGGAGTAGTGCTTGAAGAAGCCACCTACACCCGACGCTGAGCCCTTAACGGCTGCTAGTGCGCCGTGTTGGGGGTCTTTATCTTTGGTAACCGTTGGTGCTGAGGGTAGATCCATGCCTGCTGGTCTACCGAAGACATCCTCCTCCGAAGGGCGTTTCGAGTTGTCCCCCGATCGATCTCGACTTGCTGATCTGCTATGGCTTGGAGTCACTGGTCGCAGCGCTTGGATGGGCTTGACGACAATGTCAGAGGCTGATGAGACCATGCCAACTCCTGTCGTGGCGAGTGTCGCAAGTGTTGCAGTCAACGGATCCCAACGTCGGTTCTCAATATGAACTGGTTGGGGTTGATATCTATAAAATCGTCAGCAAAGTTCCCATGTTTATCGCTTTGTAACATACGCTTTGAGATTATTCCACGACACCTTTTCGCTCTCGACTAATATCTCAGCAGCCATCTTAGATAGCTTCATCTTCTTGCCCTTCTTGTCGTACAGCCATGCTGCGGAACGATTGGGTAGAAGGTCACATCGCATATCGCTGAGAGGTAGGTTGGCATGGAAGGATGCCACAGCTCGCCTGACACCGGCTTCAGATGACATCTTATCGGCGATTTGTCGTGCGGCTGCGGAAGCTTCAGGTGTCAAGCAGAACAGAATAGCTTCGGCGAGGTTGTTGCTGTTCAGGGCCTTGAAGGGAATGGGAGCTGGACCTGCACCACCGGCGTGGACCATGTTACCCCAAAACGGTTGGCTATCCACCATGGTCAGCATGAGCAGTTGGTTGGGAAGACGAAGACCTACTCTCCAAAGAAGGGAACGATGGTCGTTGGTTTCGCGTTGAGAAGCCCGCAAGCTGTGGTGCCTGCTCCGCCGTGATGTATCACCGCGGTAACTTGCTGAAATAGCCACTCATGCGGACAATCTCCCAGGAAGAAGACTTGATCGTCACCACTTGAGTCACCGCCAAGCTTGCTCCATCCCCGAGAAACAATTGCCCTTGTTCCTGTCGCACGAACAGCGTCCAGAATTGTCGCTGTTAACTTGTCTGGGTCGTCGATTACGATACTGCCAAAGCCGATGTATATCGGTGGCGGACCGCTGGCCAAGAACTGCTGCAAATCTGGCGCAGGTTGATATTTTGGGGCATCGCGGAAAAAGAAGCCGCAGACATCTGTCACGGTTATTATCAGCGAACATCCAGTAAGGGTATGGATCGGGACACACCAATATTCTCAGGCCAGTCGGCTGGCTTGGGTACTAAAGCTGGGGACCAGCAGTATGTAACTGGAACCCCCAGGGTCTCCGTCAAACAAGGCCCTTCGCTGAAAGGAATCGCCTCCAGATCTATTGTGCCTCTCCACGCATTGATGATATCGCCGAGTCTGTCTGCGATTAGCACACCGTCACCTTGGGACAATTGATCAAAACTCACCCTTGCCAAGTCATCCACTCAACCAATGAGTAAGACACGTAATTCGCAGCCGTCGCCGACATGTCACTCCCATTGGCCTTGAGATTCGCAAGTGGGTGACAGAACTCTCTCGTACTCGTCCACGGCATCGTGAACATGAGATGCAATGGGATACCGAGGGCTTGCGCACAATGGACATGCGCAAAGCTGGGCGGGTTTGCAATGATGGCATCTGCAACGAAGGGTCGTTCTGTGAGCTCGTCAGGCTCAATGCAGGAACTCCAGCACTTGTGCAGCATCTCGTCCACCATCTTTCGTTTTCGTTGGATTTCGCCTCCGCGTAGTGTCTTCATGCTAGGGAAGAGACCAGGGTTTTTAACCATGTAGGCCATCAGTCTTTAAAGAGCCGTTAGCTGCGTCGATAATTGAGTCGAAAGGAACTTACTCCGCGGGATCACCGCCGATGGAAAAGAACTCAAGACCTGACTCTCTCACAAACTTATCGAATTGCCCGTGTGTCGCAAGTCGCACCCGATGGCCATGGCGCTGCAATTCTGCGCCCAGCGCAACGAAAGGTTGAACGTCGCCTCGACTACCAACAACCTGGATAACGATATTGAGACGAATGCTCTTTTCACTTGTCTCGGTGTACGCAGGCGGTTGGTTCTGTCCATAAGAAATGGGAGGCTTTCCCGTTGGAACCAGTTTGGATAGTCGCCGAGCGATTCTCGAACTAAGGTCGATTTCAATTCGTCCATCTTCAAGACTAGTTGCCGTGGCTTGTAGTTCTGCCAGCGCTTCATAGGGCGGAAGCTCGTCTGGTAGTAAGGCGCTATGCTCTCCATTTGCTGGGAGCTCGAAATATCTCGTCTGTCGGCTGGACTGTTCGTCATCTGGTGTTTGAGACATTTTTGCGTGGCAGATGAAGATGGGGGAAATAGGAACTAATTAAGAATCTTCTCAGATGCCGGGCGGCAAGACGGCATGTTATAAGAAATCCGACCGCGAAACATAACGGAAAGACCGAAACGACGCTATCGCCAAATACGCGTATCACAAGAAACACTCGTACACGAAAACCCGACTCATGGCTCCAACGTAGGGGGGTCAGAGCCACCGACAACATGGAATATATATCGGATAAAATGATTGTTTCAAAAAAGCTAAAATACGAGAAATACATAAATTTAATCTCCGACCGGATATACATACGTGTTCTGTGCAATCGAAAGAGAATCCCATTGATAAGTGTCGAGTTACGTGGAGACTACCAATACGCGTATGGAGAATGCAAAAGCTTTGCTGAGCCGCCTTGACTCGGTTCCCGCTTCGCGCTAGACTTTATTAGCTATAGCTTCTTGTGTGGGGCTTACGACACGACACGTTTACGTTCTGAAAACAATTTCTAGGTGAGTTTAGGGTAAGGATTAGGTTACAATTTCCAGGCCATACGAATATCTCTGCTAAGTCTTATAGGTAAATCAGAATATACCTACAATATCACTTAGGGTCAGTGCCTTTGTTGAAAGCCAGCGTTTTATAGTAGAGTTGTATCTCGAAGCTTCGACGTAACAGAACCCTAACTGCTGGATAATTGTGTAGTTCCGTTGAAACACGTACACGCCAGACTATTGATTACGTCAAAAGAAAAGCTGGTTTTATGTGATGCATGTATCATAAGGCTTTGAACTTCGTTTTTTGTCTATCGTGTATCTCAGATTACAATTTTTCTTAACACGCTTTCCATTCCGTCATCCGCGCCATCGGCTAAACAATGCCGCCAACTAACTTGTATATAATTCCAACAGGACCAAACGGACGAGTAGCTCAGTCACCATAATCAGAACCATCCACTTGGACTGAGCGCCTTACTTCTCACCATGGCCACGCCGAACGCCATTCCGCTTGAAGTACTTATGATCTTTCCAAGCGATAACAGCCGCCCAAAAATTGACGATTCTGCGCAGTGTCAGCCACTTCCTTGATAAGCATGAGGCAAAGCAACTTACGTAACGACCAGCGCCACCAGGCCAACCAAGATACCAAGTGCGCAATTTGCACCGATACAGACTCGAGTGGCCATGTTGAAGGCCAATCCCATCACCACCGCCCAGAAGACGATGTCCATGGTGTTGAGAATCGCATTTGCCTTGAGGCTTCCGAATCTTTTGAACTTGTCGACCTTTTGGGTGATGTATTCGTAGGCCAGGAAAGCGTATGATTTAAGACTCTGTGAACCTGTGAGCTTGTTTCATGTTGTGTTGGTTGAAGACCGAAGGTAGCTTACCATTGTGATGGCCATGATGTCTGACCTGGTCATCGGGTATCCCGATGGTTTTGTCGCAAGTTTGGCGATACCGAGGATAAAGGCGATAGTAATGGTGACGACCTGGAGGATAAATACTTTGTTCTTCCAGCTGTGCTCGAAGAAGCGGCTGTCGAAAAAGTCTCTGATGCCCATCGTGTTGGTTGTTTGATTATGAGGTGGAGATTGAATGGCAGAGTGCACGCGGCGAAAGACGGGAAAAAGATAGTCAAGTGTAGGTACGTCAGATCCCAAGTTTGAAAATGGGCAAAGACGTTTGATCAAGATCTCTTCTGGATCTGATGTTGATATATATAGGTAGGTTGATTGTTGTTATGATATGGGCCAAGCTCTCTCTATACGCGTATACGATCTTGGCGTTTCGGGGTAAGCCGTAACTTACGCGTAGATCAGATCGCAGATAAGCTCAGCCACGATGATTAGCTGGAATGGAGTGTTTCATTCAATCGCGAAAAATATCTTTCCTAAGAGACATATAGGCACTATAACCCAGAATAGGCAGGGAGAGTTGATTACCACGCCTTGACGGCCGAGACTGATCATGTCAGTGCTCGCCACTGGTGACTCTATTCAGTTGACTTTACCCCATCTCTCTGCAAGTCAGTAGTCTCTTTGACCCATTTTCGGGTCTAATAGCCATTTCATGGGTTAGGAATGAGATATTTATTGTTATGTGTTGGTGATGACCCGTGATGAAAAAGAAGCCGCAGGGCTTTGAAACAGAGATCTACAGTCTTGGCAAGAAAGCAGCCTGTCATTGGTTGCGTAACCGCCAACAGCATTGATGGACTGATGCCTAGATGCCGATGCGCGTGAGTGGAAGAGTCAGATAAAGTCGACTACGCCGCACAGAATCTGACATGTCTATACCAGAGTGCACTCATTTCAACATTGACTTCTCACCGTTGAAACAACAATCATAGAGGCCTCAGCCTGTTCAAATCTGGACTGTTATCCTTAAAATGGCTCCCATGGCCATAAGATCAATTGCACTGCTGCTCCTCGCGACTCAGTCTCTATCACAAACCGTCAATTACCAAACAGTCAATATCTTCCACAAGATCCCAAGCGACGTCGACCAATGCATCCGACCATGTCTCTTCCGCCCCAACAACGCAAACGCCGACGTCGGCAGCGCTCTAAACTGCGGCGCACCATACCAGGAAAAGTGCTACTGCGCGACCGACAGCGATAACGCGAAAGCCGTCAGCAAGCATATCGACAGCTGCGCACAGGCGAGTTGCTCAAATGGAAAAGAGTCGCAGGATGCTGAAACCATGAGGCATTACTACGCTTCTTACTGTATGGGCAATGGATACTCGGCGGAGGCAATGGAGGAATGGTATACAGGTACCGAGGCTCATGTTATAGGGACGGGTACAGCTACTGTAGAGGACATGTGGGGTTGGGGAACAGGAACAAAAACGAGGGCGAACATTTTTAGTGACGCGACGCCTCCATCTTGGGCGAGAACGAGAATGTCAGACGTTTTTCCTGACGCGACAGCTCCATCTTGGGCGGACGACGAGGATAATGGTGGCGCGTGTCCAACGAGCTTCAAGTTGCTCTCCATAGGGACTCCGATACTTGTGGCTCTTTTTCAGTGGATGTAGGGGTTAAGGATTTATCTGAGATATTACTTCAAACGATAATCTATAGTTTGAGAAAAAAGATTTTAAATACATGAAAGGCAAATTAAATTTAACAAGAAGTCATGCTTTCAAGTGCCGCATAAAAGTCAGCTAAATCTGGCTTCTCATCTCGTACTGGAATGCATAGAGCAAGCATCTTCATAAAACCAACCCCGAGTCGAAATCCTGCGAATCCTTCAGTTATATATCGACCATACATCCACTGTGACAGTGATGCAACATCAGCTAATGTTACGCCACTGCTATCGCTGATATCAACGCGCTTTTTGACAATTTTTCGGAGGGGTGCCCATTCTGCGATCTCTATCAGAACGCAGCCGAGAGAATATGCATCCATGTAGCGTTCGAAACTGTCCGAAGGCTCTCCGAGAGCCTTGGGATGTCGATAGATGTCCCGTGAGAGATCCTCGGATGGCTGTTCGCTGATTTCGGTCGGCGAACCTTGTCGTGCGAACGAGAAACCGCAGAGATAGGGTCGACCTAGTTGGTCGATTGACGGCCTAGAGGTTGGAGAGACGAGAAGGATGTTTTCAGATCGCATGTCTTTATGGAGCCAGCCCGCTGTGTGGAAGCTTAGGAGCGTCTGGCACACCTGCGCAGCCAGACGAAGTCGCATGCCAATATCTGGCAGTGGCCCGCTGGATTTCGATAATGCACTGAGCAGGGAGGGAGGTTTCTCGGTGCCAGATGGGAAACGGAAGACCAGCCGGAAACCTCCTTGCTCTTCAGTGTACCCCTGGCAAGGGAACGTCTGAAAGGATGGCGTGGGAGGCTGCGAGAGTAGACGCACGAGAGCTTCAACACGTGGTTTAAGCTTCGCTTTCATCCTCGGCTGTACACGCTTCTCTTCTATCAGCACGGTGTCTCCCTGGTAAAGGGCAGATCCAATAGCTGATGTCATCATATGAATATCAGACAGCTTCGAAGGATCCAGAACCGTTGGGACTTCTGCTCGTAGCACGCGGCTGGTTCCATCATCGGGCCGCGCTTGTTGTTGGGCATCACCTGATGCGAGCAAAATATGCTGTGCCTTCAGGCCTGCTGAGGCAGCGAGGCAGTTTTTAACACCAGCATCTGTGAATGAGTCTTGTAGAGATTTCTGAAGATCTCGAAGACCATTTATATCTTGACTCGTTTGAATCGCGAGTTGTAGCGTCTGGTTGACTGCTCGAGACGTCTGGATTCGGTGAGGAATGTCTAAGAGAGACCAAAGCCCATCGACTAGACCGGTCACATCCTGCACAAGCTCTGCATACTTTTTCTTGTCAACAGCGGCCCAATAAAGACGCCGTGGGAACCGATTCGCGGTGTTGAGTGTAGATGCGCGCTTGAGGATGCCCTGGCGAATCTCGGATGACACAATATGCGAAAGGATCGACGAAGCTGAGTTATCCGAGGCGACGGCCGGTTCAGAAGGGACCAAATCATCAGAACCATCAGGCGGAGACAAGAGTTCCAGTTTGTAGCGCTTTTTTAAAGCGTCCGTTGAGGAGAGGAGCTGCTCTAGCTGGAACAAAATGAGAGCGGCAGGATGTTTGTGTATCTCGAGTGATCCATCGTCCCTGGGAGGGTTGAGGCCGATCGCCCTAGCCCATTCAATGAGTCGATGCTCTTGGAGTACGAGTTTTGTTCGTTCGATGGCTGCATCCTTTCCGATATTTCGAGCGTCAGATATCAAGGTGAAACCCCTAACACAGCTGGCAAAAAGATCGAAAGAGAGCGACACCACGGCTAGAGCTGTTCCCGGGTCCATGGTAAATTTGCAATCGAAATTTCTCCCTTATAAATAACTATTAGGTCTTGGTCTCGGTTGATCGCCCACGGGGTTTGTGAGCGCGTGGTTGTGAATGATGCCTAACCAGCCTAGCAAGATCCTAGCCTACCTGTTGTAAGAGGCTTATGCAAGTGCAATTATCCGATATTCAGATCCGCGAGCACTGAACTACTTCACTGGCGCATCCGACTTTTTAGGCTCTTTTCAGTCGCGATGGATATATCTCTTCGCTAAAATATGGTTAACTCCTTCGACCACGGAGTGACTTATTTTGAGCCCACTCCTCCACTTTTTGGTCCACTCCACTTGGTATCTTTCGCAATAGTCCTCTAGTCGCTCTAACAATATCGCCAATGGCAAAGCAGGCTGAGGCAGACTGGAGTACCTCAGCCGCAAATCAGTAATTACATAACAAACAACTAGTTTATGTGCTTACCAGCAACACAGGGCCCTTGAAAGAAGCTAAGGCGTCCCCCGCCAGGTAAACGCCCGGGCCAACGTTCCTCCTTCATGCTTTGAGTTGAGCAGCTTGGACCTCTATCACCCCATTACTGATTCCCTAAAACGAAATGGATTCCTCGTCAGGAAGAAATCTGACTTCTTTTAGGGGAGAAACCTCTGATCCTACGACGTTCAAACCATATGATCCTGAAACCCTAGACGATGCACGCTTCATCCCCAACGCCTTGGACTTTGCCTACCGAGCGTTCTTGGCCGACAATGCTGTGACATTATCGGTCCCTCCGGTTTTTTCGAATGCACAAGCTGTGGATAGCGCATCATTCGCTGGTCGGGGCGCAAGCTTCACCGTCTATCGACGTCGCATCCCGCCCCAGAAGACCCTAACGTCGCGTACAAACATGGATGGCCTCTTGATTGAGATTAAGGATAAACGCAAGCTACCGGAGGTAGTAGCTTACAAAGTGGCCCTAATCGAGTTTTCGGACAAAGGTGAGGCCACTCAAACCTCCCAGCACGCCATAGACGCGGCGATCATGGAGCTCTATCTCTCGACGCACCGCCCAATCCTGCAACACCCGAACCTCGTCGACTTTCTTGAATTGGCATGGGGCGCAAATCCGTTTAATTCTTCGCAGAAACTACCAGTGCTCATGGTGGAGTTTGCGGAATACGGGAGTCTCTCGCAGCTGCAACAGAGGGAGTATCTCGGTGTAGAGACTCGGCGTAAGCTCTGCCTTCATGTCTGCAAAGGTCTGCATATGCTTCATTCATGCGGCATAGTTCATGGTGACATCAAGGCCCAGAATATCTTGGTATTTCCAGACGAAGAACACAAGTACAGAGCCAAAGTGAGCGACTTTGGCTACTCGCAGGTGATAAATGCTGAAAGAGACAGCCTCTTGCTAGGAGGAACCCGGCCATGGAAGGCCCCCGAAGCGAAGACAGCAGTCAAAGTATCAGACGCAAAGCATACTGACATATACTCATTGTCCCTCTTCATCTGGTGTACATTTGCACATGGTCAAAACATCTTCAAACTCTTCGTGGATCCCTCCAAGAAAGGCGATGAATTCTACGCGGAAGCTGAGAAACTGAAGGAAACTGGAGAACTAGCTGCCCAGAACGATATTTCTACATGGTACTGGAAAGCTATTACGGCTACTACTCATGGCGACACCGGCCAGTTCCTCCAGCACTTCCAGTCTCTCCAGCAGCAATTGGAGCAACTGCAGCAGAACACAGCACAGGCCAACCGCCTGGAAGTTGGCATTGACGACATAGAAAAGATTCTTTGTGCCATCCCACCCGTGTTTTTCCAAGCCTTGGAGCCACTGAAGCAACAGTTGATCACAACTGTTCAACGTTTAGGTTCATATGATGCGATGAAAAGAGCTGTGACAATTGGACTATCGAATGAGCCACAGCAAAGGGACCTCGACCAAATCATGATCGCCCTGGGCCACAGTGGTTCGTTTACTGAAGACAGGTTGGCAAATTCCCAAAACGTGATACATGATAAGAAACTAAGCGAACCAGCGCGGAGCCGAATCAAGTGCTAAAATCGAACCTGAATGTAGGTCATAATAAACAAAGTCACCCGTAGAAGGCATTGAAAACTCATCTCGTATAGCAACATTTCTTCACGTGGCGCCACTGGACGGGAATGGGCCCTTCGGTTCAGAGGTACCTGACAACAACATACATCCAAAGAGGCGAGGGGGAGGTCAAGAAAGGCATGGTAAACCCACCAGAGGCTTTCCTCCTCACGGCTCTCTACATCAACGGATACGGCGTAGACAAGAATACATCGCAAGCGATCAGATGGCTCTTTAACGCCTGGGGAGTGAAGCATCCACTGGCGTCAGCATACGGGTACCGAATCGCACGTGCCATTGGGCGCACACCTGATAACCCAGATAGCGTGATCGAAACCCTGGAACTAATGGCCCTGCGTGGTTCAAGAACTGCCCTCGAAGATCTCGCCACGCTCTCCAAGGATACCTACGACAAAACGAAGAAAACTATCCGTAACGTCCTTGGAGGCACAGGCGCGAATTTCTTTTGGAAGACAGAAATGCTTCACGGATTTGCTCACAATATGTGGATCAGAACTTTCGAAAACATTCCCATCATGCTTGAGAACTTTTCTCAGTTCAATTCCATCGCTGAGTACACAGCCAACAAGAGAGGTGACCGCATTCTTCATGTGGCCGCAAGTTGTGGCCAAACGGAAGCCATCAGGGCTCTGTTGAATCACTTTCCGTCACTTGAAGTTAACCAGCTCAACGACCAAGGCGAGACGCCGTTCTGTGTGCTTGCCGCGCAGGACAACATGATACGGTCATGTGGCTCACTTCGAATGGAGCGACTGCATCGGCGGCACGGAATGGAGAGTCTCCGCTTCACTGGCTCATATCCTTTGATGATGAAGAGGTCGAAAGCGTTGGCCTGGCACTGATCCAAGCCGGCGCGGATACAAATGCCAAGACTACCACATTCATCGCCTACCAAGGGTCTTTTCCGGCATCGCTAGATGTTGATCGGCTCCCGGAGGGTTATCCGATCGGATGGGGTGAGTGTTTTCTATTCTATATCCATTCTCACGCCTTTCATATCACGCCTTTCATAAAGTACATGACTCGGAACTTTTAGTACATTAGAGTGGCTAATGTGTGAACTAGCGACTCACTGTGGCCGTCCCAAAATTGTCAAATTCTTGCTATCCCACACGGCCGATCCGAGGATGTGTAACACATCGTGGCCTCGTGCAAGAAGTGCGTTGGAAACTGCAGCATCACAGCTTCGTTCAGAGTGTCTTGAGTTGATGATCCACGCCATCGAATACTTCAACCTCGAACAAGGGGCAGAGAAACACGGCGGCTTCTTGGTGACAAGCCTCCTTCAGCAGGCCGTTTACGGCACCAGCCTATTTGACATGATACTCTACCATGGGCCGAGATATCAACAGGCGATGGAATCCACATTCCAGTGCCTATTGCCAAGGACCAGCAGGGTTGCCTCCCCCAACGGCTACGGCGGCTTTAACCAAACGCTTCTATATTTGGCTGTCTCACTAGCTCGAGATGAATTGGCTGAATACCTCCTCAAGCACGGAGCTGACGTCATGAAAACTGGAGAGAACTACGATGAACAGGTTCTTCAATCCCAAGATGTTGGTGCGTTCAAAACGGCTGACATTAACCGCGCTTGCGGCATTGACTTGCGAACGCCGCTCCTAGAGGCGGTTCGATGGAATCGACCCACGATGGTCAATCTTCTCCTTGAGCATGGATCACATGCCACGGAGGCTTCTAATAATCCATTCAGTGGGCAAGCTTCAGCGTGGACCGCTCTCCATGTCCTGGCGCACGCAGGGCAAAATGTTACGCGACTCGTCCAACCCCTTCTTGACCACGGCGCCCCTCTCGACGGTTTTCCGGACGAAGTCGGCAAGACCGAATCCCCGCTACTCGTCGCCATGCAGAGAGACCTTTTCCAGCTCGCTGACAGCTTTATATCGCATGGCGCCGATATCAACTTGACCAGTATGAGCAGCGGCCACCTGAGCTTCACAAACCCTACGACCATCTTTGGCCATGTCATCGCCTCCAACGCGCGAAATTCAATCGCACGTCTCCGCTACCTCCTGGACAGAGCAGACTGCTTAGACTTCATGGTCGAGCCAACCAGGCAGTGGACGGCGCTTCACCGCGCCGCAGCCGCTCACATCGACGTCGAGTTCCGCGCGACAGATGCGACCGAGGCGGCTGAGCTGGACTGGACCGATATCGACTGGAGTGCAAACCGCGAGATTATGAATGAGCTACTACGGCGATTTGATGATTCGGGGCAGGTTGACGCTGTTGAGGGAAGCATGGGGCTAACGGCGATGCACCTGGCAGTTCTCGCTGGTAATGACGCCGCAGTAAAATTGCTTCTTGACAAGGGTGCCCGCAGTGACGTGCCGAGTGCAGATGGCAAGGGACCCACAGCCGCTGAGATGGCATTTGGAATACAGGTGGAGAGATTGTCTATAATCGAAGAGGGTGCCCGACCTGGCAAGGAGGAGGTGGCGGCTCGTAAGAGGTGTAATGATCTTCTAAATCCGCGAGCCCAGCGTACAGCATGAGCGAGCCAGCATACCAACATAATTAATGCCAGAAAGAGCCGCTTCAAAGATAATATAAACTATAAATCGGACTTTAGGCATCTAAAGAAAAAGAAACAAACCCGACTTAGAGACTAAGGAGGACTACAGTTTTCTGGTTTGTGGAGTCTATTAGTGAAGTCTCAGGATCTATCGGTCAGATGCTTTTGGGTATTAGTCTGCGACGTAATAGAAAGGACTTGTCCTTGTCATGTGTTCACTGTATACAGTAAATGAGTCGACGGGGTAACAAACGCCGAGGTGGAGAAAGACCGAGGTGAGTAGAACGAGATATAAACGAGGTAAACAATGCGGTAAACGAGGTCATACTTACACCCAACCCTTGCTTCTCGGGAAAACAGATATAACATAACATGAATAGCCCCTGAAGTGAGTTGTGTATTGAAAGCGATGCGCCATGTAAGGCTGGAAAATTTAAGAAGAGACGAGTGAATAAAACAAAGTCACACCAAGAAGGGGAACGAGATAGTTAATAAGCTACAATGTACGGAGTAGTGCATCCGATTTCAGGAACGAGCCTAACCCACCAAGGCGCCTATGATTCATGGGACCTTATTTCCCCACGGGGTAGTCCCCTGAATCGGCAGTGCTAATCTCAATATGTCTAAGTTTCTCTATAAACGCTTGGTGAGTGCCGGGGAATCGCCCCAGAGGGGGTTCACTTCGCCATAATAAACAGCGACAACTAATTTAGACAATGCATTGGGGATGTCAATCTCGCTCACGACTTGCCCGAGACGCGAGATTGGAAATGTATATAAAAGAAAAGCCTCCACTCCGTAGCGCCAGTCTCCTCGCTGACAAGTACAGTACATTCATTATCACCCAACCCTGCTACTGGTCACTCAGTTTCGATGCGTCTCTACGGATGCCAATCGCTCGCCTACACTGCTGCGATCAGTGCAGTCCTCGGGCAAGTTATCTCACCCTTGTCCGATTCGGTCCAAGGCTTCGCAGCTCCGGCAGCCGAGTATCGTCCCAAGTTCAGATACTGGTAAGCAACCTCCACCACCTCACGAAACATCAATCTCTTACTCATATCCTGCATTAAAGGATTCCTGATGCAGATGTAGACCACGATGTCCTCAAAACCGACATTCAAGACCTCCGAAAGCTCGGCGCCGGCGGCCTAGAATTCCTCCCTTTCTACAACTACGGCTTCGGTGGCGTGAACGACTCGAAGATGGAGACATATGCCTTTGGTAAACCAGCCTTTAGAGACGTTCTCCAGATTGCACTTGAAGCTACCAAGGCGAATGGGCTGTCAATGGATGTGGCGCTGGGTGCTAGCCAGGGTCAGGGTGTCCCATCCAAACCGCTTACTCCTGGTCTTGCTGTACAGCTTGTGTATGGAAAGGTATCTGTCAAAGGAGGGGAGAAGTTCGACGGAGCGTTGCCAGCTGCTGATATCAACTGGAATGAGAATCTGGGGTATATTCATCCGCAGGAGAAGATTGGTGGTAACCATCTTATCGGAGTTTCCGCCGCTGCTGTTGCATCTAGTAAGTCACTCGCCCCATGCACTCACGTCACCTGTTACTGATGCCTTTTCAAGAGAATGCCTCGGACGAGAGCAAAACCTACGTCTCCCTTCATGAGAAGTCCCTCGTCGATCTCTCCAACAACGTCAAGAATGGCAAGCTCACATGGACAGCACCGAAGGATTACAAAGAGTACGTTTTATTCGCGCACTACGAGCGCTACACCAACCAGCGATCGTGTGATGGCGTGCCCACCGATGTCATCGCCAACGGCTCCTGGGTGACGGACCATTTCAGCGCCGCTGGGGCAAAGCTAGCTTCCCAGTTCTGGGAGAAGAACCTATTAAGCACCCAGATCCGTCAATTGCTCAAGGATGTTGGCAAGCATAGTAAGTTCAATCTCGTAGCCATTGGTATTGACCTTTCTTACTTATGAATAGCTTGGGAGGACAGCATGGAGATCCAAGCTTCACTTTACTGGTCTCCTGGGTTCCCTGATCGCTTCAAGTCTAAGCGCGGCTACAACGTCATCAAGTATCTTCCACTGCTGTTCCATAAGTCGACTTCCTTTACAGCCGCCCAGGCTCCATACAACACTACATTCTACCTCGATGGAACTCCGGATGATGGACAGAGCAAGTACCTCCAGGACTACCGGTTGACCTTGAACGAGGGTTACCAGGAGTATCTGCAGACCTTTGAAGACTGGGCTGAATCTCTGGGCCTTTCCCACTCGTGTCAAGTTGGGTATAACATTCCCTTGGACATTGTAGGTCTCTGTAATTCCAGTGCTATGAACTGTTTCTAACACGTTGATAGCTCGCCGACGTACCGCTTGTCTCCACTCCCGAACTCGAGTCTCTGGCATTCAAAACACCAGATCAAATGTCACAATTCGTCGGTCCTGCCCACCTCGGACGTCGCAACGTCATCTCCACAGACATCGGCGCTGTCCCACAAGGAGCATACAGTCTGACCATCCCCTCGCTCGTCAACCTCTTCCACGACGCATTCGCAGGAGGGGTCAATGCTATGATGATCCATGGAATGACTTACACTGGTGAGCAACTCGGATCTACATGGCCTGGATTCACTCCGTTTCAGTATATCTACACTGAGCTATGGAGCCCAAAGCAGCCGGCGTGGAAGTATATGGGTGATATGATGAACTATACTGCCAGAAACCAGTTTGTACTGCAGCAAGGAGTGGCTAAGAAAGACCTGGCATTTTACCTGTACAAAGATCCTTTTGGCATATCTGATGAGTATAATGGCACAGATCTTCGCGCTAGTGGTAAGAACCAGCTGTCACGCCATGCCGTGACCTTCTGCTAGCCGAATCTCTAGGCTTCACGTACGAGTATCTCTCGCCAGCGAACTTTGGCTCAAAGGCTTTCAAGGTTACAAACAGGATCCTAGACTCTGCAGGTGCAGGATACCGCGCTCTTGTGCTCGATCAGCAACAGTTCATCACTGCCGATGCATCGCAAAAGCTCGTTGAGTTGGTCGATGCCGGTCTACCCCTCGTTTTTGTAGGCAATCTCCCCACCACGACCATCGGAACGAAAGGCCAGGATGTTTTGACGAGGAACATCTCGAAGCTCAAGGGACCCAAGTACTCCAACATTGTTTTCATCAAATCCGTCGATGACCTGCTCAACGCACTAGACAAACTTTCTGTCAAGCCCCGAGTGTTGACAAGCTCAGACGCTGCGAAGAACCTTTACACCGTGTGGAGGTCAGACAAGAGTTCGGACTATCTTTTCCTCTTCAACAAGGGCCCATCGGCATCTTTCGAGGTCACGGCAGAGGTCGAACAGGGTAAGGTTCCTTACAGGCTCGACGCATGGACTGGACAACAGATGGCTATGGCATCGTTTAAGAGGCCCTCTGGTAAGATCAGTTTACAAGTGTCTCTGAAGGAACGCCAGACAGCTATCGTTGCGTTTACAAGTGGGAAGTCGAAGACAAGCATAGTCTCCCAGTCAAAGAATGTCCTCGACGCTTCCTATGGTTCTTATGGCAAAGAAGGTATCTCTGTCATTCTGGGAGATGCCAAGGAAGCTTCCCTGACATTGTCCAATGGACAGACCAAGAAGATTCCCGCTGCTAGCAGCAGTGACAAGAAGAATGCTCTTAACATCGACATCAGCAACTGGAACTTGACGCTTGAGTCATGGGTCCCCGGTCCCGACGAGGCAAAGTCCGCATCTGTCAAGAAGGTGATGAAGCTTGGCACTCAGAAGACCTTGAAGCCCTGGTCCGAAATCTCTGGAGCACAGAACATATCAGGCGTAGGTACATACACAGCTACCTTCAAGGTCGCGCAACTCCCAAGCAAGGATTCCATCGCTGTACTGCAATTCGGCCCCGTACTCAACACCATCCGAGCATGGATCAACGACAAGCAGCTCTCGGCGATTGATATTTACGATGCTCAAGTCGATGTGTCGGACTACCTAGTTAAAGGAAGCAAGATCAGCCTGTAACATACATGTTACCAGTTCAAGTCAGCCAGAATGGGGAGATTGGCAGTAACTGATACTGCTTGATGTAGTGGGTAGTTCATATGTAATAGGACAATATTGTCTTCAAAGTTCCAATTTTTGTGGGTGTTCCAATCTTCAGATATGTACAGTTCCCTCCGATGGCCCAGTGAAACGCTTGGAAAGACCTAATAGCCAAGATGAGACAATAAAGGCCAGACTGATTGCAAAAATAACAACTAGGTAATTCATAGAACTTCCAGTAACAGGCTGAGCAACAGGAAATGCAAAGGCCGCACTGAAGAAAAGCATGAAGACGGTTGCCAGCGCATTGACAACATATCCATATCTGCCCAACGAGAAAGCACGCTCTGGCAATGAATCGCGGCCGGTGAATAACAAGGCAGTTTGTGGAAGTACAACGGTGATGTTGAGTGCGAATAGAGTCAGGTTGATGAAGCTGCTATAGGCCGTTTTCGAAGCGATGTAGAGGATACCGATGATGATTTGGAGGCAGAGCATGATGGCCGTTGCGCGGACTGGGTTGGACCACCTGAGGCGAGAGAAATAGGCAGAATAAGGAACACCGTCGTCTCGAGAGAATGACCACAGAATTCGAGATGAAAAGACAAAAAGGTTGAGAATGATGTGATAGAAGACGAGAATGTAGTAAATCGCCCAGATCGTCGTTGCGGTCTTGGATCCCAGCGCCTGATTATACACTTCCATAATAGGCGCACCTGAAGCGATAAGTCCTTGGACGTCTTTGATGACATACATAAGACCAATGTTCCAGGCAATCACAGTGATGATACCCAGTATAATTGTAGCACCGATGGCGATGGGGATATTCCGGCTCGGGTTGTCGACCTCTTCCGACAGATGACTTGGCGCATCAATACCGCAATAAGCCCAGAGACAGCTCGCGAGACCAATCATAGCAGCCCAACCATCCGTCCACCCAGAAACATTTGTGAATTCTGTAAAGACAAATTTACTGGGCTGCTTGACTTCTTGCACGGCTAGGAGTGTTGCAAGCGATACGATGAAGCCGATTATCGAGAGCCACAACACTGAAACGCCGATACTACCAATGGCAGTTGGGAATCGCGATGCAGCCAGGAAGGCGATGGTACATAGGCAGATGTGGACCAGATAGACATGCCAGCTCTCAGCGACATACGTCTTATTCCACAAAGACACCAGGCTAAGGATCGACTGTGCCACAAAGAAACTGCACGAAGCTGTAGCTCCCACGGTGTACAGAATGGACATCCACCCTGTGAAGAACGCAGCGAATCGACGTGTTGAAGCTGGAAACGTCATGTAGACAATGTGATACTGGCCACCTGCATATGGAAACGCCGAAGCTAGCTCTGCGTAACCTGCTGCGAGGATGGACATGACGATGCCGCCGACGAGAAGGCCGTAGATGAGAGTTGGTCCAGCGCCGCATGAGAGAGGAACGGCCAGACCTGAGGCGAAAGCTACCCAGGAGTTCATGGTTGTGAAACCGAATGCAATTGTTGATACAAGTGTGAAGCGCTTTCGCAGGTGTGTTTGTTGATAGTCTGCATTTTCGATTTGAGGTTTGTCAACTGGTGAGGGATCGCATGAAATCACTGAGGCAATGGCTGACTGCTCAGAGGGAGCCATTGGGTGATGAGAGTCGCCCTTCATGGTCGCGTACACAGGCCAACAGGTAGGGAAGCTGATGGTGATGATATTGGCAAGTATCTCCCAGTGTTACTGCTCTAGAAGCGGCGGGAGTTCCATGTAAGACTAGTAGAGAAAAAGAAACGATGAGCGACATTGACACGATGCATTGATGTAGAGATGGGCAACATCTATATAGCCATCCTCTCCAGTGCTGCCATCTTGACTCAATGGAAATACTAGGCCCGGTGTTGCGATAAGAATGATGCTTCGCTTGACGTTGTCGTCTTGCTAGCTCTAGATAAGGCAACCGAACAGCTTGGATTGTGGAGTAGCTTCAGCGTCAAGGGCGTCAAGAGCGATAAGAGTGGCCTAAAAGCTTATCTCTAAGTTTCGGGTGCAATAACTAGGAATGAGACTAGGGGAGGGCGACAGAAATCTTTGTGCAACATTAGCCTAGTGTGTGCTCTACGCTTGGGACATATTTCTATCAACCCTGCCACTAATGCTTCCTCGGACCAACGGTAGCTTGCTGATTGACTTTATCGTAAAAGTACGGGGAAACCCTGCAGCAAATGAACTTGACGTCTCCGAACCAAGTTAGTTATTGCGTATCCATAGTCCGGAGCTGAATCACGTTCCACTCATCTTCTCTTCTCCCCCTTTCCATGTCACCCCAAACACTACCTGCAGCAACCTTGGCAGTCATGGCCACCCCATTACCCACCAGCAATCTAGACTCGCCCTCAGCACCGCCGACAAAAAAGCGCACTAAGAAACCTTTCAATGCGCTGGCAACCGTCTTCATGCTTTTCTTCAGTGCGGCCTTTGCATTTCCTGTTGCTCAGCCTGTTACATCGATATCAACAACCAGTGGCTCGGGACCATAAACAGAACCTGCAATATACTCCCCATCCGGCCCAATGATACTCGAACCGCCCGTGAAGAGATCTGTTGAGCCAGCGCCTTTGACATAAGCTTCCAACAACTCGGGCGGAACAGACTCTCTGTCAAGGTACGAAGCTGCAGCTACAACGAAGCATCTGCCTTCAAAAGCGTACTGCCGAGAAGCAATTTGGTGCGCTGAAGGCATGTCGGGCCACAGTGCGGTATGGATCTGCTCATCTTCGGTGTGCAGAGCTTGTCTGATGAGTGGATGGAAACGTTCCCAGCACACCGCTGCGCCAATCTTTCCAGCGCTAGTATTGTATGCTCTGAGACCTTGAGCATCACCATTCGCCCAGACGAGTCTTTCGGCGTGCGTTGGAGTGAGCTTTCGATGGACGCCACGAAGAGAACCATCTCGTCCAATCATTGCAACACTGTTATAAATAGTCCCACCAGTTTCTCGCGCTCGTTCATTGAATCCAAGGACGACTTCGATATTATTCTCCCTCGTAGCATCTCTAATTCGATTGATATGCGAGCCTGAAGCAGTTGGACTGGCCTCAACAAGTCTCTTGTACCAACTTCGTGCTTCGGGGTCATTCCAGCTTGCCATTCCGAACACCCAAGCAGGATAACCCGTCAGCCATGTTTCGGGGAAATCAATGAGATTAGCCCCAGCCTTTGCTGCTGTTGCAATCTCTTCAATTGCTGTTTGGACGCCGTGCTCGAGGTCTAGGAGACGAGGACATCGCTGGACGACGGAGATGCGGACTTTGTCTTGTTTGTCGTCGGAAGGATTTGATGGAGGGGTGGCATCCATCTTGGCGTAGCGTAACGATCTACTGGAAAGATGTCGCGTCATATCGAGAATGGGAAGCTGCACTGCCTCCAGATTGGTGGTACGGAGGGCTATGTTCTGCTTCCGACATTGGAGTATTTAGAGAGCTGTATACAGTCCCGATTACTGATACGGAGACTACATTTGCTCTACCGAATCCAGAGGGCTACTCAGTCATCGCAGAGTCAATGAGTGGCGAGACTGATACCCATGAGTATTGGGGGTCAGCGAGGGACCGTGTTCCGAGGTCACAGACGGATACTCTTGAGCCAGATGGCTGGCCATCACTCACAGACGAATCACAAGCGTCCGGCTCCCGTGGAAGACTGGATACTGTTGAACCTCACGAAAATCTTTGTCTAATCCGTTCAGGGCAAGTCTGGGAGAATAGTACACCTGCCGAAATCAAGTCTTACAATACGGAGATCAAACCAACTCTTGACAGCGGGATGGAGGAGCTTACCAAGAACAGTCAGCACTTTGGTTGCTTCTTCAACCGATATATGCGCATAGAAGACGCTGATGGAAACCCAGTTGGTAAGACATGGAGCACCAGTATTTGGGAGTCACTTGGGCGTCTTGAGAAGTGGTCTCTCACGCCTAAGCACAAGGAGATTTTTGGTACGCAGATCAATCACTTTAATCGGATGGAGAGGGAAGGTGAGGACGCCAATCTAAATCTTTGGCATGAGCTTATGGTGCTGCGTAAGGCGGATCAGTCTTTTATGTATTTCAACTGCCATAAGAAAACAGGCATACTGTCTGCAGTTTACAGCTAATTCAAATTTAACGTTGTATCATTCAGCAAGCATAGGTACCCCTTCTCTGAGCCTCGATACACCTACTGGCCTATGGACTGTCGACAGTGATTATAGTTACATTGTACAGTGGCGGTTGTAAGAGAATTGCTTGGACTACAAGTCAGATATTGACAACATTGCGTCTGTATCGAAAACACAAGTGACCGTTGTTCAGTCTTTACTATATGAGTGCATCACTGAGAATAACGTTGAATACATGGAAACCTGCTAACCCCAGAAACTGGTGACCTGGAGTTCCACTTTCGCAATGGAATTTAGATGCATCAGCCATCAATTAAATTCTGCTCCGGTGGCTGCTTCCTGGTGGTGGTTGGTCTCCATCTATCTGGCGTCTTTCTTAGTATCCGCGAAGCCAAGTCTGGCTGAAGACTTGGGTCTCGGGTAAAGGTCTTCCATCGGTTTGTCAATGCTCGTGCACGTCTAATTCGGACGGCATCGATAGCAATGCGATCAATCATTACCCTCACTTCTTCTATACGGAGATATTCTTCGGTCATATCTGCGATCTCTTGAAGAGTTGTCTTTCCCGTACTATCCGGACGCCAGTCGTCAAAAGGGACTTTATGCAGATCTCCTTCGGGATCTAGTCGATAAGCCCGTTCCAGGGCAACTTCTAGCCACCTCTTAGTTACATTTTCGGTGAAAAGCTCTGCTTTATCCGAGTGACGGGCTGCTTTGATGAATTGAGTATATTTATCCAGTTTTCTGAGGGCAGGCGATTCTCGCCAATTTCCGCCTCTTTGAGCACGTGCCTTGGTCTCCGCCCCTATCCCGATGGTGACGAAAACCAAGGGGGCCTTGTTGTGCTGAAGATAAACTTCTTGCAGGACTTTGGGGGAGGGGTTATTCGCCACCAATCCTCCATCGAAGTGTGTAACGCCTTGGATCTCTATTGGGCCAAAGTAGACTGGATGGGCACAAGTGGCACGCGCAACTTCCCAAATTGAGGCTGAGTTGTTCTCAAGAGCACCGTAACTTCTCCAGATGTGTGCGGCTGCAAGATCTTCGTGAATACGACTAGAAATGACCATTCTTTGGACTATTAGCTTTCCATATTGCTAGGCCAGGGTCGGGGTTGACTCACGTCCGAGTGCGATCTCGGTGGTCGAAAAAAGGTTCTTGTTCCTCGTGGACAATATCTCCTGGGTTTGAGCTGTCTCCCACTACGAATCGATTGTTGCTTCTAGTGATGTTCCGAAAGGCTGCAGTAGCATCGGCGGCTGTACACTTGGCTTTTGGCCTGTTGTGGGTTGGTACGCCGTCGAAATCTCCGGGATGCCCAAAAACGGCATGACCGAAGTCGATAAAATTATCGATTGCCTGGTCAACAGAGATACCCAGCCTTCCTAGCATAATACTGTTTAGACTAGGTACTGGTTAGCCTATTCTGTGCCTTTATTCAATCCTACGTACCCGCCTGTTGATGTCCCAGCAATGTAGTCAAAGTAGTGACAGGGGAGAAATTCATCAACTCTGTCTGACAATTCTGGTACTCCCCGTACCCCCGGTACCCGCGTTATACCACTTTTATCTCTCTTCCATGAAGAAGAGATACTTGAGTAGGCTGGACCATCGGTGTGAGTTAATTCAAGGATCCTGATTCGGAGCATCATCCGCTTCAAAATCAAAAGACTGGATATAGCACGGACTCCACCGCCATCTAAGGCAAGATAATTAGCACAAAAGAAAGATGTATGAAAGGACAATTATTCATACCAAATGATAATACTAATCTGTCTGACCAAAGCTTATTGTCATCGGGCGGATACGTATCTCCTTGACGAGAAAGTGGCGATAAAACAAGAGTCCCCATTTCATTCTTTTCTTCGATTTGTGCCCCCTTTTTCTCTTCTGTTCTCTTCTGCTTCCCCTTGTTTACCTTGACGGCTTCTTTCACCTGTCCTAAGTATTCTTGCTGAACTTTCGTGTAATACTCCCCGCATGGACTCTCTGTGAGATCCCGTGTTCTGCATAGTACGAAGTTAACAGCTTCTATGAGCTCTGGTAATCTCACTGAGTTCTCCAGTTGTTGCTTTGGCGTTCCTGAAATCTGACAAGCGAGTTCTTCCACATATTCCATCACAAGAACTCCAGTCACATGACTGAGTAGCGTGACACCAGACCACAGTGGACTGCCTTCTTCAAAAGCTCTCTGAGTACCGTCGTGCATCCTACGTTGAGACCTCGCTAGTCGGAGGATGCTCATCATACGTAAAGTTGCGGGTGTATCGTGTCTGTCAATGATGCTCTGCAGTAATGGTATAGCTTCATTGTACCTAGCCCTTCCTATGTAGGAGTCGGCTAGGGCAATCTTGAGATAGATTCTGTCGCGCCGAGCTGAGAAAGTTCGACCCTGTTGTTCCTGGAGTGTTCTTCTAACACAAGCTTCGGCTTTGCCCTCTAGACGAAGTATATTATAGCAGCTCGCTAACTCGGCTGCGATTATTCCCAGATGCATCGACATTAATCCATACTTGGAGGTGATGCCCTCTATCGTCGAGCTCAGAAGCATTGCGGCGTTTCTGTAGTGTTTCTGTCGAGCCTTCAATAGCCCTCGCATTGCTATTGTCTCCACGGTAAGAAGTAAGGGCTTTCCAATCATGTCAGTTTGTGATTCGCTACAAAAGCTGGTTGCCGCAAGATATTCCATCGTGGACGGATTGCTCAGAGACAAAGGACGCCAATCGGATAGAGCTTGACTCAGCATTTCAGCAGAGCCCTTAGGCTCAGCCAGCAACGTCTCGTTCTGCAATAGCAATGCCAGCATGTGTCCGACTAGGGCGTTGCCTCTTTGATCGGCCCTCATCTTCAAGGGTACGAAACGCGAGTGCAATGCATTGTTGCTAGTGTACGCATCGAGAGTTTGGTAAATTTCTACCCAGACTATAGACATATTGTGTTTCTGTTCTTTCGAAACGATGTTAGATATCTGTCCTAGCAGTGGACGTGGAACTAAAGGACTTTCGATTCCAAGAACTTCAATGACAGAAAATAGAAACTCGAGCAGGGAAACCAAGTAAGAGTCTCTCCTATTAGTTACATATTAGATACAGCCGGTCGTGGGAATATTAGTGATGAGGGACTCACTCTTCTTGGACTTTAGGCAAAAGCCACATTTGAATGTCGTTTTCCGAAAGAGACGCGAGTAATGGCAGAATAGCAGTCTTGGCTACATATATCAGTCTATCAATGATTTCTTCGCCTACTATTTCGGCATTGATTGAAGGGAAAGCCTGTAGAATGATGGCGACACGGTCACGGGCTAAGATGACTTCGTCAACGAATTCATGGTCGGTCTGCCCTCCAGTTGCCATCAGAAGATAAGCCACCCCGTTCTCCGTAGTAGACTTGAAGAATCCATGCTCTCTTTCTGGTTCTCCATCATGAAACAAGGGCCTGTTTCTACGGTAGAACTCCAAAAGCCATTCAGGAACCCCGGCCTGTAGAGGGAGCCTCTCGATAATCTCTCCAGTCGATGACCAGGTCGGCCTTGACTCGCAAGCCCTACACCAGAGGTCATTGGGAATTCTTTGGCACTGGAAAGATTGAAAGAGACGCAGAAATTTGGTTAAATGGTCTCGGCTTGATTCCATCATTCTTGGAAGTTGGGAGCTTTAGATGAGTGGGGGCTAGAAGGGCTCACTATTGGAAGTGAACCGGGAGCTTAGAGAAGAGACATTGACTGAGAGGAGCTGCGCAGTGAGGGCTGACTTCATTTTCAGCCGCTCCAGGATTTGTGTCACATGCTCATTCTCACCTATTGTCTGCCAATGAAATCTTGCTTTTCTTGCAGACGCCACTGTAAGCTCGGACATATTCGTATGGCCGATATCTGCGGGGTTTGCTTTAAACAGTTTTATGTTCGACTCACGAAGGCAATTAGGCTATCTAATTCTGTCCGTCGGCGGGCGTCGTCAGTCTGCTTCCAGGCTTCTCTTCAAATCCTCCAGCTCGCACACAAATTCCGGGTAAATGCTACGTAACCGGACCATATATTGAAGCGTGGTGATAGCATCGATAAGATTGTCCTTCCGTCAATCAGGTACTCTTTCATGTAGCTCATTGTGTCTCTGTACCTCCCGATAGGCGATTTTACATTCCATTATCATTTTGTTTGCAGTTGACCCATCTACCATCATGTTTCCATACCTCTGCATTCTTTCTTTCATCCGAGCACATAGTGTGACGAAATCATCTACTGACCTTTCGGGCAATTCGACGGGGTCGGCAAATGGATCCTCACCCAGTCCATCCTGGTCTTCCAGGTCTTTGGCCTTTTCTTCCCCGAGGAACCCTTCTACCCACTTCACCACAGCCTCTTGCAGATCCAAGCTTTTCAGTGACAGTCCTAGTCCCTGATACACCCGTATACAGTGTCGGACATGCGGGCTTATTTGGGAATGTCGTTTCGCCCCTCTGTCCTCTAGCTTGTAAAAGAGGCATAATACTTGTCTCAGTAGGCTGACTCTTCTCTGCTCGTCTATATGCAACAGCATATACTGTGACATAAGCGGATGAATGTTGAGATCTTTGGCTGAACTAGATGATCCGTTATAGAGATATAACGACACACCGCGCAGCTTGTGAAGCCAGGCAGAAATGGTCATGTAGCCAGACTTGAGGATCACTATATCGGGAAGCTCGTTTCCGCAATCACTTAACCAACGCTTATCCATCTTCAAGAAGTCATCCACATAACCATTATTGGTGGACAAGAAGGGAAGTATTCGGAGAAAGCTGGTCGCGCTCTGATGGTTTGGTCGAAGCTCGAGGCGCTCCAGCGAAGTATGGAAGGCATCCCAAAGCGACTGCCCCTCGAAGCTGAACTGAAGAAAGGTTTTACGATCTTCAGGGTCTGGGCTCTCAAAGAGGTCTGTGAATGTTGAACTAGGCATGTCATATGTTGCCAAGTACTCCATCATAAACACGATGGCGTTTCTAGCTGCAAGAGGATGTCCTTGAATCCTGTGCGAAACAGAATCGAGGCCTTTCCAATAGGCTGGCTCTGCGGATAGATTTTCGAGTGTGCTCTGAAGAACCTTTACTGTATCGTGATGCCCCAAGGGCGGCAAGCGGACTTCTTGAAAATCTCGATTGGCTCCTTTTAAGTTGGAATCTCGAGTAGAAACTATGACGTGGTGCGCTGGGTATTTGATGATCATGGGGATCTTAGAGTAGCCGAAACCTTCAACATCATCAATGATAAAGAGCGAGTCTTTATTACATATATCGCCGAGCCATGTGATGAATATCTGGATGCGTTCAGAAACTGGAGTGCTTCTCCATCGATCTTGATTTGTCACGGGATCTTGAATCATATCGAAAGCAATCTGTGTCGAAATCTTGGAAAGAGCACTGTCGATACTTTCTTCGTCTTGTGATGTTAGGAAGAAGATATTTCTAAGTCCTCTTTGCTTGGCTGCAAACTGAAGGAGCAGTTCGGTTTTGCTACACGGACGTCAGCATCTTATATAGTACACGGCAGAATGTTTAAAGTCTGTACCCTATCCCCGCAATACCCTTGACTACAGTCAGCTTCGGGCGTGTCATAAACCTAGCTAGCGACTCAAGCCTCTTCAATTCTTCAGATCTCCCGAAGAAAGGCGTCGTTGACGTGAGCTGATGCTGAATCTCGTTCAGTTCGGTGCCCTCCCACCAGAAACCTCGATCGGGCGGATATGCATGGGCAAGGAATCGCGGCTGGCCAAACATCTGCCGATCGTATTAGGACTTATCTACTGATCTGTTTCATTGTGGGCTGATACACGACGGTCTTGTTGAGTCTTGGGTTGTTGCACGCCCCCAGTGGTCACCTCGTTGAATAACTCCCATAATGCCATAGTAATCGTCACAAAGATTCCGTGCCTCGAATTGAACTTGCAAATGGAACTGTGATCAGCGCCCATGATCATATGTGCCTGGTTATTGCCGAGCGTGGCAGATCCTTGTGTCACAATCTTCAGAAACAGTTAGAGCCGGCAATAGTAATGAATATCTTGACTTACAAGTTGATGTGTGCCTTTAACATCCATCATAGCACCTTCAGCGTAGCACCGAAATGGCGGGCATGGGTCCAGACCGAGAAACGCTGCAGTATCCCATACTGAAGCTGTGTTGAAAGACTGTAGTATCTTCACGGTCTCTTGTCTGACTCCTCCAATGAGGTTGGCGGTTGCTACTAAAAAGTTGCTCCAATCAGCCTTTGTCGAACCGCTGTGTGGAGTGGCGAGAAAGACGATGGCACACTGAGGGAGGGTGATATTCTTGCAATTGGGCGTGAGATGTAGACGTGCCATGGCCTAGAAAACACGTTAAACTTTATAAAATATTCTCACTCGTAGAATCATACCTTTCGTACTACCAATCCCCCTAAAGAGTGAGATACGAATAGCAAAGGGCGCTTTTGCTCCTATAGAGTTTCATTAGAGACAGCGTTATGAAACATCAGCTTCGACTTACCTTATCCTCAGTTCGCACTTGGTTTAGAGACACGACAAGAGTCTCTGCCCAGTTCTCTAGTACCATCACGTTGCTTTTGTCTGTCAAGTCCGAGTCATAGCCAAAAGTCATAATGCGACTGTTCTCGAAGTTCTGATGTTCCGGGAGGAGGTCTCTTAACCACATTTTACCACGGTCGGCAGTCCAGGTGTCGATAGCATTACCTCCCAGCCCGTGGACAGCGCAGATACTAGAAAGGCAGTTAAATCTTTGCATCAATAACCCTGTGCAAGAAAAGGCTTACTCGAACTTTGCATTAGGTCCTTCATAGAGAATGGTGACTCCTTTGAAGTTGTCCTCGACAATCCACCCTTTCCAGCACGACTTCTTATCCTTCGCATGTCGGGCTAGAGCTTCATTCTTTAGGGACTCACTCTCGAAAGAGATTGTCCCAACTGGCAGACCATTCTGGAGACAGATAGTGGTTTCTTTCCAACCCTTTACAGTCGGCTGAGAATTGTTGAGCAGTGGTGCAGCTTGCTCCCCTGTGCCTTTTAGAGTCGAAGGTGGCGTAGTCAATTCTGTTTCATCCTTTGACTTTGCGTCTTCGTCCACCTCATCTGCTGATGCTGAGGCTGATGTACCTACTAGTAACTTGGACTTTTTTTTAAAGTGCTTAGTAACCCGAGAGAAGGGAGACTTAGAGGTCGTCTGCGGCTTAGTACAAAGATGCTCAACAAAGTCAAGATATTGTTGCTTCGTAGTGCCAGCGGGGATCTCATGGACCTTGACTGTTCTCTTGCTTTCCAATGGCATTTCAGCAGTGCAACAAATCAAACTAGAGGATTTAAGGTAGGATCTAATAAGCTAAATAGTGGGTTCGATCGATTAAGTCGGGGAGATCGAGTATCCGGGGAGTTTTGCCGTAGAAAATGGAACTCAAACCATGCAAATGAGGGATTTAATTTTCAGTCCGTAAGATAAGCAATTAGGCCCCTTAGTAAGCTTCATTTATCATTGGGTGAGCTGCCAGAGTGCGCAGCCTGATCGCCCGTTCTGTATGTAGGTGCATTTCAGCTTGCAAGGATCTAACGTTCGTTGAGTTAGGCTGGTGCACCAGTCACACTATGCGTGGCTTTTTACCCTATGGGGGGTCAACTCCCGATTTTATGGCTTCTAAGTTGTCGATCATTTTGATAAACGGCCGCTCGATACAGCGGATTCCGCTTCATTGGCATAACTTCTAAGTCCAGCGTATGTGGCCGGCTTTAAATCAAGGCAACATCGACAAGACAGCGGCCGTTTGGGTAACAGCTCAGAGACTGGGATACGCTACAGTTGAACGGTAGCTTTGAGAAGCCAATATATACTTTGTTATCAGTTATCTTGATCCCCGTCAACTTGGGGGACTTCTCCCCTAGCCTAAGATTTTATCCCAAGTTTATCCTGAGCCCATCTGAATCTTCTCGCCGTTCAGTGTAGATTTAGGAAAGTTGTTTCACATGAGCTAATGCTGACACAGTTTGTATTCTAGTTTAATGATATAATGTAGCGCCTATGATACAGCCTGATAGCCTTAATACAATCCAAAAATCCAACCTTCCAATCTTCTAAACAGTCTGACTCAATTCCTTCATCAACTGGAATGCTCCAGGAGTTTCAACCCAAGATGCAAGACAATATCCAATCATCAGACAAGCTTCCTCCTTCGTCTCATGCGAGTACATCCCAGGTCTTTGAGATGCGGCTGATACTGGACTACTCAACATCAAGCGCCAGAAGTGAGGGTTATACGCATTCACAGATCTGTAAAGCTCAACAATCTGGCCCTTAACCTTCTTGATAAGCTTAGAGAGATGTTCTGTGCTGCCCAAGAGGATGTCAGAACGCGACGCTACAGCACTACCGACAAGTTCACCACGGATGAGCCCCACGATCTCTGGTGGGATAGTGCCGTTAAGAGCTCGTGCGGTGTTCTGAGCAGACTGCAGATCAAGCAGGATTCTCACTTTGATGAGCGTCACAGCCGCCGCGTGGCCTAGGCTGAGATATTTTCCGTTCGACCAAGTCTCCAAAGGTTCCTCCAGGACATCCGCGTTTCTGATATCGAGGTATGGTTGATCCATGTCACCCCAATCATACTTTGACTCGGAACCGGTAGTAGCGTACCACTTGACAAAATCGTAGGCCTCCTGATCCCTGTCAAGCCGGATGTACAAGTGCGGCACAAGATCCCTCACACCCATATTGTCGCCCCGACAAAGATGAAGTATATCAAGCAGATGATCCAAGGCCTCTTGAACAGCATCAATCTTACCACCTGGCGCGCCATAAACCTGAAGTAGCACGTCGACCATATGGTATCGCGCACGCATATACGCACGCGTCTCATGAATGCCCCAAAAGTGCCCAACGCCATTCTCAAAGATGTTTGGAGGCATAAACATATCTCCAGGGTGGTCGCGAAGTTCTTGCTCCTCCTTCTCTACCGCCTTACGTGCCTTTTTGACGATGGTGCAGCCATTTTTGTGATGGCTTCGGTCAGCTGTTTGATGGGACGCTCCGCAGTAATACACGGCCTTGCAGCTCGAGCAGCGCTTCAAAAGATTTGTGTCTGCTTCGCCACAGGTTGCTAACTCGCAAACCCGAGGAGTGAGCTCGCGTGGTTCTGGCAATGGCATGACGCGTTGTGGTGTGCTTTTTTGCTTTTTGCTTTTTTGGGTTTGATCTGACGCGGGGGGAAGTGAAAATTGGTGATTTGGGTATGAGGTAAAAAGGGATCGGTTTCAGGAATTGCAATGAACTTGGTTTGTAGTTACGCGTGAAAGAAACGTGAGAAGTACCAGGTTATAAGGTATGAGGTGGTGTTACTTTCTGACGGTGATGATATAATTGATCGGATGCTTGAGGCAAGGGAGGGGCATCACCAGACCCGCACGTGACCATGAGGTACATCGGCTCGGCAGATAGGATAAGGTTAAGCTACGCCTATAGTCATCGATCGTATAGAACTTTTCAGTAGGCGTGTCCAACTCGCGGACTAAGTTAATCGAAGTAGCCCAGAGTTTCATCTTGCTAGCGTCATCTCACATATGTTTGAGATGTCCAACAAGTGAGAAATGTACAGCTATTTCTTTCTCGGTTTATCAAGTCTCTAGCAAACTATTCCCGTGCTATATCCGATCATATACTTCTAATATACATAACGATGGTACAAATAGATGAACCGGCATTTTTTCATTCATCCACTACGGGCCCTGAAAGTCCACAGTGACAACAACACTCTCAGCCATTTGATGCTGATGATCTATAGCTCTACTCTCTCGCAACAGCCACGGCCTCTTATACCCCTGCTTCCTGCTCCACCTTCTCAAAAACGGAGCAATAATTGTACTCATTAATACCAGCAATTCTGGCTCGTCCTGAATGTTGGGTCGAAGCACTCGTACAAGTAAAGGTGCGTCAACTCGCCCGATGAGATACGCCTCCGAGTCCTTAAGAGTCTAACGTGTTTAGTGTTGCGCTATTATTCCCTCCATGCGATCTTGACACAGTGATACAGCCGTCGACAAGAGGGCTGTTGTATTCATCCATTGTTCTTTCGGGCCTCGGCATTTGACCAGCTCCGTTTCAAAGCACCTTATCGCCACATAAGCGAAAGTCGCTACATCCTCAGAGTCGGCAAGTATTCGGGCCCAGAAGCTCTCCTTTTCGATGGCGATCTTGAAGCATTGAACTGCCACTCCTTGAGGGACGCAACCAACAACAAAGTGCTCGCCCTTCCTATCTACACCTGTGTCTTGCAATAGAAACAGGACAGCAATGGCCAGCGTCTCGAACTCTGCTTGTAGTTCACGGTCTAGCATTTAATAATGTGTTCTGAAATCTTCATGTCGCAATATCTCCAGGATGTCGCAGTCCTGAAGCTTTTCCCAGAGATAAGGCTTGGTAGCAAGGTCTTCTACATAAGCTGGTAGGACATCTGCAAGGAGCTCTCGTAGTCGCACCCGTCGGGCTATGCCAGTACAAAAGCTAACCTGGACGGCGGAAGGCCCTTCTAGATCGGCGATAGAAAGGGATCTCTTGGCAAGAATATTGGACTTCTTGGTCTGACCCAGTCTCTTCACCCACGTCTAGGCGAAGTTCAATATCCCCACAGCGCTTTGCCCGCCCTGCAAACCAAGCCCTAGCTGCCTTTCAGATACTTCCCAGTAGCTTGGGAATGTTCCTAGGTCCTTCAACCATGGAATAGACTTCCGAACTTGTTCTTGAGGGGACATTCTGCAGGCTTGGTTTATCGAGACTCTTGAGCCGATAATCATTTTTTCATGGCGAGGGAAGGTTGAGGTGATTTTAGTGTTATCTTCTGATACAGGGCTCCAATGTAGAACAGGCGATTGGTGACTTTCTGATTCTGTCGAGGCAAGAGTAATCAGGCCACCACCAATCGATATTGCGTGGATGTTCTGGGTGTCATTCTTGGGTATAATAAAATCTCCAGGACCCCATGTATCGAGCAAATCTTCAGGACATACCTTCAAGTCGAACTTCTTATCACAATCTGAAAACACCCTCGACCTTTCGAAACTATCAAAGTACTAAAAGGCAAAGACTCAGCGCTGAATCATCTCACCAAAGCAGCTCAAATCCACGGGAGTCGCAAGTATACATGGCCCAATAAAGGATGGACCCCAAATCTGGTTTCCTATCAGAAGTATACTTTTCAATGGAATATCCAGAAAGAAAGGCCTAAAGGGCTCGCAATGACCTTGCGCGTAAAGAGCAAAGGCGAGAGAAAGGAACTGGGCCATCAGTGAGTCCCGCAGCTGTGGATTTAAACCCTCGATACTAGTTTCTGAATCTGTAAGTGATACCAGGGGTCCAGGTTCTGATGTAACGTCAGGGTAAACTTGTTTTAGCTCAACAAAGGACTCCTGTCTTGCAAGAAAGCTGAAAGAGTCACAACAACCGCCAACCTCTTGAAGGGCACCAATGGCTTTGTACAGATGCTATAAAACATATAGAGCAGCTTGGGCTGATTGGCTAGTCATCAGAGAGGCGATTGCAGTCGAGTTGGCGTTTTTAAAGACAACAGATCCAAACTGGAGGTTATGCGACCCGTCGGGCATAGGACTCACCCCTCCGATACCGCACCAGTACGCAATAATCTCACGAATTGAGTTATCGCGGTCATTCTCGATACTCATCTGACCCTGGCTGGGATGTAACGGGACTGCCAGCATTGTCTCATCCTCCTTGCTTGTATGGAGACATCTTGGGAGATGAAAATCATGAAAATACGATCCAACATCGTACACGTCGATCTTGGAATATATCCATGGCCCATGCTGGGCCCTTTCAAGTAGCTCATCAGCAATGTCATCCGTCGAAATGCCTAATGCTTTCAGCTCCAACAGCCAGGAATACTCGCCAACGGCGACTTTATCAAAAGAGTTCCTCAAGATATCATGGACTGTATCGTGGTCAACATCATAAATTGCAATCCTGAGAGGGCGTGTCCATTGGTCCATATCTCCTAGGTCATCACAGGATTCAGGGACAGTGGAGGAACCATCATTTGGGTCATCATTGCTTTCGCCGTGACTCCAAACAGTGGAAATGTTGTCGGTAGTGATAGTCCTCGCGTCGTTGATTTGAGGTTCGATTTCGGTGAACGGTAGGCCAAAGTAGATTGCACCCAAAGCCTTTTCGATACTGGAATGCTTGATCTCTGAAGATGACCAAGGGTTGGCAGCAGACGAGCTTAGAAGTTGTTGAAGTATTTGCTGTGCTTTTAGTTGGGAAACCATATTGCTGCCATATAGCGGTGGCGGTGATGTCGCTGGAAAACACTTGCTCCATATGACATTCCACTTTGCGTCATTGCCAGACACACTCCTGACCTCCGATCTGAGCTCATGGAATTCTCTAGGCAATAAGACCCCGGTTTGTTCAATGGTGGCTGGTTGATTGCTAGCTTGGCAACCCGTTGCATGGTTGTGCAGACTCTCCCATGCATCCTGCCCACGAAACTCGTGGCGGCAGCGTGGGCAATAAGCACGTCTAAATTTTGATGAAGTAGTTGTCATTAATTCAGGGCCGTCGACTCTCAGCACGTCTGTCATCAGGACGTCTCTCAGCACATGCTGTCTTGCAATGTGCTGCGTCATATATGATATGCTAGTAATTCGAAGGCCCCAACAACTCTCATACCGATCTGGATCATATTTTCGAAAGGGGCACACCAAGTATTGGCGGGATGGACTATTGTGCTGGGGATATCTAAGAGCTGCGACCTTGCCTGTTTCGTCGTCTTCGCTATCGGTGACATCTCGGTCAGCTTTGTCGCCGTGACCCTTCTGCTGACGCTCCTCTTTATCCCTCTGGCGATGTTCGATAGGAGATCTTATTTGCCCCCCGCGTATGCGAGTCGGGTTTCGGGGGGATTCGAGCATGGGTTGGCTCTCAGCGCCTGAGGCCAATCCCGCTTCCTGTGCGACATCTGGATTGGGTGGATTTTGACCTAAGTGGATATAATTAAGCACGAGAAGACACCTGGATCAGCATGACAGTAGAGCCACTTACCATCTGAGTCAATGCCTGGTCGACGAGAGTAGTTCATGATGCAAAACGGTTGATTCAGGCGAAGTAAAAAGAATAATTCAAGTCTGTTGCAAAGCTTGCGGAAGAATTGACAATGCCAGCTCTCTGCGTGAAAAGAGGGGGTTTATTTGACGGTGCCCGCCTCATCTTCAGTTAGGCAGCAAGGTTGATTTTCTTCTTGCATTCAGCCACACGCATGCTGTTCGCTCTCATTCGATGTTAGCCGAACTACTTTCATCCATTTATGGCGCTTGTCCCGCTGGGCGGCTGGCCTCATGAGTGGTTCGCCAGCTCTGCCTTAAAACCCCAGGCCAATCACATTTATAGACTCCATTAGTTGATTGAAGACGGCGGTCAAAAGAGATATATGCCTCTTGATTAGAAACAGATAGTTACTCAAGATTTAGAAAAAGGAGAAGAATATCAGAAGAAACTGTGCCTGTTCATCTTAATACCATCTACCTATGACAACCACGCATAGCTCTATCAGTGTTCTAAAATTAACTGACATATCAAATTGAGAGGGGATTTGTGGGCGCTTGGCTAGCCAGTAATCAACCCGGCTGAGGCGCGGCCCCTCCCTTCCAGGGAAGTTAGGGAGCACCTCAAGACGAAGCGCTATCTGCCTGAACCTTTCTGGTTGTTTCCGCTACATTATCCAGTCTACAAAAACCCTCTCTTTTCGCTTATAAATTCCCCACGCAAAGCTTCACAGTCGACATTACGAATGTCCCGTAACATGAGTCTGGACGTTGATTATCGACGTAAATATGATGAACTGGAGCATGCCCTGGCTGAGCAAGCTGTCGGTACCAGCCTGTGCGGCGACTGCCAGGCTGCAAAAATGCTAGAGTCATTGAAGCCATTTGAATCTTCTACCAAAGCTCCCCATCCCGGCAGAATTCTCCGGTTCGATTCCACGACGGATCTCGCCTCTAGGAGTATTTGCCCCTTCTGCCGATTTTTGTGGAGGGTCATTCGTGATAGAAACAAGAATTGCGGTGCCAGTTGCCAGTCGATCATCCACACGCTCCAGGATGGACAATCGATGACCAGCGATCTAAAATCAATTCAAGAAAAACTTCGGATTTCGCTCTCACTGCAGCAGCAGCAAGGCTTGGGCTGGATCCAAACACGAATCAATGGTCAGAATGTTAGTCGCCACATTTCTTTTGGTGGAATTCAATTCGTTCACCCCAAGTATGCAGATCACCAGCGAATCAAAGCGTGGTTGGAAACGTGCCGAGAGAAACACCAATCCTGTAACGCGCAGCAAGCAATGTCGAGTCGCGGCTTACATGGGCTCTCGACATCATGTCTAAGATTAATCGACGTTGAGTCTCGCCTAATTGTGCAAACGCTGCATTCTGTCTCCTTCGTCACTCTCTCCTATGTCTGGGGAGACGCAGCCTCACGCACCTTTGAGGAAAAAGCGCTAGAATCCGAGTCAAATCATGTGAGCGACGACGTATGTTCAATGGATAGACAGCCAATTGCTCTTCTCGAAGGAAACCTTCCTCAAACCTTTGAAGACGCTATCGGTTTCACGAAGCGTCTAGGAGAGCGATACATCTGGATTGATGCCTTGTGCATTCCTCAAGATGAACCTGACATTAAAGCACAGCAAATCTCGCAGATGGACCAGATTTACTCCTGCAGTGTCTGTACCATCGTTTCGCTCGAGTCAGGCGTTGATGGAGGATTGCCAGGGTCCAGCTACAAATCCCCAAGAAATGTCGACCAATATTTCGAACTGTTACCTGGAGGCCTGAAAATAGGTGCCTCATTAATGGACCTGAGGCTGATCATGGAAGAGTCTCCCTGGGAAACTCGAGCTTGGACGATGCGGGAGCATTTGCTTTCCAGAAGAACACTGTTCTTTGGCAAGCAACAGGTCTTTTTCGTTTGCGGCGAGATGACGACGAAAGAAAGTTGGGCCCAACCACATACTGAGGCATACACCCTTGAATCTGATTGGGATCCTCAGGACGAATGGGCAGAGTATGATCTCCCACTACCAATAGCGACCCAACGACACAGTTTGAGGCATACATACCAGACTTGTGCCACTCTCTACTCTCATCGCAACCTTACCTTCCCTAGCGACCGCTTGCGGGCATTTTAGGGCTTGCAAGCTCGATTGTCCAAAATATACCAGGTCGAGTTTGTCCATGCTATGCCGGTCGGCGATGAGAACTTCCTTAGAGCGCTGCTCTGGAGGCACTCATCCATAAAGCCTACTCTACTGCGCGACTTCAACTCCCCTTCATCAACTCTCCGTCGATGGCCTCACTGGACCTGGCTTAGCCATCCTGGAGGAATCGACTATGATCCAATCATCTTCCGGAGTCACCGCCGGAGCTATGCAAAGCACCTTAAGCTTCCTGACCCCAAGGCATAGTATTAAGGACCGAACAGGCAGTTCTACTCGCTAACGAGTACACTAACGTTGGGTAATGGCGATGAAGCTTCCCCTTTGAACTTTATTGGCGATATGGTAAACGTGTGAGTAATTAAATTATCCGGACTGGCCTTGGACATTGATATTATGCAGTGGACTTGGCGGAAAGCAAATGATCCATCATTGGAGGTCTGGCGTAACCATGATTTCTCCACCGCTCGGGGATCAATCAGCTTCCATATAGAAATGGTAGTTAATGATTAGCGAGACGGCAAATTCGACTTCCCAGAAGGGACTCGATACATTCACCTTCTGCGCCTCAACTTAAGGGACCGACCAAAAGTGCCCTGGGTTTTAGTCCAGAATAGGTCACATCAGGTCCTTAAGCCACAGGCTAGTCTAAACGGCAGCACTTAGTTTGTTTTCACCACAAATGAAAGCGGGCCAAGCGCAGAGACAGAATTCTCATCTACTATAGACTTGATAAGCCGCAGCGATGGCCCGGGCGAGATAGAATCGGACACTGCTCTTCTTGTTGTCGGGATCACCCCCGCTAAGATTGTCACCAGAAGGCTTGGTATTGCATATATTAGAATGATAGACTTCTTGGTTGCCGGTGCTGTAGTAATGGAAGCACTTTTGGGGGACTAGATGCCCGCATCAGGTTTGTTAACCTTTGTACTTGCGCGGTAGTAAATAGCTTCAAGATGGGCTGTTAGACGAAGCTTAATGCCCACTGAGATTTATCTCCAAACGTTAGCATCAGTTGTAGTTCCCTCGAGATCCTTGGTCTCTGTAACATCATTTTCGGCTTACTTCCGAGTATCGGAAAATCGGAACCGATACCGAGTTGCTCTTGATCCATTGCCTCAACGTGATAGGCTTCTCACGTCTTGGCTTTATTTTAAAGCTAATGATGGACATCATCCGAGGGAACTAAACTTATTCTATCTTCTGATGGTGTGCAGCGCTCTAACCCCGGCTTTAACCCCCGCACACTTATTCCACTCAATCCCTTGTTACCCCAGATTACCCCGGAATCGGTTATTGCAAATTGGACAATCAGTTGATTCCGAGGCGCGGGGTAGTTAACCCTGGGAGATAGTTGTGATGCTCCCTGGCTCCGTAGTAGATAAGAAGGAGTTGGCCCAGCTAAGAGAGAAAGGCCATGGCAGATCCTAGTCTCATTCTTACATCTCCATATCCCGACCGTTCAAGTCAATATCTCGAGCTCATCTCTCCATCATTTGACAGCGGCTTCCTTACCTATTGTCAAAATTAGCGTCTTTGCCGCCATGTCAGACAAGATCGATGAGGTCAGCGGTCCGAGGATCAGCCAGGATGAAAACCCCAAGAGCGAACAACAAGCGTTCGACCCGATACTTGAGAAAAAGGTGATTCGAAAAGTTGACCGAAATCTTGTCCCGATCCTCTTCTTGCTCTTCCTCTGCGCATTCATAGATCGGTGAGATCTCTTCCATATATCTTCTGGCATGATCCCTAATATGATCTGATTTGCAGAATCAACATCGGAAATGCTCGAATCCAAGGCTTGGAAGCCGACCTCAACATGTCGGGGGAAGACTATAACATCGCGCTATTCACCTTCTTCATTCTCTACATCCTCCTCGAAGTACCGTGTAATATCCTACTCAAGAATATGCGACCGTCGTTGTTTCTCTCGGCTGTTATGACAGGTTGGGGTATCGTCACAATCTGCCAAGGGCTCACTCAGTCGTTCGCTGGGCTGATTGCATGCCGCGTCATAATCGGTGGTCTTGAGGCTGGCTTCTTTCCGGCGTGCGTGTACCTCCTGAGCATGTACTACTGCCGACACGAGTTGCAGTGGCGTTTCAACCTCTTCTTCTCAGCCAGTATTGTCGCGGGTGCATTCAGTGGTCTGTTGGCTTATGCTATTGCTCACATGGACGGGATTGCTGGATATGGCGGTTGGAGATGGATCTTCATCATCGAAGGTGCTGCTACTGTTATCATCGCAATCTGGAGCTACTGGATGATTCCAGACTGGCCCGAGACTGCTAAGTTTCTCAACGATGATGAACGAGCGCTGCTTGTTGACCGTCTTGCGGCGGATAAAAAGGATACTCACATGAATACATGGGATAAGAGAACAGCCAAGAGAATTTTCTCAGATGCCAAGATTTATCTCGGGTAAGTCACTTGTTAACCTCATCAGTGGCGTTTCTTTCTAACACTGGCAGTATCTTGATGTACATGGGTATTGTCACTACCAGCTACTCCGGCTCCTTCTTCACCCCAACTATCCTCAGACAGCTCGGCTGGACGTCTATCCGAGCTCAAATCATGTCGATCCCTATCTTTCTGTTCGCAACCGTGTGTGCACTTGTTTCCGCCATCGCGAGCGATAAGACAAAGCATCGCTCGGGCTTTATCCTTGGAGGCTGCCTTTTCACGACCGTTGGATATGCCATTCTGCTTAACATGATGTCTGTCAGCATCGCCATACGATACATGGCCCTCTTCTTTATCGTCGGTGGTGGGTATATCGCCCAGCCAATCGTGTTGGTCTGGGTGAGCAACAACATGGCAGGTCATTACAAATTGGGTGTAGCTTCTGCAATGCAGATTGGTTTCGGTAATATTGGTGGAATCATCGCTAGGTAGGTTCCTGATCTTTAATTTGAGGCGATGTCACTAACAACTGCACAGCAATATCTTCGTCACAACTCAAGCGCCCACATATCCTCTAGGATTTGGCTTAGGTCTTGGCCTTGTCTGGCTCTGTGGGCTCAGCTCACTTGTCTTTTTGTTTTATATCAGACGAGAGAATAAGCTGAGAGATGAGGGTAAAAGGGACCACAGATACAACTTACCAGAGGATGAGAGGAATAACCTGGGGGATGACCATCCAAGCTTCCGCTTTACATATTAGATACGCAAACACAATCGCTCGATGGTTTGAGTGTGAAAGTTGAAGATGTTCTAGTTGAATGCATGTTCGCCTAGAGGAAGGCCAATTCGGTTGAAAAGGCATTAACTTGTGGCTATGCCGCGAACGCGTGGTGGCATTGCTAGCTACTGTTGTCTCTAGCCAATCAAACTATCCAATGGTGTCGTATTTATGCAGGCGCCTCGTTTTGGTGCGGCTGAATGTGCCTTGTAATTCTGATGGAGGCAGTGCACATTCGCCAGAAGAAATACGACACTTCACCCCACCTCAATCCTTCTCCTTCTATTTTTCGTATCAGCGGTCTTGCTACAATGGATCCTCTATCCGTCTCGGCGTCCGTCGTAGGACTTTTAGGCGCCGGAGCCAAGATCACATCATGTCTTTGGACATTCGCGACTAACGCTAGAGATGCCCCTCAACTTGCACGTCATCTTGTCTTTGAAGTAGCCGATATCACAGCCGCACTTGGATCGCTTCAGGCCTACGTGTGCGGACAAGCTCAAGCACCCGATGAACGAGGGGCATTGATTCTGTTGGAACATGTTCTTACTACACTGACAGGATGTGTTACTACGTTCTCGGATCTACAGAGCCTTATGGACCAGCTGAACCTAAACCCGGACATGGGGACAATTGATAAAATGAAGTGGGCTCGACAAGAGTCCAATATCGCTGCTATTGTACAGCGTCTCCAAAATCACAAATCGTCGTTGACGTTGATGTTGACCGTTTTACAGTGGTGAGTTTTCTTATATCCTATGTGCACCATTTTTGGTTACCTTATACTAAGAAGAGAAGTGAAACCATGAAAGAAGCTCAAAGTTCAACTCGCCATCTCTGCACACTTGTTGAGGAATTGCTGCGAAGTAACCAAGACCTTGCAAGTCGTATCAGAGGGCTTGAGCGAGAAGGTTCTATTATTGCCGAGTCTAGGAAGGACGACGTCTCTACGCTTCGACAGACACGAGGCTCAAAGTCTGTTTCGTTCATCGACACACAGACTTCCACCATTAAATTCACATCCGACCAGGATCTCCAGGCATCTCGAGTGTATAACCGCGCCATAGGTAGACAATCTATGACGTCTCTTACCAGCACTGCCTTGTACACGACTGCGCTATCTCTATTCTCTAACTTGAGTCTCTCTCAAGTGTCCAACATCTCTTTCTACGCCTTGCCAGTTTACTCTAATGATTTGAGTAACAGCGACTGCTATGTATTCGGCGAGGAAGGCGCTCTGGTAAAGCCTGATAGTTCTCAGGCTCCCGAGTCTTCCCCCTCACCAGAAAAGGCACGAAATAGACCAGATAACATCCCCCGACCAACAAACCAGGCTCAGAAACCTTCGCGGTTACTCGGACGCTTTGCGAGAAGGCGTAAAACGCCAGTCGTGAGCGCACCAGAAAACCCTATCCATGTTACTCACGCTGGGTTTGACGGCTCAACGGGGCAGTTTACTGTATGTTATAACCTCGTGCTTGTTGAAATGCGTGCTCTCGACAGCTATATGAAACCGGCTAACTATGGTTAGGGTCCACCTCAAGAGTGGCAGAGGTTAATTAACGAATCCAACGTAGAGGTCAGAGGGCCAACGCAGGTCTTGAGATGGTTATGCAGTTCTATGAGCAAAGCGCAGATAGGAGCCCCTCTAAATCCAAATAGTTATTATCTTTTATATCCTACTAGTATTAATATGTCCTTTATACTTATTATAAGGGATCACTTTGTATTGTAATAATCCACTTCTTACAAAGGTGTTGCTTGAGACTAGTTCCCATGGCCGACCTATAATACAATATTTCTCTTATAGAAAGACTTAAAGGCTTTAAGATATTAAACTTCCATACTGGTGTTATTATTCAGGAGCTTGATATGTTCATATGGAAATCCGGAGTTTATCAGTAAGCATTTAGTCTCTGATACAAATATGGCTTAGCGCCTAGGCCCTACCTTAGAGTGCTATTATAAACTATTCTAATAGCTTTTACCCACAGATATAGTGCTTAATAACATCATGGCCCACAGCTCCACAACTAATCTTTTTCCCATAATCTTTGCGTGAACACTTTCCGTAGAGAGATCCGTCCGCTCGATAGAGGGCAAAGTCATCTGTGCCGCAGTATGCAGCGTGATCTAAATTCATGCTAACAATTGTGTCAAGGCGTGCAAATATAGAACTAACATTCAGTACTGTCACCAGGCAGTTTGAACTTCACAGAGCACAGGCTCACAGTCGTATATCCCATTTCGACTGCGCTTTTCGTGCTATAGGCCGATTGGCCTTCCCACCAGGCAATATGGTGGTTTTCGCGATCGTAAAGCTTTTCCTGTTGGCCAAGGCTAATAGCTGCATGGGCCTGCGAGCATAGCGCTGCTAGTAACACCTGTTCGAAACGCATTCTGGGGAAGTAGTGATGGACTAAGTGAAGTACTAAATTGAATCTGAGTGTGCAATCTGTTAAGTTCCACTCTTGTAGTATAATTATCCTATTTATACATTGTCTCGTTTTATATTTCCAATACCTCTCAGACTATCTCTTACATAAGAGCTTTCTTTTATTTGTCATTCTCCACCAGTAATCACCTTCCTAAGTAGGTCTGTGACATGATCTGATTACTCTAGAATTAATCTAGCTGACAAGGAAGATATAAGCCATTATGAGTAATCAATGCCGAGCATCTTGTTACAAGCAGATAGAACGGCTTACAGAGGAAACGGAGAGCTTACTAGGCTTGGGGAGGAAAGAAAACTCAGGACCCTGATCCTAAGTGATGGAAAGATTAAGGTAATTTAGGATAAGTTTAGGATATCTTTTGCTAAGTTTATTTTTAACACGCCGAGGCTAGGCTCTATTTACGGGGGGATGCACGTAAGCCGCATATATTTTCCCACCAATTAGTCATAGTAGTGTTAAATATCGTGCTGGCTTAGTTATTCACCTAAGTCAACTACGGGGAATTAAACTAAATATAGTAAAATAACCCTCAGACACTGAAACTAAGTATTTTAAATATTCAGTTAAGACGAAGTTATAACAGGATAGAGACAATGCCCAAAAAACAACTAACAATCACTTCTCCAATATCCTCTTTAAAATAAACACCATGCAAGCCAACCTCTTTCTACTCTCGACTCTGATCTCGCAAGCTTTTGCGGCGAAAGTTAGCGTTGGCCAACAGCAATCCGGAGGCCAGAACTACCATATCGCCTGGTGGGAGGGCGAAACACCTTGTGATGGAGGAGGTCACATCCTAGGCAGCGCCGATCAAAGTCTATGCTCTTTCAACTTCCAACTCCAGAACCAGGGTTCAATCTGTGAGAATTATTACCTGCACCGTTTTGACCAACTTTGAACTAATTATGCCTGTTGACCACTTTGCTTATTGTGGTACCGATGACCTGGCTATATATAGACTTGATGGGTCTTTGTACGGGAAATGCTCGTCGAAAGACTATTACAAGAACCTCACGTGCCAGAACAGTCATGATGTTATTAAGCATTATGTGTGTGGCTAGAGTAAAGTTACCAAAGAGTGGGAGGGGGTATAAGGATTAATGTTTCAGATAAAGGTTTATGTCTCAAATAGTTACTGAATATAATTACTACCTCTTTTAGTATATATTGTTTGTAACTAAACCTGCAACTATGTCTTCTGGTCTGGTATCATATTGCTCCCTACTGTCCAGGCCAAACAAATGAGTAGAAAGTCAGTCCATAATCGTTACTCTTGAAGAGATAGTAGGTGGCACCAGCTTCATAGGTAGTCCACCGCTCCGGCTTCGTTTTCACCTCTCTACCTTCATAGTTGAAACAAACAAGCTCTCTTTTCCAATACAACTCCACCTCGACCGCCCCAGGGTTAGCTTGGGAGCTGGACGCAGCTTGCTGGTAAGTGGCATATGCCCCCATCGAGCTAGACTGACCTCCGGTCGCGGCAAGACTCTCATCCTGCCCATTCTCCGCGATGGCCAGGTTACCGCTGTCGTCTTTTTCGATAACTGGGTAACTGCTGTAGTCGTTGTACCTCCCCCGTCGACCGTGACCTTGTGTTGTGCATGTCTTGCAGACAACCCAGCTGTAGCAATTGGGGTCTTGAAGCGCTGGGATGTAGTGAGCGGTACTGCCGCAGATCTTAATTTTCCCCCGGCAACCACTGACAGCGCACGGCTCCGTAGTATGACAGGCGTTTACATGATCGCAAACATCGCAGTATCCTGTCGAACTGGACGACTTCATTTTTCTGACACAGAAATTGTTCAAATGGGTATGCTTCTGAGACGAAAGTGAGCCCTGTGAGTCCCCTCGACAGCATAGAAAACGGGGGCTTACCTTTAAAGACACAGGGAAGTAACTATACTCAGATCCAATTCGATGAGTATTAAACTCTTGTCTCTTCTGCACCTCCTAGGCTCCTACAGCTGGACTTGTATAACCTTTATATTTACGATCAAGTTCATGCCCAGTGACCCCATTCATCCTAACCGCCGTCCTTCCGTTCGGCGATTGCCTATCAAAGAACAAGGTCGGGCCAACACTCAATTATTCGAGTCATACGCGTCACCTTGGCGGCAAGAGCTTAACTTCGATTGGAGACATATGAGCCATGACGCTAAACTGATCTTGAAGTGTAAAAACCCCCAGACGGCTAGAACCAACACCTGGCCTGATGCTGGTTATTGGTTGTTGGGTTGTGTTTCCTCGACAAGCATAAACCTGCTAGTCACATATTCGCTTAATCGCATATGACCCCACGCGTTTCACTTTCATTTCCTAGAGGCCAACAAAGAAATCTACCTGCCTAGTCATTCGTCCACCTTAGCATCGTTCAAGGATCAACTTTGACCTCCCTTGAATCATGGCGAATGATCCTCTGCGGCTCGATCACTTTCTTTTTCGTGTGTTCTATGAGAAAGGGTACAGAATCTGGTCATCCTTACGACAGCAGGCCACTGAAGATCCCAACATTCCTTTAGACAACCTACAGGTCGAGCATCTCTTTTCGGATCACCCTTATTTCCCGGTTGGGATTGAGCTAGATAGCACTGGACTCCTGGCAGCCACGTCAACGTGGGTTCCCGGGAAAGGATCCTGCGACTTACCGCCTTTCGAGCTGCCTTTTCGAATTTTGCCGCGTGTTGCTACGCCTACCCGATTGCTTACTTCGACAAAATTGCCTCTGCCACCATCTGTCTGGTTCAAGGCAGATGACAATCATCTCACAGTCCTCGTTCTCGCATGGGCGTACGCTTTGTCAGCACGATGGGCGGATATTTTCTCTCAAGCGTTGCCACTGGAGTACACTGACAGTCAGGCTGAGTGGTTAGCTACGCGTCCTTGCGACAACACAGACGCAGTGGTAGATATTGGAAACGTCAGCGACGACGCTGCACGGTGGTGGGCAGCTGTGCTTTCGCCTGGCCAAGGTTGGAAGGCTTCTATGGTGTGTGGGCGCCACAAATTCATGTCTCCTTGGTCGTCGACATTATACTCACTTCCCACTCTACGACTGTTCAGCGCCTCGAGGAGTAGAACGCCAGGCCACCAATGTTGCTCGAGCTTTGAGTCGGCAGTTCAGTACATTTCTGAATATTGTACTCTCCATTCCGTTCACGTTCAAAACCGTGCTGCTTTTGCGACAGCGCTCATGCTCCCGTTGGCCAACTATGACAGAGTGAGTGTCCTACTTCCGGTGCCACGAATGTGCACTGCGCCTTCAAAAATCAGGCCGACCTCAGAATCGATGAATGAACCAATCTATGGCCAAGATATCCGGCAGTTCGATAGGCTCCTTACCTTGTCATGCAACCCTCACGGAGTGAAGTCCATTCTTGGCAGCATCTTCTACGAACCTAGCATACTTTGCAATACATGTGGTCCATGGTTGCAAGGCACTGCCACTGTCTTCCAGCCAGGGTTGATACAAGACCTAGATATTCTAGCTCGGATGTTTTCCCTTCGAAGCCCTCATCTGAGCTTTCTGTGGCTAGGTGCCATCATTGCTGGCTTGCACAGGGGTTTCTTGAAAGGCCCTGGTGGACTCCTCGGACTGAACAGGATCGATATTCACGAAGCGGCTTGGACCCGGACCCTAATATCCTTCATTCAGGATCACGTCCCTCAACAGCCAGACAATACCACTTCCATCTCGCGCAGGCATGAGGGTACCTTGGCTTTTCTTACCCAGGGGCTAGCAAGATACAGGTTCCCACCCATGTTCCCACATGCGCCTCTTGGCTCAACAGCTGTTGAAGATCTAGACCTCGATGTTCGTCTTCATATAGCATGCCAAGGTGGACACACACTCGAGTTCTCCAAGATTACATGGACCTGTGCAGGAGGAAAGAAGGAAGTCCACGAAGCAGCCGCCATGACCAAAGTCACTCGTCCTTTATTGAAGTCAAGTCAACCTGCAGCGACTAGTCTAGTAGACTATAGAGGGCTGGACCCAGAAAGGGATATTTCAGAGCAGGTCACGCGAAATATATTTACTTGGATGCGAGAGATGGATGGCTTTCCAATCAGCGAACGAACGATATATAAGCATGAATGGCTGGACGATGGTGACTCTGACGATGGCGATAGAAACTGTGCCGAAGGAGACGGTGGTTCCACAATGGGTTGTGACTTGGGTGTTACGGTTGGCGGCTGGATTTCTAGAGTTGTGACCGCTCGTTGCAACTCTCTGTAGGATCCGACGCACAATAGGAGCATACATGATGGATGCTAGCATCAGCTTTACAAGATATTTAGACCAGGCGATAATTTATCTTTACAAAATAACTTAGCAATAAAATCATTTTTCTCTATTAATACTAAAGTAAGTATCTTATAAGATAGGCAGGGATAAAGCTAGTTAATTAAATACCTAGACTTTAAAGACCTTAGGGATATCTAATAACCTAAACAGGATATAATCTAAGCCAAGTATGTGACGGCGCACTGAGTTCCAAAGGCCATTTTCACAACCGAAGTAAGGGCACTGATCTTGGCCGATCTCAGCATTTGCCGTCATTTGGGTCGACCCTACCCACCTATCAGCCAAGTCTCAATCCAGGACTAGATAAGACTCACTTGAAGAAAAATTCGCCATGATCTGAGTTCCCACCTCGAGAACACTGTTTGATTATCTGGTCAATAGGCCCAGTACACCAGTGATCCCAAAGTTGAGTTTCCATAAAATAGTTCGTGCTCTCAACTGTGAACTCAACCTTCTGCGAGGGAGAGAGCTGAATGCACTTCTTTTTTACTTTGAGAGGAGCATAGAAACCTTCGAAATCATTTTCACAAACTTTGGCGACGTACTGACGTGCAAGAGCGCGGTCCTCAAATTTGGTGCCGGAAATGTAGCAGGATGAGACGGGATTGATGGATAGACCGATGAAGGCCATGAGGGGTTTCAAGGGTTTCATTCTGGCAGGCTTGATTGGGTAGCTTTGTTCGAATTGAAGAGGTGAGAATGCGTAGAATGCAAGGGTATCCATCCTTGATCATGACAGCAGATGCACAGGTATCTATAGCTGTATCAGCGGGGTCCATTTCGTCTGACTGTACTGACAAGGTTGGGGGCTTAAAAGAGGCTTCAGCCTCAAGGCCATAAACTTACGTGTGAGGCGTGTGATGTGAGCATCAGTGGTGGGGTCTATCAACTCAAAATAAGACTCTTATCAAGTCAGTTCAGGCAGTACACCAGCTACCTAACACAGCTACTGTGTACTTATGAAATGAATATGTGTCGCTCCGGGGGATTTAGACGTTGCCTTGGTGTAGCATCATGCTCGCAACGGAGCTTCGTCAGATCGCCATATGTGCGACAGACGATACCCAGAGAGGCGAAGAAAGCCTAACGCGCCTACTTTGAGCTACTGAGGTGTTTAGGGGGTTTTATGCGGTCTTGGAATGGCAGAAATCGTGACGCTTTGATTAAAGTTAAAATGAGAACTTCCCGAATCGGCATGCCTATTATTACGCAAAAACAACGATTGCAACAGAAGCCTCCAGACATTGTGTAACCTCTCTAGCCTCTCGCCTCTGTACCAAATTGCGAGACCTCGTTTCACGATATACCCGAACAAGGTTGCCATATCCTAGGTGTCATGATTCATATGCTGACCCTCGTCTATCCAACTCCTCAAGCCGTCAGTGTTTACAATCTCGCTTCGATCGAGGTATGACAGCACTTTTGTAAACTCCTGTATGTACTCCGAGACCCGACGGGAGAGCTGCCTATCCATCTCAAATGGGCAATTCAGCAAGGAACTAGCAATGCTGCGCACTTTGTAGATCTAGCACACACACTTAGGATTCTGCGAGAAGAAAGTGAGACGAGACTTACGAGATATAATCCATTGGGCTCTAAGTACGCATGAGGAATGCTGTGGAGAATATGAAGTAATTGGCGGGCCACGTCTTCACGGTCCCTCCAATTTTGCTTTAGCTGCGTCGTGACGTATGAGTCGTCTCCCTCTCGGTCCTTCATCTCTTGCAAAGCAACATCCATTTTATCAAGAAGAAAGTTTTGAAGCCACAAGTGACTGACGTGTAGGTTGGCTCTAGTACTTTCATTCTGCAAATGCTCGATGTTTGCGTCAGTAAAAGCACCTTGACGGCTCTCGCCACCACCAAATGGCTGGTAGTTATCACCCGGTCCCCATTGGCGCATGTGCGTCGGCAAGCCATCAAGTATATACCGCAATTGATCAAGAAGGTCTCTTAACTTTGACAGTCGCTCCTCTGGTGATCTGCCAAACCCGCAGTTGCAACCGTCATTGACCATGGACTCTCGCATACCCAAGAGAAATGCGCGAGATGCCATGATGAAGACGGTAGTAGAGTGAAATGGCGCATCGTCTGCTGAGTCAGTATTGTTTGGCAGCCCCACGGATGGTGTTGAAGGAAGCTGGCCGACGATTCCTGTCTCTGTTATGTTCTCGTCGACGATGTTGAGAGGTTCCAATGCAGCAAAATTGACATCGCGAATGGTATAGTTGTCTAGATACGTCAAGTAATTGCATCTACCCGGTTGGATCTTGGAATGCCTGACATCTTGTTACTCGAGAAGACCGCTTGGAAGCAATTGACTTACGCGAAAGTATAGAGCTGTAGCCAGAATGACTTCTTCCGCAGTTGAGTCTCAATGGGATTCAAGCCCTCGTACTCCGACACAATATGCATACCCAATAGTCGCGCGAGCTGCATTGACTCTGCTTCAAACATACGACTTTGGTTGATCTGCCCAACTTGAAAGGCTCCGATCGAGAGGCTATACGCCGTAGCCCACTTCCGATGGCTGATATGATCCCAGTAATCTGCGGGCCGAAGACGGATGCACATCTGAGAGCAGTGACTAATCATGGCCGTGCGAGTACCAAATCGAGCTGCCAGGGCATGATAGCTGTCAAACTTTGATGGCAGCAAGCCCACAGTCAACGAAGCTATTGACACGAGCAGCAGTAGAGTATCGAGGTCCGTAACATCCTTATTCGTCGCCAAGTCAGCGCGGAACGTGGGAAGGTGAACAACGGGAACGAGTGGGTATATATGGTCAATGTAGTCATTCATGATGGTCATGAACAATGTCCGAGGACAGATCTCATCGGTTTGGAACTGATGCTCGAATAACTCGACATTTTGAGGCTGGTTGAAGTGCGCGACATGACTGGGGATGGGTGGACGGCTGGGCGATGGCGCATTTGGCGACGATCCAAAAGCCAGAGTCAGATGAGAATGGCCTACAGGCGCCTGTACATCTGTATGGAGCGTATCTTCTTCCTCGTAGTGGGTTGGGCTCTCGACGTGTAGTTCTGGAGAGATGACAGCAGGCGTTTGAGTCGTCCTGATAGCAGTTAGCCGGGCTTTCATGTGACGCGACAATCCCAATGCTTGGCTCAGACTACCTTCTTTTCTTTGGACCTCTAGGCCTTGTTGGTATGTCAAAGCTACACTGGATATGCAACCTCGAGCATCCGACACAATGCGACGCTGTTCCTGCACCATCCCTCGGAAACACGCACTTCCTCCGCCGAGCACGACACGCATCACATGCCTTGGTACTCAATTGCCTCGTCTTTTCTCCGCGAGCTGTTATGGACTCGTCTGCTTCGTTGTCGGTCAACAGTAAAGATGTGCTGGGGTCTGCCATGATAGGTAACCGAGCAGTCGGGTCAGTTTCTGGGGTTGACGAGGCGGAGAAATACATACAGACTGCGGAGTTAAAACATGACCCGCTGGAATGGTCAGTAACTGGGGGTCATGTGCCGCTTGGACTTTTTCGTTAGTTCAAATTCTACGCCTGAATCGGTGGAGAAACTTCCGAGGGTTCGGTAAAAAGGACGATGTCTTTGGATCAGATTAATCGACGCGAAAATTCGTCTTGTATCAGTTGAAACTTTTAGGAAGCCACTAGATTTAGACTTGCTGCAATACTCCGCTCCAATTTAGGTCATATGCTTTGAAGCCATCATTGACTTTGGAATGATGTCGTGCGTCTTTTGGGTAGAAGCTACATGAATGGGCCATTGGCATCCATCGCGCATTATACCTCTTGATCAATATATATATCTAAATATGAGCTCACGATAGGAAAGCTTCAATTGAGGTTAGATGTCTAGGTTATTATTCTTCACATTGATAAAAATCACTTGACAACTTGAAGAATTAAAAATGGTATTTCTTAATAGTGTAGGGTAGTTGACTCTCGTCATCGCCGTAGTCCCCGCCACGTCGTCGCGTGCTGGACCGTAAAAGTCTTCTCCAGAAACTCACATCTACTACTCGTACCCACTAGTAACGTGTACTCTCCCGCGTCACTACACCAATAATCCTCCCTCTCACTCCAATAGCTCGTCGCACGTAGCACGTCTAGCTCAATCTCTGCAACGCCTTTTTCTCCAACTTCAAGATGTATCTTGGCAAAGCCCTTGAGCTCTTTGCTAGATCTTGTGATCGTGTCAAGAGCAGAAGCAGTAAGAGGTGTTGGATGGGGTGGCTTGACGTAGACTTGTACAACCGCAGCGCCTGATCGCGAGCCAGTGTTTGACACGCTCAGAATCACTGTCAATTTCTTGCTTTCAGAGACCACATGCTCTTCAACGTGCAAGTCAGACAGCTCAAAGGTAGTATAAGACAAACCGTGCCCGAATGGGAACAAGGGTTCAATGTCAAGCGTGTCGTACCAGCGATAGCCGACATGCACGTCTTCGCTGTACAGGACGCGTCCTCCTTCTGACCGGAAGTTCAAGGCACTGGGGTTATCTGACACGCGTCGGGGCATCGTGATTGGCAGTTTGCCGGACTAGAACTATTAGCAAAAACAACACGACGTGACTGGGTCGACTCACAGGGTTTACAGCACCGAAGAGTACATCGGCAATACCATTGCCAGCCTCATTACCACCAAACCACGCTTGCGCAATGGTACTAGCCTGATCAACCCACGGCATCGAAACAGGCGTGCCACTTTGTATCAACACCACCGTGTTGGGATTCGCTTGTAGAACTGCGGAGATCAGAGCGTCGCTACCAGGAGGAAGAGCCATGTTCGGTCGATCTTGACCTTCACTCTCCCATTCTCCACTCGTCCCAACACAAAGAACGACTTGATCAACGCTCTTGGCCAACTCAACAGCGTCTTGGAGTGCCTGCCTCGGCTCAAGTCTGGGACACCCACCAAGGCGCATACCGCCTTGACCAAAGTCGACTACTCCGGAGACTTTGAGATCAGAGGTCTTGTCGCAGCCCCAGCGCACGACGACGTTGTAGCTCTTGCCACCGTGAAGAAGCTTGCTTCCTGTTTTCTCAACGGTACCACAACCAAGGAATGAACTGCCGGGCTTTTGGTCGGTGACGTTGGAGACTATTAGCTCGCCGTCGACGAAGAGCTCACCGGTACCATGAACGCAGAGACCAAAGTCCCATTCTCCTGTCTTTACTGGAGTCAAGATCCCCTCCATCTCAGCGTACCAGATCTGCTCAAGCGCTGGATGCTCGTAGTCCACGAACCAGATATTTGAGTCGTCAAGAATCCTCGTCTCGAGTACCTTGCGTGTATCCGGCCCTGATGATGGAGGCGGGTCGTTGTAGATGCGCAATGTGAATCCTTGGCGCTGATCGTCAACCGTCTTCAATAACCTGCCTATTTGAGGCAGTGATCGATGGCCATAAAGTCCCTTCGTGAAAGAAACATCCTTCGCAATGCCTTTGACGCCTTCCAGTGGGGAGACAGTATGGTACGCTCGAAGGCTCGCACTTCCACCACCGCAATAAGTACTGATGTCGGCATTAGGGCCAATGACAGCGACTTTCTTTGCAGGGTCCAGAGGTAAAACTCCCTTGTCATTCTTGAGAAGTACAACTGACTCAGCAGCGGTTTCACGCAATAGGCGGGTGTTTTCTTCGCTATGAAGCTGAGTCTCCGGCGCATTTGGAGGTATGCTCGTGTTTTCGACAGAATGCTTGACCAACTTCAAGACATTCCTCACACGCTCATCCAACGTCGATCGCTTAACCTTGTTTGAGGTGATAGCGTGCACCAAAGTCTCACCACGCCATCTTGTCGGACCTGGCATTTCGAGATCTTGTCCCGCATTGATGGCCTCCGTTGTACTGTATGTACCGAACCAGTCGCTCACAACCAAACCATCCCACTTCCACTCATCGCGAAGAATTTCCTGCAACAAGTGATGATTATCTGGCGCGTGGGTTCCGTTGACCTTGTTATAAGCCGTCATGAACACCCTCGGACTCGCCATCTCAACCGCAATCATAAACGGAAGAAGATACACTTCCCTCAACGCCCGCTCCGTAACCTGGACATCAACAGCCATCCTCGCACTCTCCATATCATTACAAGCAAAATGCTTCATCGTAGCAGAAACGCCATTCTTCTGCACGCCACGTACATAGTGCCCTGCCAAAATACCCGAAAGAATAGGGTCTTCAGAAAAAGACTCAAAGCCTCTTCCGCCTAATGGTCCTCTCTGGATATTGACGGTAGGTCCAAGAAGAACATGAGCACCTTTGGCGTGGGCTTCATCAGAGAGTAACTGTCCAAGCCGGTGGATGAGATTAGTGTTCCATGTTGCGCCGAGAGCGGTGCCGCAGGGGAGACATGATGATGGGGTGCTGTCGAAGAAGTGAGTTCCTCGCACGCCGTTGGGGCCGTCTGAGAGACGGATTGGGGGTATTGAGAGGCGCTCAATTGATGCTGTGTGCCACCATCCAACTCCTTGAACTAGTGTTAATAGTGCTATAAGTTATCGCGATATCGCGTTGATGACTTACCGGCTGTGAGCTGGACCTTTTCCTCAAGGGTCAATTGCTGTATGAGGGCTTCGACATCCATTCTGGGATACCTCATCTCAATTATTCGTATTTGGTAGAGTGATGATGTGATTGATACAAGGGACTCTAGCTTGAACGAAAATGCATTTAACTAACCAAAAATGAGACTGAGCTATATAGTTCATGAGCATGATCGCGGCCTAGCATTCTCATCCTTGCGTTCCATCATGAGACCTAATTCTCCGCTAGAGTCGTAGTCCATAATTTGTCGGCACTGATGATCATGGCACGTTGATCGTCCAAACAATTCACACACGGAACAATTGCTTGCATGATGCGCTAGATCAAGCTCCCCGAAATCATCTGCCGTGTTTTCTTTTACAAGGGGCGGAGAAATAACCACGCCAACCACCAAGCTAAGCTCACACCAAAATCTCAATTCTCCGCCTTGAAGCAGTTCGTCCCCACCAGCAAATCTCCGCAATGCGACATCGCCATTGTAATTTTCTAGCGGTATGGGGAGACGCGAAAACGTCTGATTCCCCATGGGCAGAATTTACTCTGGGGTTTTGACAGAGCTTAGTGTGCCATGTGATACCTTAATGGCGTGGAGTATTTCGGTGGATTTTTTCGTTCGTCAATAACGTGTAAGGGACGACTATATAGACTTGCATACGTCCCCAGCATACGGTCGATGATCGACACAGGCTTCTAACAACGGTCTTCAACTATCTCTTTGGATCAATACCTTGTATTCTTCCTTCTTCTCTCCCAGCAATTCGAGCCATCCTTGAGTCTCTGTAGCCACAATGGGCGCCGTCACTGAGGTTGGCCATGGGCCGTCCCATCAACCATGGTACAAGACAAGCCACTTGATCAAGCTCAACTCCATCATCCTCTCCCTCGTACTCTTCTGTAAGTCCTCAGACTGGTCACCTCGTGAACCCCACTGACAAAACCCTTCACAGCCTCAGCAAACGGCTACGATGGCGGACTTATGGGCTCCATCCTCGCCCTCAACACCTGGAACACATTCATGCACCACCCCACCGGCGCATATCTCGGCTGGATGACAGCAATCTACTGGCTCGGTAACGGCCTCAGCACTCCCCTCGCAGCATGGTGCTCCAACCGCTACGGCCGCAAGCCCGGTCTCTACGCAGGCTACTTCTTCCTCATAATCGGCGTAGGCATGCAAGCTGGCGCACCCAATGAGAAAGCCTTCACATATGCTAGACTTTTCATCGGTTTCGCTGCTGGCTTCTTGGGAAACTCTGCGCCTGTATTGATCAATGAGATCGCGTATCCTTCGCATAGAGCTATTGCGAGCGCGCTGTTTATGTGTGGGTGGTATGTTGGCGGTACGATCTGTGGATGGGTTACTTTTGCGTGTCGTGTTATTCCTAATGACTGGTCCTGGCGTATTCCTGTCCTGCTACAGATCTTCCTACCGCTCTGTGCGCTGCCGGGTTTTCTGATGGCGCCGGAGAGTCCGCGATGGTATGTCAGTGTTGGCCGATTGGAAGAGGCGACAGATGTCATTGCGAGGTATCATGCTGGCGGGAACAGGGATGATCCGATTGTGAGCACGCAGATGACGGAGATTGAGGCTGCGATTACAGCGGAGAAGGATGCAGCGAATGGTGCGTCTTACTTGGACATGTTCAAGACCAAGGGAAACCGACATCGCTTGTTCATCTCGGTCACACTTGGTTTCGTGGCACAGTGGGCAGGCAATGGAGTTGTTTCTTACTATCTGCCTCTTGTCTTGACCTCGGTTGGTCTCAAGACGACAACTGAGCAGACTCTCATCTCGGCATGCCTTAACGTCTGGAATCTTCTTTGGGCTACTGCCGCAGCAGTCAGTGTTGATCGACTGGGTCGGCGATTCCTTTTCTTGACTTCAGCGACTGTCATGTTTCTGTCGTTCGTTGTCGTCACTGCCCTCAGTGCATCATTTGCCAAGTCTGGTGCTTCATCGGTTGGATTGGCTGTCGTGCCATTCCTGTTCATCTTCTTTGCAGGATACGACGTTGGACTGTAAGTTTCACTCATGTCTCGACATTGTCACAGCTAACATATTTAGAACACCCTTCCTTGTCGCCTATCCTTGCGAGATTTGGCAATTTTCTCTCCGATCTCGCGGTCTCACGGTGGCGTGGTGCACAACCGTCGCGTCAATCTTTTTCAACAGCTTCGTCAACGCCATTGCTCTCGACGCGATTCAATGGAGGTACTACATTGTATTCGCCGTGATTCTGTTCATCTTCATCTTCGTCGTCTATTTCACTTATCCCGAAACACGTGGACACACGTTGGAGCAAATGGCGGTTATCTTTGATGGGGAAAATGCAGTGCCTTCTCAGGCCGTTGCCTTGGAAAAGAGCGATGTTGAGGAGAAGGAATAATGACTGGAATGTTGAGATAAGATAAGAATTTTAGTAATCAAAACAAGCATTGACGATCGTCGATCTAATGATATGATCGGCGATTGATTGGTCGAGAAAGAATCTGACGTTTTAGGCTGCCGCTTGCTATCACTGACGTCAGTTGAATGTATCATGTGCCCGGTCTCGTCGTAAGCTTGATTCCTCTCAAAAAGGCTTCTCTCCTCTTCCTTTCCCCTCTTCTTCTGTGTTAACACTTTCTCTCAATCACATCACCAAAGAATACTGCAAAAGTGACTGTCAAAATGCTCAACAACGCTGTCTTCGCCTTCCTCCAGCTCTGGCTTGCTACGCTTGCCTTTGCTGCTCCCATTGCTGACGAGGTCACCGTCACTGGCGCTGAGCCCTGGCACTACGGAACTGGTGGTGGAATTATCGGTTTCATCGTTTTGGTCCTTGACATCCTTGTCTGGAGTACGTAAATCCATATCTCCCTGCTTTCTAAATGATGCTAACGAAGGTACAGTCGAGGTCCTCCAGTCGAACCGCCCCGTCTCCCACAAGATTCTCTGGTGTCTTGTTGTCTTCCTCTTCCCCATCGTCGGAATGATTGTCTACTACCTCTTCTCCAACCGCAAGTCTCACATGCGCAACTCTGATTACACCCCCGTTCCCTAAATGCATCGCGCGTCAATTGACAACAGTCACGCGACACATAGCAACAATACGACAAATGAACAAATGGGGCTGAGGAATGACGTACGAGGCAGCGGGAATACGGAAATGGGAACGGGCAACAAATACATCAGATAGCGACTTGTTTTTATGGCAAATGAATTGACGAAACGTTAACTTGGGAGCTTCGAAGTACGCCTTGCGATTGTGAGAATACGGCCGCGACCATGGCTGTGTCATTCAGCCCGGCCAACATCGACTAAATTGACCTTCTGCCTGTTTCCATTCCCTGCTCGACCGTGAAATAAATCCATTTTCTGCCTTGACTAAGTAATTATCCCGGTTTATTCCATTTACTTGCACAACCAACTGCATATGCACGTCTACGCGCGCGACAAGTGAAACACCAACATGGTGAAGCATTTCAGCCGGCCGTTGGTTGAGGCCCAACACAATGTACTTAGCTGCACCGTAATCCATGCAAACATCAGACAACAGTTACACACAAACAATTGCAATTTTATCTTACCATTCACGGCGCTTCTTAGATTACCATGCCACCCAATCAACGCGAGATTAATCAGCGTGAGATCCAGCGACGACTGATGGAACAGCACAACATTTTTTACGGTGACCCGATTGAATCGGAAGCAAATCCTCGATGGCCAAGGAGCTTCAACCAAATCTTCCAAGCTGTTAGGGAACTGGGAAAAAGAGAATACGCCGAATACAGCGAAACTATAACGGCCAATATTGCCCAGGCACCATGGAAAGCTCAGGCGCAGCTCCGTGCCGATTGCGTTAGGAGGAAAGCCAAGCAATGCCTTGACACTAGGAAGAACGAGAGTGGCTGGCGTACTTCGCTCGAAAACAGAATTATGGCGCGCTTCGATACGGAAGTCGCTTGGTAAGTCAAGTGTCTACCTCTCCATCCCACAATATTATAATTGACCGATCAGTCGAAAGTGTCGAAATCGCCTTTGGCGCTCTGAGCTTGAAGCTACAGCCGCTAATCTAATGGGATCCGATGACCATTACTCGCTAGGGGCACGACAAAGCAGAAGGCAGCCCTGTAAATGCTACGGGGCTGGAGGAATATCGGCTCTGTGAGTCCACTAGACTATACTTCTGTAGCTTTTGACTTACCAGTCGTAGCCTGGACAACGGCATCAGTCCTATTTTTGATGATAGAGCTGAGCAAGGAATCATTTGCTCTCCTGCACGGCTGGGACACTTACCAAAGCGAGAAGTAAGACCCGATCGGGTGTGCGGTTTACAAACCACAAAGAGGTTTGGTCGATTACTGGGGTTGACCCCAGGAGTCAGGTCCAATCCCTTCAAACCTGATGGTGAAGCACTCATCTTCCCTTTTCTCGTCATTGAGGCCAAGTCCGAGAAGGCGGGGAGTTCCAACAGTGACATACAGCTTCAGACTGGGTTTGCGATCCGTGAGCTCCTGATGATACAGGATGAACTGGGTGAAGCCGCCGAGGATGGAAATTGGCATGGTGGACCACTCGTTTGGTTCGTATCTTATAGGGGTGAGGATTGGAGAGTATCAGCTGCTTATGTTCATAAGAAGGCTGGGCAGATCTCTTATGTGAGTGAATATGTCTTTGACTTCGATCATACAGATTCTGATCTCTTGGCCAGCGCGTGGTTCGCCTTTGGCAAGGCTGTCTGGATTCACTCGATAAAAGTCTGCAGCTTCTGCTTATCATAGATTACATCGCCGATTGGGCTCGAGACATCTACCGTGAGGGTGTCGCCAGCAGTCTGCAAAAGCTTGCAGACTCAGATTCGGCAAGCTTGGCTCACGACGAAGACATCTACTCCAAATCAGGCGGCCTTAGATCACGGGCCTCGAGCCTTTTTACTGCTAGCCGCCCTGCTAGTCGTTTCGGCGGTAGTCGTGCGCCTAGTCACTTCGATTTTGATCCTGTACCGAGTCAGCATGACATAAGCAATGGCGAAAGGAATCAAGTCGTAACAAAAGATCCTCTTCATAAGTTTGATCATGAATCCGGAGTCTTGAGGGACTCCAGATGCATTCATTCTAGATTGAAGGGCTTGTTTATCACTCACGAAAATATCGAGGAGTTTCTCCGTACGTCCGAGACAATTCGAGAGTCAGAATTGCTTATACTTTTTCTATTCAGGCAGCTTCGGGATGTCTGTCTAGTTCAAGGTCATTTGCTTAATGATCTGGAGCTCTTATGGACAGACACTGAACGCAAGGGTCCAGAGGTGTTACCCCCAGAAGAGTTGTTTTACACTCTGATAACGGTTACGTTTTATCTGACGCCCGACTGGGAGCCAACACGAGAGCTGAACTATCTTGCTGTCTCGCAGACTCTTATTCGAGACTCGATACAGTCTTCTCTTTTATCAACTTTCCACGCCCACAACCTCGAAATGTCACCCGTTTTCCAGAATTTGCAGGGTTTTGAGAAGTTACTCCGTATGTCAGCAGAGGACAATCTCGTCGCATGCTTGTATAACCTTTCCCTCCGATCCTGCCCTGAATATCCTCAGGATTCAGGTTCTTCCATCTTTGCTTGGACGAACTTGCCGATAGTCGACAGGATACCCCATTGTGTCCCGACGTCATCAGTATTGCGACCATGTATACGACCCCCAGGACGGACTCTTGTTCACAGCCTATACCACATGTATAAGGTTGGAAGAAATGAGCCGAATATACCGTTTCTCCGGGTTTCATCGGCATTGGATCAGGCACCTACTCCAGAAAAGCTGGGATCAGATCTTTTTGATAAGACAAATTGGCCTTGGGCAAATGACCTAAAGCTAAAGAGGCTGAGGGGATCCAACAAACATTTAATTGTCGCTATGCCAGAGTTTCAAGGTACATATTACAAGTCGGACGTCTGTATCTTCCTCCTCGATGTCAACTCTGAATACCCTTTGGATATACCCATGTCCGACATTTTCAGGGCGCCTGATACCTATATTCGGGTATACAGATTCAATGCGGACCCCGAGGATGGCCACAGGCCATGGAAAACTGAATCACTTGATGAAGAGGTCCAAACCTGGAGTTTGGGACTTGGCGTCCAGGTCGCTGACGACATGCGCTTACTTATTGAACATCTGGACACTTACAGCCAGCACTTGAAGAAGACGCTAGGCATGTTGTCAATAGGCTCATGGGATGAGCTCGCAAGAGGACTGGTCTTCAATGAGGAAGCTAAGGTCCTTGTAAAATCCTCCAGGGGGCCTTCTAAACGGCAAACCTATGACAGCTCTACGAAGAGTATGTTGCTGGAATTAGGATGGCACAAAGCTTGGAACAAGGTACAGAGTCGGCTGAGAGGGAAGATTAACAACTGCAACGAAATCGCGGTTCAGGGTTCGACTGCTGATCCTGCGGATATGGCGGTCAGGCCTATGCAAGAACCGACCCCCGACGTTGGCCATGGTTCCCTATACAACAATCAAGATGATGATGGCCTGATGGACCGTGCAGTTATGTCAGAGCGCAGGAGGGGAAAACGGCCAATGGGGGTCATGGATACATTGGACGAAGTCGAATCCTCGGTCCAGGGAGAGCGACGAAGAGGGAAAAGGCCAATGCGAGCGGTGGATGAGTCTGACGTGGCTGAATCTTCAGCACATGCAGAACGACGAGCTCGTCGGGAGCGGGAAGGTGCCCAACGGTTCAACAATGATTTTCTTTCCGACGAGCAGTTGGAAGAAGTGTTGGCAGATGGAGTGCTTTCTTGAAGAGGTAAGTAGTGGTGCCGTGGGGTTTCTTTTGTAGTTCAGACTTCCCAGTTATAATAACTCAATAAGAAAATGGAAAAGGAGGGTCGAGATATGCTAAGGTCGTGGGAATAGTTGGGAGGTAGTTATGAAAATTTATCCATGTCTTTTTACAACAAATAGTTAGTCAACTATCCATGTAATTGACCTTCTGTCCGACCAGCCATTGTTATTCGGGTTGCCACCGACTGTGATCCCAATTATGTGATCTGACACGGCCGTTATTACGTCTGAATGGAGTCTTAGTAGCTGCTGCCTGTGGTAATCTAGGGTATCCGCCCCGCACAATTTGATCTTAATTATCCGCAGTAGCAGATATCATAGTACAAAGTCAAATATCTTTGACCACAAAAACTAACAAGAACTCATCTGTAGCGTTAATGCCTTGAATTAGCATCGGCTCTTTTCTCATCGGTTTTTAGAGCCTAAGATACGGTCATACCTCTCTTATTAACCGTACTTCTGGAGCTGCAGATTAACCATTGTGCTAAGGTACCTATTCCACTAGCACAGTGTTTTGACCCACTTCGATAATAACCGAGGGTCTCGGGTAGTCCCGAGTAGTCGTAATAACGTCGTGATCATAATAGAGCGATTTGCAACTGAGCTGATGCTATCGATCGTATCCAAGTTTTCATCCATTATACCCAAGGACTGTCTTAGCAATGGCTCATGATCTGTTGCCGGGCTTCACTCGCCAATTTATTAAGACCTCAGACGGCGTCTCCATTTTTGTCCGCACCAGGATATATTCTGGGAAACCCCCTCTTCTTCTGCTGCACGGTTTCCCCCAGACACATGTCGAGTATCATCGTATCATATCCTCCCTGCTGCCTCACTTTAGTATTATTCTCTTAGATCTCCGCGGATATGGACAGTCAGCTACCGTTCCTAGCACCAACGGATCCAGTTGTTCCAAGCGGCTGATGGCCAACGATTGTATCTCCGTCATGTCCCAGCTAGGATACAACGAGTTCCTCCTGGTAGGACACGATCGCGGTGCCAGAGTGGCGTACCGCCTCGCGTTTGATCATCCCGAGGCAGTTTCAAAACTTGTTGTAATCGACATTATCCCAACTGCAGCCATGTTCCAAGGCTTTGGGGATGTGACGGCTGGGTTGAAAGCTTACCACTGGCTATTCCTCGCTCAGCCAGATCCATTTCCCGAAACAATGATCAAGGCGCAGACAATGGAAAGCACTACTTGGAACATACCCTAGCAAGTTGGACGAAGACAAAGACACTTGAGGACTTTGATGAGAGGGCATTGGACGAGTACAGAAAGGCGTACTGTAACAAAGAAAGAATCCATAGTACCTGTGAGGACTACAGAGCTGGAGCGTTCCTGGACAAGGCCTACGACGAAAAGGATGTGAAGGACGGGAATAAGATACAGGCTCCTATGTTGGCGGTCTGGGGCAACGCGGGAGTATCTGCCGAGTCTTTGCAAAACAAGTCAGAAGGGCCTCTTGAAATCTGGCAGAAGTATGCTCAGAATGTGTGTGGCAAGGCGTTGGATTGCGGGCACTTTATTCCAGAAGAGGATCCTGAGGGTCTAGCTGAAGTACTGGTACCCTTTCTCCTATAGGAGCAGGTACTGACAGAAGGCAGTTGTCCCCCAGTACATCTGATAAGCTATTCTCCTATAATAAAATACTAAAAGGAAAAGTGGCCTATAGGGACGGTGGGAAAATCTGATAAGGCAGTTCGCCTAACGGTTTAGATGGAAACCCTAAGAAATGTTAGCAAAGGGAGTACAGTCGGACAGTCGGGACAGAAAAAGCTATTATGCATGGTTTGGAGATACACCTAATGGTTACTATTTCCCTTTTGCTTAAACTAGGTACTTATTAAACCATCTGACTACTTGGTCTTCTGCCTGATCAGCCATTTCCTTCTCCTCCTTGTTGTTTGGATTACCTCTAACAGCAAAGCCGTGCTTCGCATTAGGAATAACCACAACTTCAGTATCTAAATCCCTCTTCGCTTCAAGAATCTCAGCTGCCTTGTGCACTTCCTTCAAAGGCATAGCAAAGTCGACGTCGCCAATGACCATGCTGTAGGGCAGTTTCACAGGTTCGATGTCTCGGTGAACCTCGATTTCACTCGGGTGAGCAGTGAAAGCTGCGTCGATGATCGTCTTGCCATTCGAAGCTACCTCGCCGTGGGCCAGATGCGTGATACCGTATGCGCCCCAGCAGAAGCCCACCACTCCAACTTTGAGATTAGCTGCTTCGTTGCAACGTAGGTCGTCCATGAACTTGCGAATACCAGGATAGCGCTTCTCGGGCTTGTTGCGGATACTGAAGGGGACCATGACGAATACAGCCTTCAATAAGTTCCATCTGATTCTCCGCTTTAGGAACAACAGTTTTGCTTGGTGAATGTTTGACTTACGGTTTTACCAGCCATCCCCAGAAACTTCGATCATTGAGAACACTGTCAATGACGTCTTTGATGGCTGACGGCGCAGATGTGCCTGAGAATAATCACATCAGCCTCCAGGTATCGAGAACTAGGACAGAGACTATGGACTTACCATGCATGAAATCGGGAATGTATACTCTGCAGCCAGTCCGCTCTGCATATCTGTCTGCCACGCCACGTAGGTTGGCCGTATTCCATCCAAACGCATCCGACATGACGACTATCAGTCCCTTTGCCGAAACCTCTTTGGTCTGAGGTTCTGTAACGTACACATCATGACCATGAAGTTTGGCCTCGCGGCCGTTGACAGGGCCAGGATGGTCATGTCCTGTGTAACAATCGGTGCACGGCATTTTGCTTAAAGTTGACACTGAGTTGAAAGCACAAGACGGGGCTAGTCACTTGTTGATAATGGACAAACTAAGACACCAAATACAATGCCGATTTGGTCAAAATTCCAGTTTATCAAGCTTAGTCTAAGCCCTGGCATTTTCCCGTGTGGGGTTTCCAAACCACTGTGCCGGTGGGGATCCCCACCAAAACATACGCAATGGATGGATCTGGTTTACTTAGCACCCACTCTCGAGTCACTAATGAGTCTTTTCGGGTGGCACCACAATGATTCAACACGTTTGTTACTCCATAGCATTCATATGCTACCATCACGATTGCATTCTCTAACTTGATACGTGACGTTCATTGACAGCAATACATCTAACTGCCTATATCATGATTAGTCACGACCGCCATGTATTTCCAAGTCTACCATGAGTTAGGAGCAATATCTGTGTAGACTCTGAAGCCGCTGTTGTGCTTCGCATCCTCGAAAGCCTCGTGGTGCTCCTCTAGGCTGTACACCTTGTGGCTTGAACCCCCACGCTTGCCCAGCTTGAGAACCCCCGAATTCACCATCTTGATGGTCAACTCAATTCCTCCTCGTGACACCATGACCTTGCCAATAATCTTGATGTTCTTATGCATCACGAGTGTGTACGGAACTGAGATAGACCCAGATGGTCCCCCGCTAAGGACAACTCTCCCTTCTGGAAGCACGGCCTGGATGGCGGCCGAGAAGTACGGAGAGCCGTACAAGCTGCCCGACGACCAATCGTTGTATACTTCGACACCGCGCCCATCAGGGCTTGCCTTTCGGATTGCGGCAGCGTCCATCTCGTCATCTCCAGTCATGACGACATAGCTGAATCGCTCGTGGTTCCCAAGCTGCTGTTTCAGGTATGCGAGCTTTGTTTCATTGCGACCAATGGCAATGACGTTGGCACCCATAGCCAGTGCCATGTCAGAGGTAATGCCTCCGTAGGTTCCAGTGGCTGGCGCAAGTAGGATCGTCTCGCCTGCAAGCAGATTGGCAGCCTCGAATAAAGCGCCAGCGGAGATGCTGTAGAAGGAGATCTCGTGAAGGTCCGCAGGCGTGTATCCAAGCTGCTTACATAGTTTATCCTCGTCCAACACAAAGATATTCTCGAGGGGGACCTTTTGGTATTGTTGGAGGGCACCATCACGCCATTCTCCCTGCATGAGCTTACGGCCTTTCGTGCCCTCGCCACCGTGATGGCCTTGGATAATATTCACGCTAGGGTCGTCTCGCGCATAGATGGCGGCGGAGAAAAAGACCAGATCACCGGGCTTAGCAAGTACGGCATCCGATCCGACGGCGTGTACCCGGCCGATATGGCTTGGATGCGGCACCAGGGGAAGACTCAGGTTGAAGACAGGCAGCTTGCCTTGATGAATATCCTCAGCATAAGGGAACACCACTGAGTTTAGAACTTGGACGACGGCTGAGCCAGCTGTTACTTCAGGGATGGGAAGTTCAATGAGCTCCAGAGGCTTGTCGAATGAAGACAGCCACAAGGCACGGTTCATATTTGTAGGGATGATGGGACTCATGTTGGGACTGGTGTATTGGGATTGAGAGGTGAGATTGATTGGGGAGAATGGAGGCTTTAGGAGAATTGCGGTTGAAAATGAAATATAAATGCTTGGCTAGTCCCAGTGAGTGACAAGCCAGCTGCCTCATCGGCGACTACTACCAAGGACGTTCGAGCCAGCCTCACAAAACAGCGGGTGGAGTTCAATCCCACCTGATGACACCACTCCACCCATACAACCCATCAAATCTCCACGCAACTGATCTCTAACACCACTTTGGGGGCTTATTTGATCACCTACAAAACTGTAGAGTGGGAAAAGCCCAACAAAGTGGCAGGAGTTTTAAGGCACGCCGTATATCGTCAAATGATACCTACATAGACATCGTGATTGTAAATGAAATTTAAGGAAATTGTGAAGAGAAACTGTCCAGAAGTCTTTACGATAGTCATGAGACGAGAAGAATCGATCAAGAAGCGAAATCAAATCTCAGTCTTTGAACGCCCCCCTCTTACCATGTCATCCCATTCAAGTAGTCTAGACTCTGCATGTCCTGCTGGGCTAGTATGCCTGCTTCGCCCAACTCTGCTGTACCAAATATCTTGCCCCAAGTGTCTATGTCGTATTCTTCCAAATTTTCAACCGATGTCGGTGAATGAGATTGAGTAACGGACCCTATTGAGTGCTTATATCAGTAAGAGCTTAAAACTAAAGATTGTTGACCTACTCTCAATTTGGCGAGTCAGCGACACAGCGGAAGGCCGGCCTGGTCCACCAGTGCCAACAGGGCCTGTTTCACAGATTTCCGGAGGGGTCGGCAGCAAATTGGGAGAAGGCTCACTCGCGACCAGTAGATCAGCAGGATGGTCCTGCTGCACAGGTCTCAAGACTCTTCTGCGTCCAAGGTCTTGGTAAACCTTGAATATAGCAGGCATGTTAGATATACCAAACTCCTTCACAAAAGCTGCCATGAGATAACCCATGGACAGGCCTGCTAATCCTGGAGCTTGTGTACTCGTTAGCCCGTTCGTGGCTGCAAGATGTGACCTGAGGTGCATGTCGGTGCTCGCGAAGGCGAGGTGAAGGTTGTACAGTTGTGGTGTCAGGTGCGGTGCCATTCCTGACTGAGCCTCGCCAGTCAGTGGCGAAATCTGACAATGCTGTGGAAGTCCATCATACCAGCGATTCAATGCCAGTAGACCTTTTGTGCAAGGCCTATTTGAAGATTGTTGGTGCGACATGGCATCGTTTAGGATGCATATTAAGTTGACGTAGCAGTTGAAGATACTCAACACCCGCGAAGGCTGGTTCATGGATCTGGCGTTGCTCAATGTCGTAGACATTATGTTCTGCGGTTCCCATTCATTTGGACCTGTCTCGGCGAGCTTTGGGTAGAAACATAAATCTCCTGTCCTAAGATGGGGTGGCTTGCGCAAACGACATGATACGAGGGTATCCAGTATAAAACAACTTAGAAGAAGCCGCTTCTGATCATCGCCATCGATATTTGCGGCATTGGAGCCATTGCTGGGAGAAGTCGCGGTCCCAAGATGAAGACAAATTCTCACGGCTTGGCCAATCAAGTGCCACGAAGACACGAGATCTTCCTGGTCCATTTTGAACAGGCCCAGGATAAGTAAAGCTTGAACGTAGCCTGGAAGGTGCACGCCTTCGTCAGGTATCCGCTTTCTCGCCTTCGAATAGATTACCTCAGGAGGAGGGAGAGGACATTGACCATCCAATGCTCCCGAATGGTTGCGAGTATCCTGAAGTGAACCATAAGCAACAATAGCCCATAGAGTGGCCATATTGCCCTCTTCTGCCGGATCGTCTCGGGATGGCGAATACAACAACTCCAGCATCTTGTGCTTTTGGACTATCGGGAGCCAACAGTTGGTATAGGTAGAGTATATATCAATTAAGCGCCGTACCTGCTGAGCAAACGCGGGGGATGATACGTCGTTCCATGGAGCCGGTTGGAGTACTGTCGCGTGTTGAGTGGAAGGCGAATTGGCCATGTTGATATCCATGGGGTCATTGGCTGGTGTTGAAGTCTGTACAGCCTCAAATGCCTTGACAGGAGAGACGCGTTCGGGGGTCGAGGCTTCATCCTTGACGGAGACCGCAAACCTTACCCCGGAATCATTATCTTGCTGGATAATCGACAGCAACTGATCCAACTCTTGTTGAATGTCACTACCGTCCCAAGCTTTTTTAAGTGTCTCGTAATCTCTAACAAGCCTGCTGTTCAAGACTAATCGGGATCGCGAATCCAGGGCAAACCGGATATCTGGCAAGATCTCTCGGACTACAGCCTTGCTATTAGGAACGACGGTGAATACAAGTGCCCAAAGTAGTTCCAGAGCCCTCGCATATCCCGTCGTCAACCCACGCTTCTTAGACTCGGGGCCGTAGCTGCATGGGTAGTGGATGGCAGAGCATCGTGCGCAGGTTGGGTGGCTGCCATCGCATCTGTGTTTACGAGCACGGCAGTAATTGCATGCTCTTGAGACGCGCTTGTGTTTGTTGACTCTTGTGCGTTTGGGTTTGGCAGGCGAATCCATTGTCATTGTAATGGTGGTGATGAGGTCGAGGCTCTGGGAGTAGTCCAGCCTATGAGCTTCTAAGATGAACAGTTTCAATATTTAAAATAATGGATGGCTGGGTACTTGCAGGCGGCTGAAAGATGCGCTACATAAACCGAACTTCCCACTTACGGTGGGTAATTAAGTTGTTGTCGGTCGATCCACCTGCCCGGTACAAAGTACTGTACTGTAAATTGCTACCTCACACCACTAAATACCGCCCGTGGCCATCCATTTCATACAATTATGCCCAGTAATGAATGCTGCATTACGAAGGCTAGCGGCATTTCCAAAGGACTTGCATTGGGTAAGGAATCGGTCTGCTTAGCTCCGGCTGCTGTTATGCGCGCATACACAGTTATACAAGGCACATATAGTCAAGTTTAAACAATCGAGTGCCTATTCGCATCTATTATCTTCAAGACAGTACCATGTCAGTCAGACATGGGCCTTGAGGAACTCAAACCCCTTTTCCAAAAGTCCAAGTGCATTCTGAGGCTGTCCAATTTCATCAAAGCCGTGCTGACCTCCTTCCACTAAGACCAATTCCGTCTCGGTACCATGACTCTTGAGTTCTTCATATGCCCGTTGTGACAGTCTTGCCGGCACCAGCTTGTCTTGGGTGCCGTGGATGAAAAAGGTAGGAGGGAAGTTACCCTTGGAGAACTGCGAAACAGGGTCAACGCGATCATAGTCGCCGTCTCCTACAACCGTTTTCAATTGTGTTCCTTTTCCGAGCTGATAAAACATCCAAGCAACACGATAGCTGGCCAGCTCAGGCCCTTTCGGTCCCACCGGAGGGGGTGCCGACGTTGGAGGAGGGTCATCCTTCCAAATTTTGCTCGTGAAATCTTGATCAATCTGAGGAGCGCCTGGAGGCGCAGGTAAGGGGATATGGAAGGCCGAGTCTGTTAGGTACTTGAGCCCGTAGATGTCGAGAATTGCGCGAGGCGGTTGGGGCAAACTGGCCTAGACGGTCTGCGTATCAGCATCTCATACCCAGGTCAAAGGTTTTGGTATCCGCTCACCGTCAGAAGGGCCAAGGTGCCACCGCAGGAATGACCTAGTGTTACAATCCGAGAGCCATCCACTTTTACGTGAGCATCTTCAAGAAGCAGTCGGGGTAGTTTTGTCCGCGACCATTCGTATGCATCCAGGGCATCTTTGACCGGCCCTTCAAAGACTGTGATGGTAGGAGCCAGTCGATAGTTGGCGGATACAACCACGAAACCTAGATCCAAGAGCTTTTCTGACTGCTCTCGCAGGAGCATTTGTTTCGAGCCGACCGTGAAATTTCCGCCATGGAAATGCAGTGCTGTATTTCAACTCGTCAGATGCTTACTCGGAGAGAACAAGAATTGGGTAGTTTGCGTACCTATCGGAAATTTCGATGCTGTCGTGGTCTTTCTGAAGTATACGTCTGCAGCTACTGGGATTCCATGGACGGCTTTGAAGGCGTATTCCTTGCGAGTGGTCATCTTGTTGGTGTTCAAATCTACAGAAAGCGTCAGCTGTGACCTTGTCTACTAGGAACAACAGTTGTTGTACGCCCACAAGAAAGTCGCGTTTGAAAGGCGAGGATCTGGTAGCCTGTCGTAGACCAATGACTACAAAATAGGTGGCAAACAGGAATGATCGTCTTTTGGGTGTGCCACTCACTGGTGTCCCACCCAGAAGCTACCCACTCATACCCGCCCACCTTCTCACGATGAGGTCGATAACAAAAGGATTTTGTGCACGGCAAAGAGGCAGAGAATATATCATGATATGTATAAGATATCGAGTGCTTGCTATAAACGTCTCAAAAATACCTCGTCGACTTTGGACCCGAAAGAATTCTCATGCTACATTGACCATCACTTCTCTCCCGAAGACGGAATGAGTTGGAATGAACAAATACTACCATTGAATCAAGGATACCTTATGTTACATTGACATTATATGCAAGGAGTACTCTAGCAATGTTTGTCGCTATGGTGGGCAGGCTGTTGCAACGTGTATGGTAGCGTCCGAATCCTCCAATTTCTTAATTAACGATTTCAGCTTTTGCGATACAGAAGAAGGCCCTGCATATATTAGCATCTTCTCAAAACCATTAACGACACAGACTTGAGCTTACACTTCCACATTGAGTCATCCGAGAGAAGCTCTGCTGATACGGCAAGCGGTAAGACTGATTGAAGACCATGATCCTCTAATTGTAGGTCCGTAATCTCTGCAAAACTCTCATTTATCAATGCATTGAGAATATCGCGTGATTCGACATGTGAAGCACGGGATTTCGCGAATTGAAGGTACCAGCAGAGAAGCAGGCCTGCCTTCAAGTTAGCTACTAAACAAAGGTTGAGCACTGAATTCTCAAAACTTACAGCCCTCTAAAACGCCGACCGCGCTTTCGGGCCCGAATACTATGGGCGCTAATTTTTTGATGTAAGTTAGGCCTACGCGGCAGTCGGATCTTAGCTGGTCTGCTGCATTGAAGAGGGCCTGGTAGAGTTCTGGTGAGATTGCCTCGTTCAAAAGATGCACGATCTCAGGATCATCGAGACTCGCAGGCGCCCAGAGTATCTTCTTCATAACAGATAGCGGAACGCTCGCGTAAAGATGGTAAAATGCTGAGTTCAGTAATGATCTGGCGCAGTGGACGGTGGGATCTGGGGCCAGTCCGCCATCAAATGGGATCGTACGAGCTTTGAGAATTGCATCTAGCACCTGCAATGACTGTTCCATTTTCTTGCCGAATTTCGCGTAGAGCTCCCCGTCGCGTGAGCCTGTTATGAGCTCAAATGAGCATATCCTGTAGAGAAGAGCGGACACTATGGTTACGAGACCGAATTCGCTAATTGTCATGGACGGTGGTTGGCCAGCGATGATGCTGTCCAGTGCATCGTTACTGTATAATACTTCGGTTGGGGTGCTCCAGCTGATCTCTTCCTTTAGCCACTCTGCGTTGCTTGACGGAAGGGCGAATCTGGCTTCGACCATAGGTGTTGGAATCCATGCTTCCTGTTCCTTTGAGCAGACAGTGCCACCTATGAGTATCGTAGATGAGATACACCTCGTCTAGTGTGAGCGATTATAACACATGCATGGTGTGAGAATAAGTACCTATTCAGACTCTCCCAGCGCACCCAATCCTTATACGTGGTGGGCGGACACGTCTGTAGCTCGCTAAGTGTTTCTTGTGTAAGCTAAAAACGTAAAAGTTAGCCATAACCAGACTATATGAGTTGACATTGGAATTAACCTTGACGCAGTGAGGAAACGCGTGTGCTCTCTTGCCCTCCGAACCGCAGTGAATCTCAAAATAAGCGAGGAGCAAATACGTCTGCAGCATCCACGTTAGAGTCTCGGGGTCGGCATTGCTGAATGCAATCATCCGTTCATGCTAGTTCCTCTGTCAACAAAATTTATCATCCAAGTACAAGTACTCGAAATGGTTGTCCTACCTCGAAAACAAGCTGCACAGAGATAGTGTGCATCGATGTAGCCCTAGAATATTCACCGAGATATACGGCGCTGCAGGCCATTACAGCAAGCAGGAGGGGAGCTATGCCAGATTTCGTTTCAGAACCTCTATTGCACTGGCTGTGATGGCATACTGCTACTTACATGGTGTTGTGGCGATGTCAAAGGTTGGCTCATGTATGATGGGTATATGAGGAGCAATATGCTTAAAAAAGGCCTTGACAAACCGCCCCACGGCATATTTGGAAGGAAAGCGAAGCGAAGCGAGGATGTGGGACGGGTATTTTGTGAGGTTGGCCCAAGCATTCTCACATTTATTGTCGTTGGGGACGAGGTTGCGCGGGGTACAAGATTTGTCTATCTGGCCGAGAGTAGTTGGCCTGTTGGGCATCGGTGGCTCCAAGGCTAGTATCGGTAGTTCCGGCGGATTGCAGCTTGGTACTTGGCCAAAAAGTCCTTGGGCATCCGCCAGAAGCGCGTCGAGGTCGAACATGGCGGAAAGATTGGGATTGATGAGGTCGGGGTCCATGAATGAAGGGTTGAAGTCTAGGGGACTCCCTGGGAGATAGGCAGCGAACATGTCGGGCTGTGAAGGCACGGCTATGTCCACCGAAGTAGCCTGGCTGCTCTGAGATCCATCTACCTCATTGTTTGCCGGAGACTCATCCTGCTCCTGGATCGCATCGTTGACTCCTTCTGAATGGCGATCTTGCTGTCCTCGGGCCGTCGTCGTGGCAGGTGATGCTCGCGCAGAGCCGTTCTTGGATCCCCTCGGACGAGAAGCTCCAGGGTGAGAATTGTTGCGACGCCTGCCTCGAAAGCCAGAGGACTTTCTGTTGCCGAGGCCGTGATGGAAATTTCTGGTATGCCGGACGATGACATCCTTTTCTGGAGGATGTTAGGGAGCAATACATGCAGTTGTACGGTTTCTCGCTTCCATCTGCAGATGGTCAGTGGCTTCTTAATTCTCCAAGAAACAGCGAGAGGAGCGACTTGCGCGTGAGCTCGTGGCGTCGTAGATGAGCTAGGCGGTTAAAACTGGCGTTGCATTGATCGCAGGAGAAGCCGCATCCTTGACGGTTAGAAGATTTGTCTGCGTTTTCACGAGTAGCTTGCTGCGTAGAGGTGTTGGTTTCACCAGACATTGCAGTGAGATGATGGAGAGTGGCTAGTTATGAGGGAGACGAAGGGGGGAGTCGCAAGTACCGTGGCCCCCGGGTATAATTGATTGATTGATTGATTGATTGATTCTGGGGTTGACAAATCCAGTCCGAAAATGTGGGGGATAAGATTGCGGGGGAAGATCTCGAGACTCCTCTGTACGGTAGCATTCATACGCTCGAGGGTCTAATTTAGAGTAGATCGTGTTTAGCTAAAGATGGGTGCGAAAGTATGGTATGTAAGTGCAACACTTCAGACTACTAGGGTTCATAGGGGATGGTCTGGTGTATAATATCTCTACTCCCACGGAAATATGTTTGGCCGTTTCTGCCTCAACCTATCCTTGTAAAGCTCACTTCGCGCTCAAAGGGATGAGTTGGTGCTAGCTAGCATTGACAATGGGGCTCTGTTCGGGCTTGACTCGGTGTGTCTACATACATAGTCTACCCTATAACAACAGTACGTGTAGATTTGTCAATATATTATGGATAAGAGAGCACGTCATTCAAGCTGACGGCTCAGATCATTGGACACCTCTGCGACTCACTCCCTCCAAGTGATGGTCTTGTACCTCAGAAACTCAGCCAGTCCTTGCGCAGCATTAAATCTCCCGTAGCCACTCTTCTTGACCCCGCCGTGCACCAGCGACGCCTCGTCGTGCACGGTCATGGAGTTGATGTGGACCGCCCCAGATTCGTACTTCCTAGCGACCCTCATGGCGGCCTTGAGGTCCTCGGAGAATACAGCCCCCGAGAGCCCGTAGTCGGTGTCATTGGCGATCGTGAGGGCCTCGTCCTCCGTGTCAAAGATGATGAGGGACACGGTAGGCCCGAAGGACTCGGTATGGTAGATGGTCATTTCCTTGGACACGTTGGAGATGATAATGGGTCTCATCTTGGAGGGCTGGTCCTCCACAGCCCCAGCGTCACCAAAGAGGGTCGTCGCACCCTTTGCGAGCGCGTCGGCGACGAGACCCTTGTTTTTCTGTGCAGCCGCTGGGTTTGCTAGCACGAACGGAGGCTTCTCGGCCCCGAAAAGACCCTCCGTGGTCTCTTTGAGTGCAGCGCTGAACTCGTCACTAATCGATCTGTGCACGAGAATGCGTTCCGTCGACATGCACACCTGACCGCCCTAAATATTATTTATTGGCATCAATTAGACACATCAAGTTATCGCATCACGGGCCAAACTCACGTGGATGAACGCGCCGACAGCGCAACTTGTCGCAGCCTTCTTCACGTCGGCGTCTTTGAGGACGATGGCACTCGCTTTCCCGCCCAGCTCAAGCAAAAGCGGTTTGACGTGCTTCCCGGCCAAGCTGGCGATGATGCTTCCGACGAGAGTACTGCCAGTGAAATTGATCTTCTTGACACCAGGATGTGCAACCAATGCTTCTGTCACCGCAACGGCATCTGCCGTTCGGTGGTAGATGACGTTGAGGCAACCGGCCGGTAGACCAGCCTGTCGAAAAATGTCGCCGATTGCCCAGAATGCGCGCGGGCTTAGCTCGGAGCCCTTGAGAACTGTCGTGTTGCCCGTTGCGAGGGCAAACGCAATTGACCGTGCGCCGAGCACGTATGGGGCATTCCTGCGGTGAAGAAAAGAAAGGAAATTTGTCAGTCAGTGATTTTCAGCGGCGGCCCGAGTGCGAGTATAATATATGTACATACCACGGGGCAATTCCGAGAACAACGCCGTACGGTTCCTTGACTACAATGGCATGGGACCCCTGCTCGGCCGTCGCAGGAACGGAACCTTCAACAGCCGCCTCGATTCTTCCTCCGATGTCCCTCAGGATCTGCGCCGTAGCGTTGATGTTGATCTCCATGAATTGCCGCCCCGCACCCGTCTCCTGGGCTTGGTAGGCGAACAATTCCTCTTTTCTGCTGATAAAGAGATCTGCAGCCCGGAACATGATGTCCCGTCTAAAACTGGGCTTGGTCTGAGACCACGATGCGAAAGCCGCTTGGGCGGCCTCGACAGCCCTGGTTGCGTCATTGATTGAAGCAGATGAACCACTCCAGGGCTTTTCAGAATTGGAAGGGCTGTTTACAGGAAAATATGTCTCCGAGATGACATCTTTCCCATTGATGATTAGTGGGACGGTTGACCACGTCTTTGCATTGTCACCCGAGCTCATTGTTGTCTATAGATGAATAGGTAAATAATTGACCGAGATAGAATGTTGGTCAAGGTGTGTTGTCTCTATCTAGTATTTAATGTTTCCCGCATCTAGGGTGGCCGAGCACGAATGGCTTCTCCTGCCGCTCCAGGTGGCTCTGCGTCCATACTAGAAGGAGGCTGCTCTCTCCACCGAGGCCTAAGTAGAGTCAGTGGACAATGATAGCAAACAAGAACCTAGCCCAATCCGGTGACTCAAAATAGTGCTGCATCGATTGACTGATTGCGCAAGTAAGAATTAATGCTTCCCGTGCATGCCATTTCTTACGTCTACGACCGCTATGCCACCCAAATGCAGGTGTAACAATGTAAACGTACGTGCATAGGGTAGTATAGGGTGGGGAGGCATGTAGTGGGGAGCGTGCCCACCAAACTGCATCGTTGTAGGTGGGTGATGGGAAGCTAGAAGGGCATCACCCGGTACTTCCGTTGTTGTTGTTATAAGTTGTCTGTCTTGTATTTTATTTTCTCTTCAGTGATATTTGCTTGTCAATACCTACGTAGTCACATTGAAACCTTCCGACTACACATCTGCAAATCGTATTCCCATCAGTAAACACCATGATGAAGCTGGCCGGACGAAACGTCCAAGTGTTGCCAGTTGCTATTGCGCTGATACTGCTATGGATGCTATATCGTACTGTTCTCTGGCTCAGGTTCCATCGAAAGTACAAGTTTCCTAATCTCGTGCCCGGCGTGCCCCTGTTGGGGAACATGCTACAGATCCCAATTGATACAGCTGGGCGGCGTCTGTATCTCCATAAGCTGGCTAGAAAATATGGCGAAATGTAAGTGTCACAAGTAGGGCCTGACCAAGACCAGCACTTACAAACCCTTCTCCACCAGGTTTACTCTCAAAGTAGGCTCCAATTACTGGATTTTTATGAACTCTCAGCGCGTCGCCAATGAGCTGCTCGACAAGCGCGGGGCACGCTACATCTCACGGCAGAATCTGCCTATGCCTGGAGATGTTGCTTCTGGCGGAAAGCGCGTCGTATTCATGCCATACGGAAACCTCTGGAAGTGGGAGCGCAAGCTCATACACGAGATTATCGGCCCCGGAAACCGCAACGTCTTTGCCCCTCTCCAGGACATCGAGTCACGAACACTATTATACGAATACCTCACAGAGCCCGATCTTTGGAACCAGGCGAACGCCCGGTATGCCAGCTCCCTTATAATGAGCATGGTGTTTGGGCGGAGGACAAAGATGGGTGACCCAAACGTTGATAGGATCATTGAGATGAATAACGAAATCATGAAGATGTTTGAACCTGGCTCGAACCTGATCGATTCATTTCCTTTCTTGGCAAAAATTCCCCTTCCAAAGGCTATTCAGCCATGGAGGTGGTGGGGCGACAGTGTCTTTGAACAATCCAAGAAGTATGTTGTCAATGCTCGTGATATCTAGTAGCCACTAACTTCAAGACAGAAACTTTGCGGAAGAGTTTGAAGGACTTGCCGCGCGAGAACAGCAAGGCAAGAACGTACCGTGCTTTGTCTCAGAGTTCAAAAGGCTTGGGAGAGATCAGGTGCTTGACTATGAGTCAACAGTCTTCCTCGCCGGATCTCTGATCGAAGCGGGATCTGATACTACACGTGTGGCTTTGAACCAACTTGTGGCTGGGGCCGCGCTGTTTCCCGACTTCGTACAGCGTGCGCGTCAGGACTTGGACAATGTATGTGGTGCAGATGCGCAGAGGCTTCCGGTCGCGAGCGACATTTCAAGCTTGCCCTACATCAAAGCCATTGGCAAGGAAGTTCTTCGATGGAAGTAAGTAAGAAAGAATCCATTAAAGCGCGGGTGAGAATCCTTTGGTGACATAGCTGATAAGTATTCTCTAGCATTTCGTTTCCAGAGATTGCCCATTCCTTAATTGAGGATGATTCGTTCGAAGGATACAACATTCCTGCGGGAACCAATGTCATCTGGAATAGCTGGGGTGTTCACATGGATGCCTCCGAGTACGAGAATCCGGAAACATTCTGGCCCGAGAGATTTATGAATGAGGATCTCGACAAGCCCATCAAAGGACATTTGGCATTTGGAGCAGGTAAGCTATTCCAATCCATGCATGCACGCAAACAAGCAAGCATCATACGGCTAACATGTACATTACTATCTAGGCCGCCGAGTATGTCCCGGATGGGTCATAGCTAGCAATAGCCTGCACCTGCTGATCGCGCGCGTACTCTACTGCTTTGACTTCCACCAAGTTCCAGGGCATCCAATCCCAGTTGGGAAGCCGTTCGAGATTGGAACTGAGAAGCCCTATGAGGCTAGAATTAGTGTTCGTAGTGCGGCTCATGCAGCATTGATCAGGAAGAATTGTGAAGAGGCAGCAAACTTTTGAGTAGAGAATGGCGATAGAGATTGTGGCCGTTGGGATAGCCGTATACTGCTAGGTGACTGTGGGCATTGGATATGTTTTATGGAGATCAACTCTAACAAGATGGAAAACGTGCTGAATGCCATTCTTTTTTTGTTCTTGTCAGATCTTGGTCAAGCGTACGTTTGAAATTTGGACTGTGTAGGGGAGTCATGATTTGCTGCGTCGCTCGATAGTTGCTCGACGTAGCGGAATGAACATCAGTCTACTTCTCAAATACTCTATAGGTATACCGTCATATCAAAGCCACGTAAAGGTCACATAAGGATATGACAAGAATCAGAACAGAGGTTTAATGGGAGCATAACACGTTACTAATTCTTGTGAGGACTGTGCTACAAATCTGCCCTTGCGTCCTCACCAGCCCATGCCCTCCTAATGACCTCCCGGATGAGATCTCTTTCAATCTCTCTTGGATTAGGGTAAGATTTACTGATGGCGATATCAGCCGCCTTATCGATATCTTCCTCCTTCAATCCAATTGACTTCAAGCTTCGGGGAACACCAAGCTTGTTAAGCAACGTGTTGAGACCGCGTAGAGCATGCCCCTGGCTATCTGGAAGCACTCCAGCCAAAACCTTCATAGCCTGGGGAACCCTGGGAGCGTTATACGCCAATGCGTGCGGGAGAACAATTGTGTGCGTCTCGGCATGGGGTAGGTTGAAAGAGCCACCTAATGTGTGACAAAGCTTGTGATGCAGAGACATTCCAACGCTGCCTAGGCAAGTTCCGCAGAGCCAAGCTCCGTATTGGCAGATCGATCGAGCTACGATAGAGTCGGGATCGTCGAGTAACTCGTATGATCCGTTGGCGAGAGACCTTACACCTTCAGCGGCCATGAGACTAACGATAGGGTTTGTATTGGGGGCGTAGAGCGCCTCGACACCATGCGCGATAGCGTTGATAATGCTGGTGAGCGACATGGGAAGAGGGAGGGTGAGTGTCAAGTCGACGTCGTATATAACAGTCTTGGGCAAGATTTCAATGTGCGTCTTGGTCGTTTTGATACCGTCTACGGTCTCGCCGAGGATTGGTGTCACCTCACTACCAGCGTATGTTGTGGGAATGGAGATATGGTATATCCCTCTTCGGAAGCTGATTGCCTTGCCGAGTCCGGTAGTGCTGCCGCCCCCAATGGAGACGAGAACATCAGGCTCGTTCTGCTGGCAAAACGCGAGGGCCTTCTTGGTAATCTCCAAGGGAGTGTGCATGGTGGCCTCGGAGAAGATCCAACTGGCTTCCACGTGCGACTCGAGAATATCGGTGATTTGCTTGGCTTGGTCGGTTTGGTAGGGAGTCGATAGGACGAGTGCCCGCCGGAACCCAAGTTGTTCAAGGCATTGCGGAAGTTGATGGATTGAACCTCGTCCAAAGATGATCTTGTGGGGGAGGGGCGAGTACACGAAGGGCTCCATCTTGAATAAGGACGTCTTGTATTTCTTTGAAACAAGTCTTGAGAGTGGTATCCTGATATGCCATCAAAGCAATTATCTTTGCTTTATCTTGGTTTCGGTTCCCGAGCGGCTGGACGCATCCAGCCACCGAGCCACCCGGCTTTTCCGTACCCACTGACCCCACCATCATCGGCACTTCACACTTCACAGGTACTCCGCGGTGGGAACGGTCCTAAAAAGACATTGGTGACCGTGCCGCCAAACCCAATGATTCAGTCATTGAATAGCCCGTACACTTGTACAGTTCCATTTCCAATCATACTCATCGTCCGCCCGCGCATATCACCTCTGGCCACCATGTCGCAGACCAATCCAGGCATCCCGCTTCTAAAAGATCTCACAACCGAAAACATAACCGAAAATGTCGTGGCTATCAACTCCAACTGTCAAGATCCCAGAACACGCTTTCTTTTTGAGAGACTAGTTCATCATCTCCATGACTTTGCGCGCGAGACTCGTCTCAGCACCGCCGAGTGGGAGAAAGCTGTTCAGTTTCTCACCAGAACTGGAAAGATTTGCAGCGACACCAGACAAGAATTCATTCTTCTATCTGACGTCCTTGGGCTATCCCTTCTGGTGGATTCAATTGACCACCCCAAGCCACCTGCGTCTACCGAGGGTACTGTTCTTGGCCCCTTCCATGCACACGGCGCTGAGAATGTTGCTTCCGGAGACACTATTTCTCATGATCCTGATGGAGAACCGCTCTTGGTAGTGTGTACCGTACGAGACTCTCAGGGTAACCCACTAGATGACGTCGAGATTGATATCTGGGAGACCGACTCCAAGGGTTTCTACGATGTGCAGTATGCAGACCGGGAAGGCTTCGATAATAGAGCTATACTACACAGCGACAGTGAAGGGAAGTTTCACTTCAAGGCCATTATGCCTGTTCCTTATCCAATCCCGGGTGACGGCCCAGTCGGAGATCTTCTGAAAGCTCTGAACCGACATATCTACCGCCCAAGCCACATGCACTTCAAATTCAACAAGGCTGGATATGACCCTCTGATAACGTAAGTCACACCCAAAACCGAGCCGGAATTATCATGCTGACGTGGACAGGGCACTTTATATGCGCGGAGACCCATATGAGACCTCTGATGCCGTCTTTGGTGTTAAGGAGTCTCTTATTGTAGATCTGGGAACTCTATCTGAGGTGCCGGGACTCTCGGAAAGATATGGATTACCAGGTACGACGAAGCTGCTGAGATATGACTTTTCCCTTGTTTCGAAAGCCGAGGTTGGGGCTTTACGGCATGCAGAGGCAGTAAAGTCAGCTGGTAAGCTTGACCATGACGTGAAAGTAGTTAATGGCATAATTACCTATTGAGATATAAAGATAGATGAACAGAAAGTCATAGAAGATTATTCGTTTACTTATACTGTGCCTCTCTGTAAAGACTACTGCTTGCCTTGTCAACCCCTATGCGTCTAAAATTCTAAAAATGCCATAAATGAAAGTGATGTTCATGCACGAGGGCATCAGATGCTTACTTGTGTCTGACCTCTAGCTAGGCCAGGTTGACTTGTGAAAACTTATGCGAAACCAGCTTAACCGCTATTTTCAGATTGTCTGTTACATTGTCGAATATATAATTTGTATGAATGATTGCGTCTTGTACATATAGCATCTCCATTTCCTGCAAACCACCCAGATCAGGCCCCACGAGATGGTAAATGAACCAAACTCTTGAGAGGCCATATTCCCTGTTTACCAGGCGATAGGATTCCATTAGGGTCTACGGCAGCCTGGAATAGAACGTTAGAAGTTGTCGCCCAAAATCTTCAAATGAAAACATACCTTCAAAGTCTCGACGAATCTCCTATAGATATGCCCATTGTATGCATACAAGTTCTGAACAGCGTCTGGTGATCGTCAGCAACCCATCCGCGGAGTCTAGGGACCCTACTTACCCATGTGCTGAACATGAGATCTATAATTGGCGAATCCATTCAATTCTGCCTCAGTAAGCAAGGCCTTGACCACCTTGCGGCCGTCTTCGCGCGCCTTCTTGTTAGATTTGTCAAAAACATACTCTTGCACAAACAAGATGTATTTTGAGAAGACGTGGCAGCCGATAAAAGGATCAACTCCTTGCTCCTCCATAATAGCCCTTGCTTTGCGGAACCATGTCAAGACTGTTTCACCCTCGCAAGGAAGGATGAGGGTAGTGTCGATATGAGCTCCCGCCCTTGTCCCGTCTGCTGGGAGGTTATAATCTGCGAGAGTCATGGCACCCATTGAGGGAATACCCGCGGAAAGCGTTCCAATCTGGATGTTGTCCACCGGCTTGCCATCCTGACCTTCAAAGAGGGTATTCTCAACCCAGGCGTTGGGAACTCTCTGGGCGACAACTTCTTGCAGCCTACTCCAACGCGCGAGAACCATTTGTTTAGGCCCGTAGAAAGAGACCATGCACCGCCAGTACCCCGTGTTGTACTTTTCTTTCAGTGCAGCTATGCTCTCGGGTGTTAGGGGCCCTGGCACGCTCTGCTGTCGGTACTTGGGGGCATCGTGCGAGGCAAAATGGTTGATGTTGGTGATCATGTGGTGACTTTGCGTGATGCCCTCACGGTCCAGCTGCTGCAGTGTGTCGATGAGCGGGGCAATGTCTTCAACTTCGGGACAGTGGATTTTGACGTCCATGAAAGACGGAGGCGCTACGTCGAGAGCTACAGCCATTTTGGTCACGATGCCCAGGTTGCTTTGCAAAAAGAGACCATCGATTTGAGGACCGAAGCTATTGGGGCAAGCATGTGCACTGGGGGAATTGGGTACAGCCCATTGGCCAGTCCGCATGATTTCTCCCGAGGCTAAAAGAACCTCCAAGCTACCGATAAAGTGCTGGCGGTCGCCAGAGATGGTGTAACCGTGACCGCGATCCAGAGTCTAGAAGGTCGTCAGTAGTTATCACTAGTATCTGGCATCACAAATAGACCTACATTGCCCACGACACTTCCCCATCCCAAAGCAGGGGTAGAAACCCACAGATCAAGCTTGTTCTCAACAATGTAGTTGTACACATCAAAGAAAGTAACGCCAGGCTCAACTACAATGTAGGCCAGCTTCTCGTTCACCTCTAGAATGCGCTTCATCCGATGAAGAGAGAGCACCATAGACCCAGCAACGCGAGGAGCAGGTCCGCCATATCTGCCAAGAGATTAGCTGAATTGAAGATGACATCTGGGGATCTGCCTCAATCATACCCAAAATTCTTTCCCTGCGAGCATGTCCATAAGGGAACACGGTGCTGATTGGCAACTTTGAGAATTGCCTGAATCTCTTCAACAGTTGATGGGCTACAGGCGTGTCAGCAGAGTCGCAATAGCGATGATTGTAGTGTAGATTCAAGGGTCTTACCATAATCCAGCGGATGCTTCAAAGCCCTCCTCGAACAAGGGATATGGGTCACGAAAGTTGGCCAAGTCTTCGTCAATTATGACGTTTTCGTCGCCTATGATAGCTCGAAACTCATTCACGACGCGCTGGAAGCTGACTTCATCGTGGCCCGGAGGAAAACTTCTCGTCCCTGGCAATCGAGTACGGAACGCATTGTCATGGTGCGACTGCAGCTCGGGAGATGCGTACCACTGAACCATTGAGGGCAAAATAGTTGAAATTATTGTGCGGTAGTTTAAATTGGACGAATGTCAAGGCAGACTCTGATCTTTTGCAGACTACCCATCCTTGTAGGACAAGCAGATCCTTATGAGACTCACGAAGCCTCTCTTGAGCATCCACCCCGCCCCAAATCAAGGCCCTGCAAGTGAATTTAGTGCGTCCCTAGGTGGTACACCGAGAGGTCAATGCTTACTGTATCCCATCGGCCCATCGGAAGATACTGGTGGGGAGGCGAGCTTATTACCCACTTCAGTGTTACAATTATTGTGTGGAGACGCCACCCGCAACGGGACGAGCGGATAGCAGCTGGGGTTGTGACTTTTATGCCTAAGTAAATAGAGAATTGACATTTGGAACAAACGAGCATAAAAGGGTTCAAGAACTTTCTGAACAGAGAAATACCAGAGACACCAGAGAGGAGGTATCGCTTTGGTCTCTACAGCTTCAATATACACTCTCGTCAACACAACCCATCAGACTATCAAGTCCCAACTCGCCCATCATGGCACACGTTGTCCCAGGAGTACCAGGCACACGCTTCCCCAAGCACTATGCTATGAGCAAGTGGAACGAGGATCATCTGCGCTTTGAAGCAGATGCCTACGAGCTTGAAGTCATAGGAGAAATCCCCAGCACCATCCACGGCGCCTTTTACCGTGTCCAGCCTGACCATGCATTCCCACCCATTTTTGCCGAGAACGAGATCCCGATCAATGGCGATGGCAACGTCAGCTCATTCTACATCAAGGATGGCCATGTTGACTTCAAGCAGCGCTATGTGCGCACTCCCAAGCTCATTGCTGAGCGTGAAGCTAGACGTGCCCTCTTTGGAAGATATCGCAACAAGTACACAGATGATCCACGCGTTCAGAATGTTCTCAAGGGTACTACGGCAAACACCCATGTCATATTCCATGATAACAAGTTGATGGCCCTCAAGGAGGATGCGCCGCCTATGGAACTTGATCCCATCACTCTTGAGACCCTCGGCTACATTGACTACCACGGCACGCTTCGTTGCCCCACGCACACTGCGCATCCCAAGGCAGACTCAGCCACGGGAGAGTTGGTCTCCTACTCTTATGAGGCTGCTGGCGACGCATCACCAGACATCTGCTCCTTCACCGTCGACAAACACGGCAAGCTGTCGGAGGAGGTCTGGTTCAAAGCGCCTTGGCCGTGCATGATCCACGACTTCTGGGCCACAGACAACTGGGTCGTGTTTCCCGTCAACGGCCTCAAGGCTAGCCTGGAGCAGATGAAAAACGGCGGTGACCACTTCTACTGGGATGAGACTCTGGACTACCAGCTGCTGGGCGTCATTCCTCGCCGCGGCGCCAAGCCTGAGGATGCGAAGTGGTTCAAGACACCCCAGGGCTGCTACTCGCACACCATCAACGCCTACGAGGAGGACGGGAAGCTGGTCTTGGATGCCAACGTCTGGACTGACGTTCACTTTCCCTTCTTCCCCAATAGCAAGGGTGAGAGGTTCTTCACCGACCCTAGGAAGGTCACTGCACCTATCACTCGCTACCGATTTGACCCCAACGGCAGTACTGACGAGATGATCCACCCCGAGGCTATTCTGGTCACCGGCGTCAACGAATTCGGCCGCATAGACGATCGTCTTCTGGGCAAGAAATACTCCCGCGTCTGGATTCTCAAAGTCGATCCTACGCATGGAATCAAGCTCAACGACCACGAGACGGCCCAGGGCAATGTTGGTTTCAACACCCTGGTCTGCTACAACTTTGAGACAGGCGACATGAAATCTTACCGTCACGGTGATGACACCACTTTCCAGGAGCCCGTCTTTGTTCCGAGACATGAGGGTGCTGATGATGAGGATGGCTATATCCTCGTCGTGGCTGATCGCTATCGCGAGGGTCGCAATGTTCTGTTGCTCTTTGAGGCTTCGGACATTAACCGAGGCCCGCTTGCTGAGATCAAGCTGCCGTTCAAGCTGATGGATGGACTTCATGGTAGTTGGGTTGATGGAAAGGATGTTGATGCAGCCAGGGAGGCGAGCGAGGCGCGAAGGGCAAATGGGACTGTGAATGGAAAGTAAAGTAGTCGCGTTATATGCTTGGCCTAACCGAATCTATTCCTTTTGAACTTGTTATTAAGACTACGAGCGCTCTAATGTATCCACGCCGCCAATACTCACCTCTTACACAATAACATATAGCATGTACAATGCCGTATGTCAGTAAGTCCTGTTTTGTGGCAAGTCTTCACTGGAACATGGCTTATAACACTGCCATTACAGCTACCTGATCTAGCTAACTAACTTAGGTGTGAGAGATCGTGACGATGAAAGCAGGCAGCGTCGCGGTGTTGTATTCGCAGATTCGTGAAGAAAGACTTTATGGTAACTCGATAGTGGTAATCTCTGCCTACCACTATGATTCCATCTTCTTTGACTCAAGTATATTGAAAGTGAGCTATCCAAGATTCACATTTTAAAGACCCATACAAAGACTTCCACCTAGGAGATAATATAAGTCCAGTCCAAGCGCAATCCCATCGATGTAGACATGCTTGCCAATTTAAAATATACTGGCTCCCCCATTAACAGGAATAAAGGCCCCGTTGATCCAGCCCGCTCTTTCTTCAGCCAGAGTCGCAACAGCCCATGCTACTTCCTCAGGCGTTCCAACGCGTGGAGCGGCAGGAGTCGCATCTATCATGGGCTTCAGTGCGTCTCTCACGAAGCTGGGCGCAGCGTTGAAGGCATCTGTTCCAACTGGCCCAGGGGCGACAGCATTTACGGTACAACCGTACTTCCGGGGCAGTTCTGTCGCCCAGCATTGAGTATAGACCTCGACAAGTCCTTTGGTGCCGGCATAAATGCTTGACTCCGGGCCCGGCAAGCGCGAAACAGAGCTACCGATATTGATGATGCGTGAGTTTTCGCGCGACAGATACTTGAGAACCGCGCGGGTGAGGAAGAAGACACCTCTGGCATTGAGATTGACGATATCGTGCCATGTCTTGTAGACCTTTTCATCATCAGGGTCGTCGAGTAACGTGGGGCGATTGATGCCAGCGCTGTTGACAAGGATGTCGATTTTGCCGAAAGCTTCTGCGGCCGCATCGGCTAGTACCTGCGGCCCTTCCGGTGTTGACAGGTCTGCCTCTACGGCTTTTCCGGGCCCATTGAGGGTCTGGAGGACATTGTCCGCGTTTGCCTTTTCGCCTTGGTTGGGGTAGTTGATGACTACAGAGGCACCGCGGCTGGATAGCTCGCGAGCAATGGCTGCTCCGAGTCCTGCCGATGAGCCGCTGATCAGAGCCACTTTGCCAGCCAGTGATGCCATTTTGACAAGATTTTGTTGGATTCAGGTTTGGATTGGAAGAGAAATGGTGATATTTGAAGAATTGGATGAATGTATTTGTAATCTGGGTTAGATTCGACGGGATATCATCTATATATGATCAACTCTTGTTGTATTGACTTACCTTGCATCTCATCAGGTGACAGTCTTTGGGTGGTGGCTCGCATGGCTGCTGTAAAGTAACTCAGCACCCACCTGGGTGGGGTATAAAGCTTTAGAACCAAGTTTGACAACCATTTATAAAGCCACGGCGAGTCGAGTGACATATTTCGCATCGAAATGACAGCTCTACATAAGTTTAACAAGCCAAAAGCCATCATGCCTCTTAATATTGTTGTCATCGGAGCTGGCCTCGGAGGGCTCGCTGCCGCCCTTTCCATCAAACAAGAGTCGCCCGCCCATGACGTTCTCGTTGTGGAATCAGCGCCTATGCTCGCAGAGGCATGTTTAGTTCAGGGTATTCCTGTAATTGTATACAGTGGAAACTGACTTGTTATACCACTCAGATCGGTGCAGGCCTTCAACTTACGCCCAATGCTACACGTCTTCTCCTAAAGTGGGGTTTGAGGCCCAGCCTTGAGCATTTGGCCAGCAGTCCCGAGGAGTTCGTCATCCGTCGTTTCGATGGTGGTAAGGTCCTTGGTCATCGTCAGAATTTTGCTGCTGAAATGCTCAGCAAGTACAAGTCACCTTACTGGGACATGCACCGAGCAGATCTACAGCTTGCGATGTTTGAGCGGGCCAAAAGCCTCGGTGTCCGCTTCGAGTTCGGTACAACGGTGACTGATTTGGATATTGCTATTCCGCAGCTTACAACAGACAAGGATGACAAGATCACCGGGGACTTGGTGATAGCTGCAGATGGTGAGCCTCCCCAAAATTTTGAAGATGCATCATCCAATACATAACAGGGCTTTGGTCCAAGACCCGGTCCAAGGTTCTAGGTCGGCTCAGCCAGCCTATAGCTACCGGAGATCTCGCATACCGCATTGTTCTCAAGAAGGAGGACATTCAAGATACTCAGCTGCGCGAATTCATTGACAAGCCCCGTGTTTGTTTATGGGCCGGCCCTGAATGTCATGCCATCTATTACCCGCTCAAGAACAACACCATGGCAAATATTGTCCTTTTAGTGCCAGACAATTTGCCAGACAACGTGGCTAAGATGTCTGGTGACCTTTCAGAAATGAGAGAGATTTTTGAGAAGTGGGATCCGCTGTGAGTCAGCAACCCTTATGTACGACAGACGTCGACTGATCCTTTCAGATTGCAGAAGTTTCTCTCTCAAGTGGACAAGATTGATAAATGGAAGCTGATGCACCGTAAGTGCAACTTTAACCATGCTCTTCACTACCTGACACTTGATAGTGGACGAGCTGGAGCGCTGGTATAACGAGGAAGCCACCGTCGTATTCTTAGGTGATTCTTGCCACCCAATGCTGCCGTATATGGCACAAGGAGCTGGTTCTGCCATTGAAGATGGTGCTGCACTGGGTATCATCCTGTCAAAGGTGGACAGCAGAGAGCAGCTCCCTGAAGCTCTGAAGACGTACGAGAATCTGAGAATTCCTCGGAGCAGCGCTTTGCAGAAATGGAGCATGAAACAGGTAAGCCTGCTGCAGACGCAAACAATGCCCAATCGGAGCCTCTGCTTATTGATGTTTGCTACAGAGACACATTAATCACTTACCTGATAGCCCTGAGCAAGAAGCTCGGGATCGTCTTGCGGAATCGCAGCTCTACGATCAGCAACCCGGCTATCCATTTTACTGGTCGGTGTCACCAATGCCATGTCTAGTTAAATGGTACTAACTTCCTTTTCAGGATCGATCCAGCCGCACAAGACTTCGTCTACGGGTATGATGTTGTTGCTGAGGTCAGTGGGTTCAATTTGCCTCATTCTACATAAACTAACGATGTTGGGAAATCAGCTGGAGAAGGTCGGCCTCAAGGCTACAGTGTCAGTCAACGGTCAAGGAAGCCGGCCAAATCTGTAAAGTGGGAAAGAGTAAGGCTCTTTAGTTCAGTAGCAAGGCTGCCTAGAAGTCGACGCAATGTAGATGGGTTCTGGCTACAGCGAGGTACTTGGACTATCGGAAGCTGTTCATTAGGAAGCTATAAATGAGCTTTATAAAGGCCCAAACATTGCATTGTATTAAATTGAACAATGTCGATGTTTGTCGCCGGCGTGATTCAGTAGCTAAATTTAAACATGTGCAGCATCATCAAGAAGACTTGATCCAGATTCTCGTGACACTAGAGCCTGTACGGCATCTCGTAATGGTAGGGTATTGTCTTTCGTGAAGCATCCTTACTATGGTATATAGCTTGATTGTTTGTACGTTGTATGGTATTTGTACCGTACGATAAAGATCAACATGCCGAGCGGATTTTGTCACTTCATTCTAGTCCTTTCACTTACTACCCGTATTATGGAAATAATATGGCCAGGTTTATGCTTAATTACACTGCGTAGTCTGCTTTACTCTCTCACTACGCGGACAATTGCTGTCCATGATATCAAAGTGTAGGCCGCTAGCACAGGTGATGATTCAATCCAGCATGTATACGGCGGGGTTGGGTGGGCGCTCTCACTGCTCTGAACCCACTCACTACAATTGCATAGCAATTTCCTTCGCCAGCCCCTCATCCATTAAGTAAGAAGCTATTATGTTGTATTAATGTATTATGAGATTAAGGTATCCTACATTTAAAAAGGAGATATGATATATCTTAATTAGATATGAACTAGCATCTTAATTACCTTATAGAGTAACCGCATATGAGTACTTGGTAAGGTGGCTAGCACTGACCCTATACTTATCCAAAACCTTTACGTACCCACTTACTCTACAGGTGGCTACTTGGTGGGTTTTGCATGCTTACGTTGCCTGTAATGACGAACCACGGACATCTATGAGATGCGCTTTTAAATAAGTTGATCTTTTCACAAGTATAACCAAATATCTTTCTACTCTGTATCACTATCAACCCCTCATCTGTATCTACGTCTTGATCTTAATATGGCTTCACTTCCGAAAATCCTTACCCAGGACTCTGAAGGCTACGACCAAGCACGCCGCAAGTTCTTCAACATCCGGGTCCCCGATATACACCCGACAGAAATAGCCATTCCGTCAACCACTGCCGAGGTCGTCACCGCCGTCAACAGGGCGCGAGAGAATGGCTGGAAGATTGGCGTCCGCTCAGGTGGCCACCTGTTCTTCTGCAATGCGCTCCTCGAAGGCGGCCTTCTCATCGACACGCGCAATCTAAACAAAGACATCAAATACGATGCCGCAACAAACATCGCCTCCGTCAGTCCCGGCCACAGAGTTGGGGACGTGACGACCTTCCTCGCAGCCCGCGGCCGGTTCTTCCCCTCCGGCCATTCACGATCCGTCGCCATTGGTGGTTTTCTCCTTGCTGGTGGGCAAGGCTGCTTCATGCGCGGGTGGGGCTATACTGCTCCTACCTGGGTCACCCAGCTTGAAGTCGTCACTTCGGAGGGCGAGACCGTTATCGCCAACAAGACTCAGAATGCTGACCTGTTCTGGGCGGCTCCAGGCAGTGGACAGGGTTTCTTTGGAGTTGTGACGAGGATCTGGGTCAAGACGATCCCAACGAGAAAGCTCTTTGACAAGACGGTCATCGTGGATTCGACCGATATCTTCAAGCCGTTGCTTAAATGGACGCTTGAGATGTCTAGGAAGGTGCCCAAGTACGGTGTTGATCTCTTCTACTGCACGTTCTTTGCCGATAAGGATGACCCTAATGGAGGCCATGAATCAGCGGCCAAGCGCGTCTTCTTTGCTATCAACTTCACCATTTTTGCTGATTCCTTGGATGAGGCCGCGGTATTGGCAAGTCCGTTGGAGACGCTCCCCGACGACTTCACCAAGCATATCGTTACGACGATCCCGCTGGTGGAGAGAACGTGGGACGAGCTTTGGGGCCTTCAGGAAAGCTTCCAGCCCCAGGGCAATGGTGAGAGGTGGAACGTGGACAGTATCCTAGTAGACCCCAAAGCGTCAGATGACGAGGTGAGCGCGCCCATCTAGAACCTGGAATGCTATACTGATCACGGACCTTGCAGCTTATTGAGGCCATCACACCGGCTCTATACGATTTGCCATCTCGCCTCTCATCGGGCACCTTGTGCCCGATGGACTATTACCCCGACGAGGCTGACCAGGCCTTAAGTCTACCTCAGAAGACTTACGTGTCTACAATGTGCTGCTGGAAGGATCCCAAGCATGACGCCGCTATGGATAAGTGGCTGCTCGATGCGTATACCAAGGCAGATCAAGTTTCATGCGGTGTGTATGTAGCCGATTTCAACGTGAAACACAGAAAGCCAAAGGTAAGCCGCGTGCATACTTAAGACGTCTCCATGTTTAACGCTGACTCGCGAGAAAGGTTATGACGGACTCTGCGCTGAAGAAGTGGATTGAGATCAGGAATAAGTGGGATCCTTCTGAGACGTTCATCGGCCATCGGGGGTTCAGCAGTGTTTTGGATGGCAAGAATGGCCTAGGCAGCAGGCTGTAGCGAGTTTATTCATCTCCCTCACGAAAAATGATATTATCGATTCGATCTGCTGCTGTTTCTACTTGCAGCGACAGTGAGGGTAGATCATTTGTCTCTCAAGGTTTACGTTAGTTGTTGCCCAAGGTTAAGCTGTACACACAGTATTGAACAAAGCCTTTCGCACCAAATACATCATGAAAAGAATTAAAGCGCTTTCATTAACAAAATAATATGCATTGTAAGGGTTAGTGAGATTAGGCCCTGCGGGTACAAGTTGGAGGAGCTGTTAAGTTGCGACAATAGACCAAATTGTAGCACAATAAAACAAGACCTGCGCGTCCATAATGTATTGTCCAAGAGTAATTTCGATGAAGCAGTCATTTCCAGTTGGGGCACTCAAAGTCACATTGCGCGACCGCGATCCGTTCGGAGATCATAGTTGGGAAGTTCATCCGGCTGCCAATGGATCATGCCCTTCCAATCACCAGTAAGCGGGCCCTTCAAATCTTGCTCCAAGGTACTTTTCGGCAGACCCAATTTCTCATTCCAGATCCCCAAGTGTCGGAAATGACCGATGCCACGACCGTGCAAGTCGTAGCTAAAGAGAATGGCTTGCACTTGGTGGCCCAGACCCTAGTTTAAGCCTTTCTTGATGCCCCCTAGAGCCTCTGGCATAACTCCCTCAGAGGCGACATTCTCGACCTGCCATTCCTGGCCCGTCAGATTTTTCACTACATGGGCCGATAAGGTTTCCTTTTATCCTCGCTAAACTGGTAGATTCGTTTAGCGTCAATCTCACTGTCGCACCGTGCCCACCGAGTCGGTACCGATAGTTCGTTCCATCCATCCACAGGATCTGAGATTCAATGCGACCTTCTACAATACCGCTTCGAGATGATGGCAGTGTATTCACTTAACTACTTCTGTATACCGAGACGCCTTTAGCTCGTCAATCACACTACATCACGTTAAACGGGTTCTCGGAGTCCGAAAACTGTCCGGACTAGTACTAAGTCAAGTCCGGGGTTTCAAGCGGACCCCGAAGATGGCCTAGCTATGTGTGGGGCCCCGCCCTTCTTACCCTTTCCCCGCCTCGATCATGATATGGAGACTGGAGAAGGGACACCACCCAGCAGCTAACGCACACTTGGCAGAAGCTAAAGAATCAAGTCCAGTTTACTGCGTTCCATCCATCAAGTTAACTGTGTACACAGCGCTCAACGATCGTTGAGTTGGTACCTTAGGGAGAGAGACATCAGGGTATGTTCAAAGTGTCTAATGTAAAGCATGTACTCAATTTCTGTTCATCTTCATGTAGGGTCTTTTACCGACTTTACTTACAGTACATCCATAAACCCTTCAGCTTTGACGTAGCATCTGATACCCTAGACCTAAGCAACAGAGTTTCCATGCTTAATGTTTGCCAAATCAACCTGCTGGATGACATCCCAATGCTCAACAACCCTGCCATTCTTCCATCGATAAAGGTCAAACACATGCTCGCCCTCGTCTCCAGGCCAGCGCTCAGAAAGGATCTGGGCCACAACGTATTTTGAACATCATGTTAAAGTGCGGTTCTCCCAGCCCTGTCCAGCACTTTGCGGCGATTGACTTGAGAATTTTGGATGCCTCAATGATAGAGTCGCGGCCGTCAGCGACCAGCTGGCTATGCTGTTTGTAGTTCTCATCCACGAGCTCGAATGTTCTTTTGTAGTCATAATGTTTAAAGGTTGCCAGATAGAGTTCGATCGTCTTCTTGGCCTTAACTTTCTGTTCCTCGGTATGAGGAGGCTGGTCGATTAGGCTAGCGTAGATCTGTTCAATCTCAGCGGTGTAGTCGCCCATGCTGTGCTACGGTGTATGCTTGGGTTGGCTTAAGGGTTTATCTTAAGGGTAGGTGCTTGACAAGGGAACTTGGATAGTTAGGCATTAGACACCTTAAGGTCCTTTTGATCCATGGGAGACCAGGGCGGACTTGATGTTTGGATAAGCATTTGGAAATTGCTATGTCGGTGGGGATGAGCATGAACTCACCAGAAGCAGATACTAATTGCCATACCAGTGGGGATCAAGGGTTTGCTTGAAGCAGTAAGTATTGCGCTGTCATGAGCAACCCCACCGGTATCCATCATCCCACCGAGAACGAATTCCTTTGGTGTCGTGTATACTTGATCTCGCTCAGCCATATCGGCAATCTTCTTGACTGTCCTATTATAAATCCTATCCGATATTTCACCAACCTGAGACAGATACGCTACAATTCCGTCAAATACCATTCTCGCATTCTTAAAGACTGAGTATGGCATTCTTACGAGATGCTCAGAATAACCCGATGGTGCAAGCCATCTTATCGAGCTTGCGGCATGTCGATGCCAAGGCAATTGCTGTTGGCTTGCCGTTGACTCTTTTCGGTATTGCCTTCTCTTACTACTTTATTGCATTACTTTACAGCCTCTTCTTCTCACCTCTGAGAAGTATTCCCGGTCCGTTTCTGGCCCGTGTCACACGTTGGTGGGAGTATCGAGCGGTGAAGCTAGGTAACTCAAACCAAGAATTCATCCGCTTGCACAAGAAACATGGTTAGTTCCTTTTTGAGCACCACCCGACATTCTCCCTAACTCGAGATACCCAGGGCCCGTTGTGCGAATAGGACCAAACCGGTACAGTCTTAGTCAGCCAAAAGATGTGAAAAAAATCTATGAATTAGGGGGCAAATACATCAAGACAACTTACTACAGTCCACTCCTTAGCCCGGTCGTCCACGAGCAAAACATATTTGCCATCCAAGACAATGCATTACACAAGGAGAGGCGAAGGAAGATCTCGTCCATGTACACCATGTCATCTATGGTATCTTATGAGCCTGCTGTAGACGAGATGACCCATGTGTGCGTCGGTAAGCTGAACGAGTTTGCCAAAGAAGGTCGTCTGGTTGACGTTCCTCACTGGATGCAATACTATGCCTTTGATGTTATTGGCGCCATTACCGTATGCACCCCAATTTCGCCGTTAGAGAGACTGATTGACCAATGCGATCTAGTTCAACAAGAGTTTCAACATGATGGAGAACGAGGGAGATACCACTGGAATGATCCAAGGCATCCGAGGGGCCAATGACTTTTTGGCCTTCTGGGGCATCGTCCCTAACCTGGTACCATGGCTCATTGGCATCTCTACCGCATTGGGTATGACATCGAACACCTCAACGCTTGTTAGCTATGCCATGACACAGATCGACAACACCCGCAAAGAAAACGCCAAATCCACAGTCAAGGGGACCAGCAAGTACGAGACATTCCTGAAGAAGCTGCTGCAAGGCGAGTCGGAAGGTCGTCTCAAGACGCCTAATCTTCTTGACGCCTGCGGTAGCAACATCGGAGCCGGATCTGACACCACTGCGGTGACGCTGAGTTCCGCTTTGTACTACCTGTTCCAGAACCCAGATAAACTGAAAAAGCTTCGAGAGGAGATCGACCATAAAGAAGCCGAAGGCAGTCTATCAGACCCTGTTACCTTCCAGGAAGCACAGAATATGCCGTATCTACAAGCTGTCATCAAGGAGACACTGCGTATCCACCCCGCCGTCGGAACAATTCTACCTCGCGTCGTGCCTCCTGGTGGTATGGAGCTATCGGGAACCTACTTCCCTGAAGGTGTACGTAACTGAGACTTTATTAAAGACACTTACTAAATCTTCCCTAGACCGAGGTTGGCGTTAATGCATGGGTCTTGCATTATGACAAGGACATCTACGGTCCAGACCCTGAGGTCTTCCGTCCAGAGCGCTGGCTCGGTGATGAGAAGACGAGCATTATGGACTCTATGATGTTTGCTGCAAGTACATTGGTTCCCGTCCAGAAAGGTTCATAAGACTAATTATCGTTATAGTTTGGAGGTGGTGCTCGGACTTGCATTGGTAGGAACATCAGTCTGCTGGAGTTGACGAAGGTGGTGCCTCAGATTGTCCGTAAGTTTGATCTGGTAATCGAGGACGCAGACAAACCTATGGATACTTACTGTGCGTGGTTCGTCTATCCTTATTACAACGGCCGGTTCAAGGTGCGAGTATAAGTAGCTATGGCATCATACACTATGTCTTGAAAGTTATCAGATAGCTGTTACCATTATCTCATGTTACACGACTCGTGTAAGGAGCATACATGTTTGCATCATTGCTTATACTATATATATATTTGCCAAGAAACGTCTTTACATTGATTCGTCTGAGCTTCTCCTGCCCATTGTCCCATGCCTTTTACGTATTGATGCGAAATCAGGTTCACAGAATTGCAAACCCATGGGGATGACTGCCACCTATAAGCCTAAGCCTTAGGCTGCGAACATAGGCGATGAATCACAGCACGATATCTTGTTTCCCTATATAAGCTGTCACCCATAAGCTCGATTTCCAATAAGTCTTGTTGCAAGAAGAATTAGAACGAAATACTGACCTCGTAGGTTGAAGTGTGCACTGTTAACCAACCTATCATGCCTCTCGACCTATGTAGCATAGATATCTGAACTTCTAAATACCTCTTTCTTATAGGCGACTGTCGGAGATGAGGCCCCTACTCTGTCGTAGAATTAGTTCACCATATCCGCCTTTTACTTTGTTTACCGCGAAACCCCAGCGGCGCGATTCATTGAACTGGTTCTTTGTTCCTTGCGCGATTCTAATTAGGTTACAGAGGTTGAGGCCACGTCCCGCCACAGCGTAACTACATATTCATCCGATCCTGCCAAAGTTGTCTCATTCTCCCAATCAGATACATCCCCTTGGGTCATTGTGCTTCCAGTATCAAATCCGTGTTGTGAGGAAAGATGGCAGCATTTCCATGAAATTGTCGGCTCCACACCAAGAGTGTCAGATGACGGTATTAGCGTGTGCGGGTGGCAATCACCAAGTCAAACGTTCATCCATAGTTGGCACAAGCTCCACCAGCCGGCGAAGGAGCCCCAGGCGGTGTTCCACCCTATTAATTACCCACCTATATACACCATCTCACTTACCCCGCTGGTAACTTCAAATCCCACCGGTTACCACCCGTATACGTAAATGTTACTGGCTAGAGTGGACAGCCTTGGCGGACTAGCTAGTTCACCTGTCGCCTGGGGTAAATCTGGGGTATCTAACGGTCGCTAGAAAAGGACGTCAGAGGCTCAAGGTTTGATCGTCCTTTGCGATGAGTCTGTGCGCTTTTAACAGCAATTGAGAAAACATGTCTTCTTCTCCGGAACTCCGCGTTGGAACAAAGTCGATACGAAATCGAGCCGATTTGGACGACTATGTCCATCATTTCAATGCTAACGACAAGGCTGAATACACCGCGTACTACTCCAAAGATGCAGTCGTAAGTGTCTTTTCTTAAGTCCGCCTAGTTACGAGACTCATTTTTCTCCCATTAGTTCAAATTTAGCGGTTTCCCCGACAGGACCGTTGACGAGTTTCTCTCATGGGTGGACGAAATCCATGCTGATGTGCGTGAAACTCTCGAATTGAAAAGGGTAGTATTCGGGCAGGGCATCATTGTCGCCGAGATACTCACCCAATTCCAAGGTATCAACGGTTATGAAACAGACAATTTCGGTGGCAAAATGGGACCAGTGTGGCCCGGAAACGGGCCTCTTGTCAAGATGTTTGTCTGGTACACTCTTGACAAGCACGGCCACATCGTCCAAGTGACCGAAGACTCTTACGTTGAGAGAGAGGCCACTAGGGATGTCATTCGAACCCACGAGGACTTCAAATTCTATCTCAATGCATTCAACACCAACGACTTTGACACCTTTCCGCGGTATTATTCATCAGATATAACCATCAATCTCGACGGAAAACAAACTCTTCGCGGCAAGGATGAGGCCGTGGGCTTCTTTCGTAACGCTCGCAATCAAGTGAATGAGGACGTTACGATCCAGTCGATGGTTCTGGATAAATCCGGCATCGCACTCAAGTCCTTCATCAAATTCACAGCTGTTGAAACTATTGAAGTATGGCAAGGCTCTTGGGATCTGAACCACAGCTAACTTTGATCAATAGGACATCCTGAATTTTGGATCGGGCGTACGAAAGGGAGGAGGCTATGAGGCCCATTTCTTAATTCATTATGAGCTTACTCCTGAAGGCAAGATTCACTACATCACTGCCGCGCAATCTGGAACGGTGAAGATCTTCAACCCCTCTTTGTAGTCCATTATCGGGGAGGTTAGAATTGAATTTCGTGGGGTTACATGAGCTTATCTCTCCAAACTCAATATTACTTCGATTGGGTTCATCGTTTCTCCGTCTCCCGGAGTCAGTGTCAGAAGTCATTAGAACAGCCATGTACATTGCCATTCTTTCGAAGTATTTATGGCTTAATTGCAGACAGGGCGCTTAGGCAGTCTACAATTGTGTGCAATTTAAGCTTTAAATAATATCTTTATGATCATCTGCACCCTCGGACTTTTAGTACCATAGTGCGTTAATAATGCCGAGACTGACATTAGACGTTGTTGGAAATGCGGTGAGATGCGGTAATTGATAGACTCTTTGAAGAACTGTTTACTATGTCTATCTTAGCCGATACTACAAATCTCGTGGCAAATCAAGCTTGTGCAATATCATCTCTGGCTACGCACGTTTTACTGATGTCGGCCATCGGATTGACTACTGTCAGCCCGCGGTCAGATATTTTGACTTCTGGCAAAGTGATAAATAATTGCGATTTGGCAGATTTCATCAGCTAACCCTACGTAACCCTCTTCAACGCTTCATGTCCCTGCAGTTTTGAGTCCACGATCTTACCAATTCACAATCCTTTTTTTCCACCTCTAGAGAATGCGCAGCTCAGACTATTGGCTCCCAGAAACCTAAAGTTGGTAAAGTAATAAGATTGCCCCAAGCTCATTTGGAAAGATGTTGTGTCCTCATGGATTGTCCCACCCACGATATTTTTGAGTGGAGTGGGAAATGGTCGGTGGGTATCCTGAAACAGTACGAGTTCCATCCCAGGCCAATAGCATTTAGTCCACTCCACCGACAATCTCACGACTACCAGCTAGTGATGGGTGGCAAAGAACCCGACTTATTTCCATTCGTGCCGCCGGAAATCAATTGCTGAATCTGACCGCATAAGGGATAACCCAGCTAGTTCTACCCTTAGATTTGCTTCTGAACATATCGTCATTATCAACACTAACGACTGTCTTTGTCGCGTTAACTCATCCTAGTCAATCAATATGGTTGATCTTCATAGCCTCCCAGCAGGATCCCGACCCCTTACTGCTATTCGGAACAATGGACCAGATCACCTGGTACTTGAAAGGTTTAAACTTCGAGAGCTAGCTGAGGGCTGGCCTGCATACAGGTAAAACGACCCTTACATGGGATTCAAAGCCACGAATTAACAGTCGCTATTAGGGATTCCTGTGAATGGGAGAACTTTGAGTCCATCTTCCATCCTGGAGCCCATGTATATACTACCTGGTCAGGCCGTGTTACCTACAAAGACTTCATCGCTGCATCCAAAGCCGGCATGGATAAGGGCGCTTTTATCATGCATCGGTGTCACGGTTCAAGCACAGATATAAACATCGAAGGAAACCGTGGAGTCACAAAGCTAAAGGCCACCATCACACGGCGCTTTCTAGTAGAGGGCGTGGAATTTGATGTTGAGGCTGACTGCCGCTTTTGCTTCTATTTCGAAAAGGTCCAAGGAATTTGGGGCGCCTGCTTGGTTAGGCATTGGTATGAAAAGGATAAGATGATTCTTTGTGACCCATCCAAAGCCCTGCAGATTGTTGTTGATCAGGATAAGTTGGCTACATATCCCCCAGGCTACAAGTATCTTGCATACTGGCAAGAAGCTACTATGGGTATCAAGGTGTTACTAGACATGCCTGGACATAGGAATTATGTCGGTACGGTTAACCTCGAAAAGTATGACGAGTTGTACTGGTTGGCCAAGAGTTGGCTCGAGGGAGGAGAGATTGAGAAGTGAGCTCGATTAAATTAGGCTAAAAACCCGAAATATTTATCTTCTGTTTGATCTATATACACTTCTGATACGGATCCATAGGGATGTTCTCATTGCTCCTCAGGTTCAATGGCTGACAGTTTCTCCCGCTTTTATACTTCATTATGGCTGTTTGATCGTCTCAGCATTAAAATCACAAGTAGACATCTGATCGCCCGTACCGTATCGTTTGCATTAATCCATTCCTAGGCAACAGTGAGGGCAATGAGTATCTTGCCTGTATGTGTTTATTGGTGATCTTTACCTTTGTGCGCTGGGGGCTGAAGCCTGTTCTAACCTCCCAGTATTAATCCATGTTCAGGATCGGAGTTAGAACTTGAATCGATATAATTTCGCTGGTTGGAACATTGAATATGTTTCAAGCTGTAAAAAACCGCTGCATTAACACCAACAAAAATTGTTGAATTATTAGTGACATTCAAAAGCGCAGTTGTTGATTCAAGTGAATTGTTTGATATAGGCTTATGCCCCTCCTACTTCTATGTAGCCTAGAAGGAACCCTAACTTCTTCCCTTTGAAACGTAATCTGCCAACGTAGCGACCCTATTCTGCCCCAACTTACACAAATGTAACATGTTATGATGCTAAATGTCTCCAGCAGCCAGGTCTTGACCGATCCATACTCCCAGCTCAAGCCTTGTCTCGAGACTTATCGCTGACAATGTTTGACTCGATATGTTCGCTACCAGTTACGCTTTTACTCCCATCTTCCAAGCGATGGTTAGGTCGTCGAGCAATATCTTCCTCAACTGGCGCATCAACGTGCATATTAAAGCTGTCGCGAGGATCATGAACAAAAAGCGCAAGTATTAACCCAACCGCCGAAACAGCTGCCGCAGCACTCCAGGTGCCGCGGAAGGCTATGTGATAAGCTGACCTTAGCCCAGCAACTCCCGCCGAGATGGCTTGAGGAGTGATACCTGGAATAGCAGCCAATGCTTGCTGATCGTTATTAGCTAGAGCCGTGACAAAGGCTGGTACGTCCTTGGCAGAGAGTCCGAGAGGAAGAACCCTTTCGGCTATCCTTTGGCCAAGATGTTTGGACAATGAGGAGTTCAGAATAGCAGTATAGACAGGGAGCGCGACTGAGCCTCCCAAGGATCTTAAGGTTAAGATAAGACCGCTGGTTGTGGCAATCAACCCGGGCGGAGTGCTGATCTGGCCGGTCGTGACGGCGATGACTAAACCAAAGCCGAGGCCAAAGCCTGCCAGGACAGTATATCCCCACATCTCAGCTAGTTGGCCCGGCTTGAGAGTAGCCATACATGCTGGAGACAACTGTAATTAGTAAAGGTGACAGAGTAAAGGTATTACAAGACTCACCAAAATAAATGACAAACAGTGCCATCCCAGCGATCAAAGGCGGTCGGACTCGTTTCGCCTTGGTCGAGTAGAGACCGCCAATTACTGACGAGATTGCCCCACCGATGAAAATAAGGGACATCATCGCGCCAACCTTGAGAAGGTCACTGTCGAAGTAAACGGAGTACGCCAGCGGGAGGAAGTTGTTGGCAGCATAGAATGAGAACCCTTCGATGAAGATGAACACCAGGGCAAGTGCAAAGTTGCGGCTTGTTTGGAAAAGGCCATGATGACAAAATCCGTCCTTCTTCTTGACTTCCCAAGACACCGTGAGGATGATAAAGACAACGCCAATGACAAATGTGCTGAGAACCGGGGCACTTTGCCAAGAATAAGGGTTGTTAGCCCATGTCAATCCAACACTAAACAATATCATTCCAATGGAGAAGAGAATATAACCAATCAAGTCGAGAGCCTTGATCTTGTCTTTCCAGGTCAATGATGACTCTAGACGTCGTTTGGGCGGTTTGAAAAAGAGGAATATGGCGACAAAGTTAAAGGCAAAAAGCCCCGTGCCAACATACCAAACGACTCGAAAGTTTTCGTCATTCTTCCTGACGAGTCCAAAGCCAAGTAGCAGTGTAGATATCCCACCAAGTGAATTGGCGATATTCACACCAGCTTGGGCGACTGGTCGATACTGTCGTGGCATAATCTCTGATGCAACTGCATATAGCAGTGAAGTTGTTCCTGCCCCAACACCAACGACTAACGATCCAGCAATCGCCATTTTCATAGAAGAAGCTCTACTGATGACGATGGACCCAACTATGCAGAGGGCGGTGCAAATCAGGATAGGTAACCTGCGACCCCAGAAATCTGACGACTGCGCAATGGGAGCTGCCGTGAACGTGCTGCAGATGATAAGGCCTTGAGGAATCCAGATATACTTGTCGTGTCCGCCTAGGGCGTTTGCCATGTTTCTGGCAAACTTACTTGGTCATAAGTACAATACAAGACTCGCTGGCTGTTTGAGCAAAAGACTTACTGCGCCGGTCGCAACAATTGCAAGGATTTGTGCAAAGCAACCACTAAGTATGGACTGGGCTGTTAGCTTGGCCTAGAGATACAGTCGTCTGGTGGGATCTTACCAAGTAAACAAGGACACACTTCAAAGTCAAGCCTTGGTAGTTGTCATCCTCTTCGACGGCGAGGAGCTCTACCTCAACCGCATTCGGCTCCTCACCGTTGTTCTTGTTGCTCTGTTCCGACATGGTTTGAACTTGGAGTAATGCCAGAGATTGGCTTTAGCGTAAATAAGCTGTGAGGACCAAATTACATTCATCGTAATTGTCGAAACATCCTGGGTGTATTAATAGTCTGGGGTAGCTGATCAGATCAGTGGAGTTCGGATCTTCATCTTAGTCCCCCGATGTGCGCTAAGGGTGGGACAACGCGGGGAAGTCATCCCCACCATATAAGAGTGTGTACATCGGATTAGCAGGTATGATCAACTGCATGGCTAATGTCACGGGGAAACTGCTTAGCATAGGTGGAACATGAAATGCGGCTTGATCAAATAACTAACCCAACCTCTTCTATCGGCCTCCCCACCCAACGAGTTCCTCATGGCACCTCTCCCATCCGTCAAAATACGGAAACCTATAATCGCCTCCAAGTTTCGACTTCGCTGATCTTGCGAGATATTCTAGAATCATGTTTCCCCATAACCAGGTCAACGCGCCCTCACCCGGGTGAGTACCATCTTCATACCAGCTCCCCATGAGACTAACGATACGACCCCATTCAAAGACCTCATGCCCATACTGCTCTGCCAAAGCGCGCCCAAGACGGTCCATCTCAACTACCATGATATCCCCTGATCCAGTCTTTTGGTGATACGTTAGACTTCGCCACATCATAGGCGTGTCTGGAAATTCTCTGATGAGCATCTCTGCATACTTCTTCGTGCGAGCTAAGAAGAAGTGCAGTTCGTCCCAGACCATTTTCCTGTGTCTTCCATTAAGGGTGACATTCTGTCCTTCGTGAAGCTTTTGTCCGCCGACTTGGAAGCCTCTCTGATCCCAGAGTCCATTCTGCCAGAGGATCAGATCGGGTCTGCCATTTGGGCCACGGATATCTCGCTCATGTGGTTGCCAGAGCTCTTCCCAGCGTCGCTCGAATGGGATGATGCGCATCTGCTTGTACCAAAACCATTCGGGCCTGTAGGTAAAGCCGCCTGCGGAGTGGAAGGCAGTGAATGTCAGGTTGAATGCCGGGATGTGGCAGACACCCATGGGCCACTGCTCTATCTCGTGAAGCTTGGGGAAGTCCATGTCGTGACCGAACTCGTGGCAGACATACCTGGCTGCTCGCCTGTCGATAGAGTCGCCGAATGATACGACTCGACGGCCCCAGAGCCAGCCGAACTCAGCGTCGTTTCTCATCCTGTGATAATCTTCAGATGTTGCGTTGGTGATATGCGCCATGGCTTCCTTTCGACGCTTATTCTCCTTTACTGCAAGCTTCATCCATTCTATAGGTATATCCGATCCTTTAAAGAATGTTCGCGGGACGTCTGTGTCGTTGAAGATGAGGTCTCCTCCCGTGTGAGGATACTCTGCGGTTTCGGGATCCTCAGAGTTGAGAAACTTGTCTGTGAATGGCATCCATCGCGTCTCCCTGTATCTCTCTGTTTCCGCTGGTACATAGAGATAGCCCGGACGGCGATAGGGGTCTTTGCAGTTACCGAACTTTCCGTCTTTGGGATCGGCCTCGGCTGTAGTTTGTGGAGCCGAACTGTTGGTCGCGAATGGTTAATAACATCTCCGGGTGCCATTTATATAAGTTGGCACTTACTCGCTGCAAAACTCTGCTGCTTTGGCATGGGCGTAGTCCAAAGGCGACTTGATCGAGTCGGTGTAAAATGCAAAAAGAAGGAAAAAGAGAAAGACAATGCCTGTCGACAGAAACCACAGCTTGTATGCTGGACCCGCAGTAGCCACAGCCATTTTATCGGATAATGTGCTCTTACGAGAGGAAAAGGCGGACAAGCCTCAAGATTATAAGGACAGGGCATCAGTTCAAATAGCCGAATGATCAACGCAAGGGATGAAACAACCTTCTTTTTAGAGCCAGGTATTGGAATGGGGATAAGCAGGGCTGAACCAGTATTTCCAGCCACCAACGCCACTAGACCGATAACCCAATTGATACTACTACGAAAGGGAAACTGTGTCTTTGGATTGATAATTATACTGGCCGAAGGAGACATGAGAAATGCGCTACCAGTATTCGCCTGAAACAGTCAATTTACCCCTTGAGAAACGTTATCGCTTGTGATCTGCGACCCCTTGCAGCCGCCTTTGATCCTGAGAGTACAGGTACACGCTAATTGGTCGTGCTAGGAATGCAAGTCCCTTGTGGCTTATAGAGGGGTAGATGGCCCTTTTGGTCGAGATGGATAATAAATGTTTAATTCCGACCCTGCAATTGAAATACAATATTCTTTCAAGGGGATGAAATAAAGCTCAGGACCTCTATCCTAGGCGTCGAAAAGCCTTAGGTAAACTTAGGTTAGGTAAACTTAGATAAACTTAGTGTGACTTAGTGTAATTTAGTGTAATTTAGAAGACCTTAGACCAAGTATTTTTAACACCTCAGTTTAATGTCAGAAGTCTTCTTACACCCTGAGGTCTATCTAGATAAGACAGATAAATACCTCTAGTAACCGTCGCTTTAATGATTATCTACTTCCGTGATACACGTAAGCGACCCATGGAGCAGGTCTTTCATTCTCATCCTCGTCCAACGGCACAATATCCCTTGCCGATCTCCCGCCACTCAACCCATCCTCAAAGCGGCTCTCTCGACTTTTGACGTTGACAATCGATGCATCAAGATCCCTTTTGACCGCCCGCATATTCTCATCAGTCACCCAATTATCACGAATTTTCCGAACAGCCTTATGCAGCCCCCGACACACAGATCCATCATCCATGCCAGAATCCTTCAGCTCTTGATAAACTGTCTCCGCAACATCAACGCAAGCCTCATCGCCGACCTCCCAGAGCGTTCCGACCACGTGCCGAAAGCCAGCTAGTCGGCATGCGCTAATCAAATGCAGGCTCTCATCCAAAAGGCGTTTATCTTTGATCTGGCTTGTCCCGCAAGCTGAGAGATATGCCAGGAACGGTGGATTGTCGCGCAGCTTGAGATTTAACAGGTCAGATACCGCCAAGGATTGAGTCTGCCAGTCTTCAAGACGTAGTTGACTCTTCAGTGGGTTTGTGTCGTCCGTCTCGCCGTGGCCAGCAAAGTGGAAGATGTCGCAGTCCTTCAACTCCGCCAGTACGTCCTGAGTTTCTCGTTTTGGCTCCACGGTACGGAGCTCCATTGACTCGCACATCTTTCGTACAATCGAGACCTCTTTGGGGGCATGAGGTAGGCTGGAACTACCGGGCGTTCTCTGCATAGCGACTAAAATCGCCTTGGCAGAAGAGTTTCGCTTATCCTTCGCCCCTCCCTCTAGAATGGCGTTCAGCGATGAGCTATAAGACGACATGACTCTGTCTATTACGGTGTGGCCATTTTTCTTTTGGTGATAGCCAGCTGCGTGCAGTGGAAAGCGACTCAATACTCCCGTAGGTATCCAGCATATCTGGGGCCATTCGCTAGAAAGCATCTCCGTGTAACCCAGATGTTCAAGAATAGGTCCTATGATAGTATCCCAAAGCCATTCCAGGGTGTTTAGACTTCCCAAGTTTCCGTCGCGGAGTCTCCGTTCCAGCTCTACTACAGATAAGTCAGGCAGGGGCATGGTCTCAACGACGTGTTTAATAATGAAAGCATCACAACGAAAACTGACATTAATAATTACCATTGGGCCGTTCCTCGTGAACCCTGTGAAGCCTGTGTTGTCTGGTTTTAAACGGGTGTTGAAGCTCTCCATGAACTCGTCGACAATTTTGCTCGCTTCTAACCTCCTAGCAAGTTCCGCTGTGCCTGACGTCAGCTCATCGGAAGAAAGACCTGGTAGCTGTACAGGATTCTCAAGTCGCCCTATACTGCTCAGAAGCGTCTCCTTATACGCCGGCTTCAAGTCCGCAAATTTCCGACTGTCAAAATCAAGACGAAGATCATATAAAAGGTCCGGGGCGACTCCACGACCTCTTTCTAATAGAGCAAGACTAGCGCCCTCAGCTTTGCCGGCTTGGAGCGAAAAGGCGGCGGCGAAAGATGCAAGGCCACTGATTCTGGAAAGAAGAGATTGGGCTTCTGACCATCGTAGATAACGGGGTGTGTAGGCAGGGATAAGTTCGAGAGCGTATTCAGCAATCTTCAAGCCCTTCTCCCAGTTCTTTAGGGCTTTGTACGACTCCATCAATCGCTGTGCTAGAACCAAACTGTCGGATATGTTTGCAACTGGCATGAAGACCCAAAAGTCGCTCTCATCGGCATCGATGGCCTTAAGAAGATCGTCCTCACATTTCGTCACCTTGTACTTGGTCGTGTAGCACAGTCCCAACAGGCCTGCGATATCGACCACTTGGAAGGCTTCTTGTGCCTTGACATCCACAGCATCCTGTGCGTAGCGAATGGCTTTCTTGATATCGTCAAGGGTACCACCATTATGATGCTTTTCGAGATAGCAGTTTGCCAAATTTTGTAGCACCTGGACGACATCTGAGACTTCCAGTTCCTTTCGAGCTAGCTCGAGAGCCTTCTCTGAATTGTATATGGCCATCTTCATGTCCTCCGGCTTTTTTGTCAGCTCAAATCGGATAAGATAGGCACTGCCGAGCCAAGGACTGGTGATATACTCCGGGAGAGGGGAGTTGAGATATAGCTCGATAGCAGCGTCAATGTCTTTGATCTTCCTCGTAATCATGAACTTGCAACGGTAGGCACTAGCTAGGCCCGGAGTAAGTTCCTTGTCGTAGATGTCTTGATCTTTCGCTCGTTCAAGTAGCTTGATGGAGTCCTGCAGATCATTTTCGTCCTTGAAAACTCGGTAAGAGACAAGTTTAGAGCACCCGAGATGACGTAACCATTTCTCGCATTCGGTCTTATTTTCCTTTGCCAAGTTGAGACAGTCCTGGTGTACTTGCAATGCCATTTTCAGATCATCAAGTTTGTAGTTGTAGAACAGCTTGTCGGAGTATAAATAGCCGAGACAACCAAGAACATCAGGGCGCAGAGGGTCTTCCGAAGAGATGTGACTGATGAGTTCTCGGAATTTTGAGATGGCCATATCCAGGTGACGAAGGCGATCCTTTTGGTCCTCTTCCCCGATGTCGGAGGCTATCGACCTCTTGTAGTACTCTTCGTAGCACCTCGCAACGAGGTGGAGCCGTGTCGAATGCGTGATATGACCATCCTGAATAAAGGCGAGTGCCGAATTCGCAGCATCCAAAGCCAGAGAGAGGTAGTTCTCATCATTGGATTCTTGGTAGTATCTGAAATATTGCTCTGCGACAGTGAATAATCGAGGGTGGCAGTCCCGCTTTTCTGGCAGCAGTGCATACACCCGTTTTTTGTTGATGAGCGTGAAAGACCCTTTTGTGTTGGTGCCGAGATGAAGAGTGTAAACGCCATCCGGAGAGCTAAGAATCCAGTTGAAATATGCTGCACTGTCTCTCCTCAGCTTTTCTCTGCATCTGCGAGCCTCTTGATGAAGCTCTTCAGACTGCTCATGATCACTTGGAATACCCTCTCGAAGGTACTTGAGCTGTAGGCAGAACGATAGCTGATCCGATGCCAAGTATCTATTAGCACAATCTGGGGGTGTATCTCCAAGGGTCAGGTTGTAAGCCTCAACTCCGTAATCTATCGCCAGATTGAGATCAGGGGACCTCCCTGTCTTCATAAATCGTCTATGAATGGCCATGGATAGAACCGAAAGATAAAATGGCCTTCCTGGATGGTCTGCTGACGAGAGCTCCACGGCCTTCTCCGCTGACTTGATCATCTCTTCTAGCTCGGAGGCCGTGTTTGAAGTTTCAAAACGATTTTCCAAGCAAAGCGCAAGGCAGCATAAGTGCCAAGGCATGTCAGGGCTGTCTGGTGGAACGAGTTCTAAACCCTCTCTTGCATACCCCATCGCCAGACCGTTCTCGTCCGTACCCAAGAGAGTAAATGCCATGCTACTAAGGTAGCGAGACCTCAGTTCTGGGGTGTATTGCTTGGCCTCCAAGTGTTCATGTAGCTTGTTGGAAACCTGGTACGATTGCTCCATATCAAGGATATACGGAATATGCACGCGGTCACCTCTGAAGCACCAGATGGAGCGACCATCAACATTCCTCGTTTCTCTTTCAAGGTCCATTGCCTCCTGGAGGTGTTCTCGATCGCCTGTTGCAACGTATAGCTCGCAGAGCAGTGACGTGAGATTAGCATGAGAAAGATAACGAGTGAACTGGCCAGGCCGTAAATTCTGCCTCTCCAATTCAATAGCTTCTTCCAGGCCAGATAACGCCGGCGTCCTCAAGTACTGTTCGTGCAGTGCCATTGCAAGTCTATGGCGAATGATACAGTGGTGATTGGGGTATCTGTTTGGTAGTGAACTTTTAGCAAGTCTTGCCAGCTCAACTGCAAGGTCTAAATGTGTAGCGTCGTCGGTTATACGGTACTTCCAGAGAAGACATTCTACCAACTTGCTCAGAGGCTTAGTTGGAGCGCTTGTCATGATGGGCTGTCTCATCATTTGTAAAAGATCGATCAGGTGATCAATGTTGGGCAATGTCTTGTTGATACGACACTGCTGGTAGATTACCTCGCCGAAATTGTTCAGTGCCAGCTCGTAATTTGCATCGTCTACTTCGACCCTCTCGAAAATGTTGGTTGCGATGTTAACGGCTTCAGTGAGGTCAGCAGTATCTCCAGTTCGCTCGTGCTGGAAGCAAAGGCAATGCGCCAGCTGTAAGGAATACCGTTTGTGGTCTGCTGAATCTGGTTCGGTTTCCTGAACTAACTGCCGGAAAATGGCTTTTGCTTGTAAAAGTAGGGGCTGTAGAAAGTCGAACTCGGAGCGTAGCTGCATTAGTCGGCTGCCCAGGCTGCTCCGCAACGCCTGACTAGGGACCAGTTCGACCATTTGTCTCAGGATATTCACAACGTCCTGAAGATCTCCACCCCTACCCTTTACTTCATATCGTTCATACTGCCGTAGACATAGTTCGTGAAGAGAATCCATTCGGCTAGTGCCAAATAGTTTGATGCAAGCAGGCCACTCTATGGCTTCGGCAAAGTGTGCTTGACGTGCTGTAGCCTCAGTTCTGTAGACCCAATCGCTTGCCAGCATGCTGAACAGCGTGGCTTTTGACTTGGGACCAGGAGTAAAGAGGATCTTTGCTACCATCGCTGCTGAGGCCATCGAGTCATCAAGATCGGTCATGTCACCAGTCTGCTGATAACGAAGATACAACAGACCACTCCTAAACCTGTGACACCTGACACTGAGTGACTCTAGGCCTCCACGCTCCGAATCTATTGCTCTTTTGGAGTCTTTGACGCTCTCGTTCATATGTTCCATCATTCCACTTAGACAGTAGAGGAAGTAGAAAGCTTCAGCACGGTACTGTAGAATTGTCTTCTTTCTGTCGCCTAGACACTCTAACAAAATTTTATCACAGATTTCTATGGCTTCGAGTACATCATACTGGTCCCAGGTAGCAGGAATCCGCATAAGAAGGGCCTCTATGAGGTTTTCTGATGGACCAAAGTTGATATCGTTGGAGGCAGTTCTGCAGATCTCGGTAGCTTTGTCAACGTCTTCGATTGCTTTGCTCAGTGAATATCGATGAAGAATAATTGAACCAAAGTGGTCCAGCCATTCACCGCGAAGGGGAAAGTCGTCAGGGATGAGCTCAAACGCAGCATGTGATTTGTTGATGCCTTCGTCTATATCTGTGAAGGCTGAATCCAGATCTGATTCCTCAAACGGTTCATCCCCACGACCAAAGCTGAGCATGTCACCGGTATATGGAGGTCCCTGTGCGGGCGGTAGATAGATATGTTGTTTTGCAGCCTCGATGGAATGCTCCATGTCCCAGACAGCTTTCTTGCGACGAAATCGCAGACATAGCATGTCTCCCAGGACTAGCAGACACTTTGCATGTTGAAAGCCAGTGCAGATGTACTCCAGAGCCTTTCGTTCAAACTCGATTGCATCATCCAAGGACTCTTCTGTTCCAAAGCGTAGATAGTGCTGCAAAGTGAGCCTCGAAAGCTCACAAAACATTCTTCTTTCGTGGAGATGCGTCGGTTTCGAGGCGATAGCATCTCTTCGTGATTCGATCTCTTTATTCAGCCACTCGTCGGTCGTGGCAGGGTCAAACCAGTCTACGGCCTGACTATGTGTGTCATCCGGGGCAAGTTCCACTCTAGGACGGTACTTGAAGAATGAATCCTGAGCTCTATCATGCGTTTCCATTCCTTCCATGCTTGCTATCTCGCCGTTGTTGCCTATTCGTAGCTGACCTGAGTAAGATGCGGGGTAATTTTGCATAACGGACAAGGCTGAATGAAGAAGAATACGGTGGACGTTATAGAATTGGAAAAATACGAGCAGGAAACTTGTTTTCTTTGCAAGGTAAAAATGTAACGCTGTTAAAGAATCGGGATGAATCGTTTGTAGAGAAAATCAGGTTATGACATGTCTCACTGCCAAATCCGCTCAGCCGCACGCATGCTTGTTGCTGAAATCGTGCACAGAGCTACATTGTAGTCTAGTTGTTCCAGCGACCATAGCCGACAAATATATCTACGGGTATATATAGCTACCGAAGCATTTGACGTAAATCACATTATTAATGGACAATTGATTGCCATGGAGTCGGCGTAGGGTAGATCAGTCTGCTTCCCGGCATTGTGATAGCATTTCTTATCACCGGTAAAGGCGCTAAGATAAGATGCTGCCAGCAAAAATGGATAAGAGACACGTAAAGTTTAGGAAGCAACTTAACCTACAGTCATTACGTGGGCGTCAAGGGGATGGAATAAAATTTAGAACCTCTGACCTTAGGGATGAAAAGCCTTAGATAAATTTAGTATAATTTCTTATAACTTAGAGAATCTTAGACTAAGTATTTTTAGTGCCTTAACTTAATGTTAAAAGTCTTCTTGCACCTTAGGAGGCGTCTTTTCTTTATATGCTTGAGCATGAGGTAACAATGCCTTGGAAATCACTCGTGGCAATTCGAATACCACCATGTCTCTTCTCGCTATATAGAGGAGAGTTAATGCGTAACTCTAATAAGTTTAGCTGTACAGCGCAAAACTTTGAAATAAAATAAACTGGGTTCAATACTAAGCGTATGCTAGCCCTCCTTCTATAGGCCTATATCATTACTAAGACTAGTAGGCCAATCCTGACAATACACCCTTCGTATTTGCATACAAGACAGTGATAGATGTTCCGGATACTGTCTGGACAACAAGTGATCGGGTTTGTTTGCAAGAACCAGGGCCAACCTCTTCAAACACAGGCCAGGTAGGCGTCACTGTTGTCACGATTTTGGTGAAGTCCACATTCGACCTTCTGAGATCATTTGACTGTCCAATCCACCAGATTGAGTACTGATTAGTTCCCATTGGATGAGCCGAAATTCCTGTCCCTCCCAGGACTGACTGAGCGACAGTAACAGGTCGCTCAATGTTGCGAAATTGAAGGAACATTTGGATGCCGTTCTTGGGTGTTGTCCAAAAGACTGCAATCTCCTGTGAGCTTACCACGGCAGAAGCCAATGTTGCATCTGTAGATGCACTGCCAGATGCTGCAACTGTGGATTGGGACACAAGACCCGAACCAGTGATGCCAGTGTCGGACCAAGTGGAACTGACAATTGCACCCTCCGGAGTAACAAAGTAGAGGTAGGCAGTACTGCCAATGACCTGTGCAGTCAGTTGGGCAGAAGGGCTTGCCGTCCCAGCGGGAAGTGCTTCGGAAACGGGCTGCCAACCCGAGCCATTAATCCATCTGCAGCAACTGATGCCACCGTTTGGACCGACCCAGAAAAGGATCATTCCAGTATCACCCTCTAGTAAGACACTTGTCATGGAGCCTCCATTGACTGTTGAAGCTACCCCAGCCTGGTTGAAGGGAAACTTTTCACCAGGTCCGGTGCCAGGGGGCGCCCATCCTGTGCCGGTATTGACTAGTCCATCAATAGCCCCAGCTGCCGTGATCCACCAAAACTGTTGGTTTGCAGAGTTGTCATACATGGTAGCAAGACAAGATCCTGTATCAGAAACGGTCGACGCACCGGCTAATTGTAGCGGATCCATGTTCATACTTGTAAAGGGGGACTGAGCTGTCTCAATAGATCCTGTGGGGGTTGTCCACCAGACATGCATATCGCTTGTTCCTGATACATGTAAACTCGTCATCGTACACTCAGGGGCCACGAGAGGTAAACTATTCAATGAAAAAGATGACATGAGAGTGGTCGTCGGGATGTGAAAAGTGGCATTTAAAGGAGTAGCCCATAGCCCGGGTGTAATGGGAGTGCATTGGATAGCGACCTTTGCGCCCGGCGTGAACAGATTGTTGGCTTGGGCCATGGTGAAAGTGGCAGTAACACTAGGCTTTTCAACTTTGACTGGGGGAAGAGTTTGTCCCGCAATGGTCAGAATGACTTCTTGCGCGCTTGCATCCATTCCCGCAATCCATGTCCAGGTTACTTCGAGAGATCCGAGAGAAGTAAAAGTGGCCGACGGGGCGCTAGTGAAAGGCGTCGTGTTGATTGTGGGAATCTGCCAGGGATCGCTAGGAGAGCTCGTATCAAATAATGCTGGGTCGAAACCAGCCACGATGATCTGTCCCCCCTGAGACGCCAGACTCTTTGGTAGTCCCGTCATAAAGGTTCCTTTATTTGTTGCTTCAAACGCGACGGGCCCACTACCAATAAGGGTTGGCGTCGTAGATGAGCTTGTAATTAGATTGACTTGTACGTCCGTTGCTATGTCCAACACACCACTAGGGTAGGTAATGGTGAGGAACAACTGCTCGCTACCCACGTCATAGTAGGTTGCTGAGTCAATCGTGGGGGTTGGGATGTCCGTGTTAAGGTCTGGGCTCGGCATTGTGTTTAGATATATGGAGTAAAACCACGATATGTTTTATGATTCCGTTTGGTTGATAGTAGCAGATAAATGGTGAACACTGGATGAGAAGCGAGTCGAGAAGCACACGTTATTAAATTTCTTTCGATGTTGCAGGGTGCGACACCGACTTTATCAAGAGTCGGGGCCGGAAACTTTCTTCACCAGTGGTTTCATAATCTATCGCTCACATGTTCAATAATTCAATGTCTTCAGCCACGAATCGACGTCTCCTGCATTATCACATAGCTATTGGAACGCTAGCCTCACTATCGAGTTCTCGACTCTTGTCGATGTCTCAATTTCTATGGATGGCTTACCGGGACGCTCCCGATTACGCACTAAAGCGGAAGGTGACCAATGAGAATCTGCTAGTGCGGAATTTCAGCTGCGCCTTCAACCACCGCCATAATCTCTGGACGAGAGCAGGCCATCGTCGGTGCTCATGGTAATTCTTGCTTCGAGCTGCGAAGATGTTCTCCTGTGTTCATGAAAGCGAAGACGCTACTGCTGAGATACAGATCCATTCCATTTCATATTGCCCCAATGCCTTGATATCTCCGCGAAGGGCCTTGCTGCCTAGGCCTGTACATGCGGGCGACAACACTGCCCCAACCCGCTGTAGTGGGTGGGCTCATGTTGGCAATATTTACATCTCCAATGTTCTACGTGTTTTTACATTTTCAGAACGGATCAATCGCCTACCGCGACGGATTACAAATAGGTTTTGCTTAATTGAGCGGAATAACCATGTCATGAGAAAAATAAGGACCGTCGGAGTTCCGACCTGCCTATTTTTGCTAATCGCTCACCTGCGCAAAGACGCATCTCGAGGCCCCGCACCGCAGGCTATGCTGATGCTGATATGAATGGGCTGACATATTAGGCTTCAACCTCATTCACCTCATCGGCCTTAAGGTATAATAAGGACCAGAAGTCAGACTGAGTGTGCCAAGACAGCTGTTCATTCAATAATACTTATGGCTTTTACTACTATGACATCGCAAGACTCGCCTGCTAGTTTCGGAGTCATCGGCGCCAAGCCGCCAGTACTCTTGACTTCATCATCACCATATTCCATCATTTTTGAATGGACAGCACTACTCCCATTAGTCATTTATCTATCCAGCAGTCGACTGCTGCATAGATTAGTGGGCCAAACCGCATTAACGGGCTATGTCCCCGTCGCACTATTCCCTCGCTTGGGAGTCATAGCAACTATAGCCGATTTCCTTCAACAAGGCCAAGAGTTCTTGGATCGTGCATCTTCTGGTAATGACCTTCGTAGGAAGGTCTGGGATGTCAACTGGGGAAGCATATTCCCCTGCGCCAACGGAGCGGTAGCCGCTATGCTCAGCGCTTACGCGCTCCGCAAAGTCAATGTTCAAAAGGTACCGGAAGAAGTGGAACAGATCCCTGGGTCAAAGGAAGGCTTCAAGCCTCTCAAACCCAGTAGCCCGTTTCGTCGCTATCAAAAGCTCCACATACTGCGCTTTACCGAGACAACGAAAGAGATGAGCCGTGCCCGATGTCTTTGGTCCGGTCTCCCTACCATCTTCGAGTTTCTTCTTCCCTTGGGGCTTCTCGGGGTCAGCATTGTCTGCTTTCTTTGCGGGCTCTACGGAACGGGTGTCGCAATGGTACTCGCCGTTCTTTTACGCATAAGCAGACACCTCATGGTTATCGAGCGACCAGATGGATATCTTAAGAATAATGAGGCTGGCCTCCCGGGCTGTATGTTGGTGGCCCTAAATGAGAATGCTTCGACATGGTATCTATACATCGGTTCGCGTGGAATCATCGACACTATGCTTAACAAGACCATGGTCCAGTCGGTCCACTCGCCAATGGGTATCTGGCATGCGTACGCCCTACGAGCTTTAGAGGCATTGCAAATCCTCGTCATGACCTATGTCGCCGCTCAAAAAGGCTGGGATGGAGTCGCACTTCTATCGCTTGTTGTTGTTTCGTCTATGCTTGACTCTATAGCCTATAGTGATGATCGTTTAGCGTCACAATGGCTCGAGCGAGAAGGCGTAAATATCGGCGCGACTACTCTCCAGTTTAGTGGTCGAACGCCGATGATTGGAACGATCCAGACTTTGGGTAACCAAAGATCGACGTCGTGGATGGATGGAATAATTGCTCCGTCAACTCGCCGTGATGCATGGCTTCGGAGGCTTTCAACTGATGGGAAAGAAGACGCTTTTGAGAAGGAAGTTAGTCTTGATGACGAGGATTGGATCTATTTGAACGAGAGGCTGACATTTGCGGCACGAGATATGATTCCACCTGATATCAAAGCTGAATCGAGCCCATAAAACCAGGCTGAACTCGCTCGGTTCACTGTTATTGCATCTCTACTTACATGCGACCGCTTTGCAAGCCCTGCTATTTGTATATCTCCCTAATCACGATACCCTTTGTCTTTTTGCAGCATTCTCGCTACCATCTGAAGACCTTAGTCTTATATATCGATCCATATTTGTTTCCAATTGAATAACTGAAATTCTCAACATGTATTCTCGCAATGCCACGCTGCGTCCTTGACTTCCTGCACTCTGTCGTGGGGGCTTGGGAAGGATGTTTGTAGAAATGCTGAGTTTACCAATTCTCGTTCTGGAGTCCAACGGATATGTCGAATCCGATGGGCGAGTTCGATGGATATGGCTTGCCAATGCGTTGTACATGGCGTTGCCCGTAGCGTCTTTCATTGGATCTCCCAGCCGTTCCCATGGCTGTGCACCCCGACTCAGAATCCCGGCATATGGGAAGCAGCTTTCTGTGAGGCTGATGATTACATCTAGTTGTAGTTTGGTTCTCTCTTCTTCAAGCTCGATGTTAAGGAACAGTACACTTTTCGGCTCAACAGATAGCTCTTTCGTTCTAGCTCCATTGGTACACGTCTCATTCGTGAGATTGATGAAAGGCCGTATTCCGTGACTTGTGAAAGAATTTCCGAAGGTGGCGACATATGTTGCGGCAATGTGGACTTGCTCAGGATATTCTACCACGAACATTGCCGACGGCGCGACCGGCTCTAAATAGTTATCTGCACGAATGAAAAGAGGCTCGCGACTCGGTTCCTCATACCAATCCCTGGGATCAAGCTGGCTTATACAGAGCTCATGAATACGTGTTCGATAGTAGACGTCGGCGACAGCGTCGTGGGTGAGATGTATCCCGGTCTCCTTGTCCTCGGCATCGGAGGCGGACCCAATTCTGCAGTTCAGACGCACTATTACGCCGTCAGGATTGCTTCGCTGTCTCCAGTACTTGGGAGTGATTTCCAGGCCTCTGTTCGTCATGGAGTATGCATTGCCGTATTGTCCTGCTGTAACCTTCGAAGCATCCCAAAAGTCCTTCACTGAGCGAGCAAGTATCCCAACTCCTGGCTTGGGATCTGGCCGGGAGCTTTTCCAGGCAAACACCGAGTCGTCGTGGTAGACATGAATGAGCTGTCGCTGCAGTCTGTTGAAAGCCTGCCTGCCCCCTTCACCATAGATGAGAGGAAGGCTGATCCCAAAGAGCCCTAGCAATGAGTACGACTCGTCTTCTTCCACCGTCGTTTCCCGGCCAGAAGCCCAAGAGAATCTCATCGCTGTAGAGCAAGACGCAAAGTCCGTCGGATTGAAGGCATTCAAGTGGCGTGCTTCGATATTACTAGCCTTCTCGATCTCAAGAGCCCAGCTTTCTCGAGTACCCATATGGCGCCACTCGCGGTCGACAAAAATCAGGTAGTGGGGGGCGAGAAGTTCTTGGAGCGTCCAGCCTCTGGTGAACCATTTAGCACCGATGAATTTATTCTTGGCGGCTGTTCGAAGACTGTTCGTGCTAGAGTCATGACCCGTATCCTCCGGAAGAGAGAGAATCTGGCTGCTCATCGAAAAATCGACGTCGCTCAAATGAGCATAACAGACGCCGGCATTTTGGTACCATCGAAACATGGCATTGATAGCTTCTTGAGTATCAGCTGGGTTAGTCTTGTCGATGCAGCAGGTATCCATCCAAGCCCAGTCCCATCCATCTTTAAAAGCCCGGTCGCAATAATCTTTCAACTTTGACCAGCCCTTCTGCTTGTACACATTATTCTTTATATCCCCTGTTCTTGTTTCCATGTCTTGGTATGTGATTTCGTCTTTGGATGATATCCATATGTGAGACAGAATCGCATAGGAGGGAAATGGACTAGGGATATCGCTGGCTTCGAAGAGCTCGTGGGATTTGGTTTGCAGCAGCCTCATGATAATGCATAGGTTTAATCGAGTGGTTGAGATTCTTATGATGCCATGCTACTTGGAAAAGCTAAATATGAGTCTTGGGATAATTTATGTAATTAATACGATGTATAAATTGTTTATTTGTCTTTAGGTGGTTGGGGCCGATGAACAGTTCAGCCGATAAAAGCACCCAAGAACGTGATAAGCTGCAGGGTGGCGGGTGGCTGGCCTCCTCTCCACTATTACGGCTCAGCACAGAGAGATGAGGTCCTCGTTCTCCAATTCCAAAAAGAAAAGTTGGCAATTGAGTAGCTAAATAAGACGTGATTGGCGAGCGTCAGTTGGTCAAGCCCTTGGAAACAAGGCGGCCGTGGAAGCCTTGCCTTAGCTCAAGTTTGGGCATCCGCAGGCGATGCCAAGCTTCGTGAAAATACGGAGATCGCAGCCATTAGCTGCAAGCGACCGAATGAGTTGAGTTAACTTCAAATTAAAAAGAACGCCTACCTTACATTAATTCTGACTCTTTATGCCAGGACATCTGTAATAGAAAAAGACCAAACATAAGAACAAGAGATACCGGTAGATATATCAGGTTCATGGGACTTGGGTCACAGCAGCTTCATGGCAGGACACATAATTGGCTCACGTCCTCAAACTTGCTACTGGGGTGATGCGTCTTGGAAAAATTGAACAAGGGTAATCTCGCCGCCGTTGTGAGAGATTTTGTGGGTAACGGTCATGGAGCAGCCAATAGTAGCCATATTAGCTACCGTGTGCCCAATTTTTCAATTTCGCTCCACTTTGACCTGAGCTACAAGCCGCATCTGCTGAGCCGTAATAGCGGATCTTGAACAAATCAAAGCTTGCCAAGGGTGTGTCAGCTGCAGGGTGGCTTGCCTTTTCTCCCTCATTACGGCTTAGCTCTGTCAATCTTTTGCAAGTTGGAGGGCCTCAAAATGTCAGTGTAGAAAGAGATACTGGCACCCGAGAGTAGATAAACACGATGAGGTTGGCTCAATAATGCAAATGATTGACAAGATCTATGCTACAAACTACTGACTGAGTTGTTTTTACTTTCAAATAACAGGAATAACATATATCACTAAACAAGGGCATAAGTACATCTTCCCCATTGTGCGAAATCTTTAGCCATAAAAACTTCCGTGACAAAAAACCTAAACCGGGAAGAGTAAGGTAAATATTAAGCTCGTATAAATCAAGTCGCAACAGCCTTATAAAAGTGCAGTTAGCTGAACGGAGTTGATAAAATTGTTAGAATGCCATATAACTTTTTAAAAATTAAAACCGAGCTCATTATGTAAAGCGTTGTAATCCTCTTTATCTGCGCTTAGGCGGGTAAGGGTCGAGACGACGAAAAGCTCAACTAAATGAAGCTCGTCAAGAACGCATTTCATTATTACGGCTCAGCATTAAGTAATCTTGAGGCTCTGCGCTTCCACTTTAATACGCTTCATCTGCCTAACGGCTTCGTAAGGGATCCGAGTAGCTGATTAAGATCTGATTGGTTGTGCCATCCGTCATCTTACAGATTAGGAAGCTGTTAGCCAAAGATCTCAGTCACAAACTGCTTAAGTGAGCTTCACCCTTTGTGCTAACATCTTAGCCATTATAAGGATACTTAAAATAAAAATTCCAGGCCTGAAAAAAGAGATATTTGTATTGAGTACATAGTAATGAAATCGTGACAGCTTTATAGCAGGTTAGTACAAGGCGTCACGCAACTATGAGAAACTGAATCGGAAGCTTCAGGCAGCCTCCCGCGGTCTCAATCGATGCGCTGTGCTTACCTGGGGCTGCTCGACGAGCGATTAACCTTAGTCATAGAGTAACCAATGGCAGCTACATTCGGTATTCGAAGGCCTAATTTCGTAATTTGTTTATCTTCTCATGCGAATTTAATACGTCATTGCTAAGCCGTATTAGCAGGGTCTTTGTTTAGTTTACGAATTAAAGCTTGCTAAGAATTTCGGAAGCTGCAGGGTGGCTTATTGTGGTTTAGCAGATTTAAGGTCAGGCTACTATCTCAGATCAGAACTTCGTCAAAGGTTTGAGTATTTTAGTACCTAGGCGGTGATGCTTGAATTAAGTTATAACTTATATCTTACTATAACTCTCTTTCTTAAATTGCTAGGTTAATTAGGAAGCTTAATTTACTTATGTAATTCGAGGCATATTTGCCCTTGAATCCCGAATTTCTTATTTCCATTAGGTTTATAACAGAGTGCTGAGCCGTATTTACCACTTCCAGTTTATGCAGCCCCGCTTCAGTATGTATCTACTTCCTCTATCCAGGGAGCCTAATCGTGGCCAGTAATATCTCAAGAGCCCACTTGACTAGCAAAATTTTATTTTTGTGGTTAAAGTCTAAGTCGATTTGCTAAGCTATGGGATAATTGCAGCCTATAAGGTTAAGCTTTAGGCTTCAAATATAGATAATAAATAATAATATAATATTTTTTCCCCCTAATATAAGCTTTAACTTATAAGCTTTTATAATAAGTAATAAATCTTATTATAAGCCTTAGGGTATTATAAAAGGAAGAGACTAAGAGATATATAAAGGGATATAACCTTAACTTTATATATTTATATATATACTATAATATAACTACATAAATAATATGTTGGCTAATCTAGCAAAGCGAACTGTTATTGGCGACGATTTGCTAAGCTGTACGAGGCGTTCGCTATCTGCTCTTTGTACGGTAGCCTGTCGGCTCTTCATGGCCACTCTCGTGCGACCAAGCGGGCCCGCAATAAGGAAGTACACTTTATATTCAACATAACAGAGTCCAAAGTTACGGCACACAAGGAAGGAGGCATATACCGTCATCACAATGAGAAGGCTGGCAAGCCTAGAGTCCCTCGTTTAAGGAACGAACAGTTCGCAGCTCTTGCACCTACCCAGGACTAACTGACTTCAAAATTGCCAGGACAAGCTAATCCTTGGAAATTCTATTCCTGTCTTTGCTCTTGTTCGAAAGGTAGAATACATATCCGGCCGGCCTCGGATTTATGGTGAGTTTTCAAGGTGTCTGCCCGACCGAAAGCCCTTCCACAGCCCCAAGTGGCCCCATTTCTAAGCTCGCCTATACAGACGTGTTGATTTTCTTGGTGTGTTTCCTCGTGGCGTGTAAGATCACTCAGTCTGGCGAAAGCTTTTGTACATTGACCACATCTAAAAGGCCGCTCATCCGTATGGCTTTGCAGATGTGACGTGAAATTGAACTTTTTGATGTACACTTTGCCACAATATGGGCACTCGAACTGTTGTGGTCTGTCCCTTTTTCGTGAGCGATGCTGCCGTTGTGCTTCTCGCTCCGGCTCCAAAACCTCCAATGCCGAGTTCGAATCCGTGTCCGCGTCCGAGTCCAGATTCGACTCAGGAAGTGGCTCTGGTTCCGGCAATGGCGGTGGCGCTTCCTCCAAGGCTACAGTGGCTTCTTCTGTAACTGTATCGGTTCGCATACTACGTGCAACGTCCTCATCAGTGGGGAATTGTCGATCTTGACTAGCCTCTTCAGGGTGAGTATCCCTGAGGTGTCTATCCCGCTCCCACATTGATGCAAATCCAAAAATGGAACCTCTGCATCCCTCATCTGTACATCGAAAAGGCCGAGTATGCTTATCCAAGTGTTCGTTTCGTTCCTTCTCTGTCAAAAAGCCAATGGTACAGAATTGGCACGTAAGTCGAGGACACTTGAAGACCATAGTCCCGTACTGGTCCTCGATTTTCTTTTGTGTTGAAGGGTCCGAACGGGAGGTTACTATATCCTCTAGGACCTTCCGAACACCAAGGACCAAGTCGCCAAGGCCCAGTGCAACCTCTCGAGGCTTAATCCCCATTACCAGTCGCAACTGTTTCTTCCATGAGGCTACTGATTGCTCGAGTTTAGTATAGAAATCAAGGCCCTTGAAGCATTCAAGCCTCTTCCTAGTTCCGTCGGACATTGGAACTCTGGTAGCGGGCTCTCTCCAATGATTTCTAATAAATGTTTCCAGGGATTCTGAAAGCCCGCCAATTTGGTCTTCATGGGCGCCAAGGTGTAAGGTACCCGCTTCCAAATGTCGGATCCAGTTCAAAACAGCATAGTCCATAAACCCATAATCTCCATTCAGTACTCTTTCCGTTGTTGGCTGGCACGTAAATGCTGGAAGGTTAAGATAGTCAATGCAAATGCATGCGAGTTCAAGTTCCTTCGCAACCATATCTATGTAACGAGAATTGTCGATCAAAAACCTAAGTTACAAGCTCATATATTAGTGTTGCTATTACACAGACCAGCTCTTCTGGAACTTACAGTTTTGCTGATGCATGAATTAGCTCGAGAGTCCCGTCCTCCCGTAGGTCCACCAAAGAACCACAAAGGTCTTTCCCGGATACAGAAAACTTGTGGCGCGCAAAATCAACCAACTGTTGGTCAAGGTTAATAGACTTTAGGGATTGGATCTCATGCCACTTTAGCGGCCGCTTTGCACAAACGAGCCATCCAAGCAACTGCAGAGCGCCTGTTCTCGTTTGGTGAGGGCCTTTATGAATTATCCTGTCCATAATGCGTTCATATCTGTTGAATGGTCAGGCACTGAGTTGAAATGAGATGCTCTAGACTCACGCCTGATTGATCTCTGGGGGAAACTCTTTCATTTGCTCTTCAACCTCAGCAAGACTTATTTGCGCGATCAAGTTGATCCATATCAATCTCGCCAGTAAGAATATACCTGGCCTGCCTGTTAGCAAATAGGACATACCAGTCAATTGCGTTCATACCTTTCACGGACTCAGCAACAGCAACGGCAATCCTACTTGATTCCTCCTCTGAAAATTCGAACCTGCGTCGCAGCTCCTCAGCCTGCACTCTGCTGTAAACTAGGACATCTTGATAGTTGTCCTTAGGTTCAATAGTGATCTTGGCAACTCCTTGTAAGTCTGTTACCCCAATACGGCCATCCTGGCTGACGAAAAGGCAACGCAGGCGATCAGGGGCATTTTTGGGGAGCGATTCGACAACCTGTCGGAACCACTGTGTTATGACTTTACGTTCTTCTCTCTCACACTCATCGAGGCCGTCAATGATGACATAGGCGTTTTTACAGCTAGACAGCAGAAAGTTTAATATCTCTTGGGCCAGAGGGATTGAAGACAGGACTGCTTCGTTACTATCACAGTGCTTTCGATACAAGTATAGTAACAGATTCTTGTCTTGGTTGAGAAGCTGCAGAATGAAACTCCGAGCAATTGCAAGGAATGTATTGTGCTCCGGAACACTTTGTTTACAGTAAAAGAAGAGAACGCGTGGTCTCGGTGAAAGGTTCTGTACTTCTTCGACTATAAGGGATGTAAGGATAGTCTTTCCTATCTCAGTTTTAGTATCGCTTCTGCGATGGCGACGCGGGAGAACTTACCTGAGCCAGGCAAGCCTGTAAGCCAGAGTAAAGGGGGTATCATTGCATAACGAGGGTTAAACCACCCGTTAAAATCCTCGTTATCGAGGAGCCATCTTCCTGTACCTCGGTAATCTGCTCGAACCTTGGAAAAGAGATCTTGATCTGCGGCGGGATCTATTGGCCGAAGCCAGTGGCATACGGCCAAACGCTGTGGTCGGTAATTCTCTTCTCCGAAGGGATCTGATTCGAAAATCGGCTCAGTGTGAGTCTCCTCCGAGTCTGTCATCTGAGACTGGTTTGCCTGATTCTGAATGGCATCTCGATGTCGAACCAGATTTGACACGACGGACAGCAGTTCACCTTTAATCGTCTTCCAGTTAATATCGAATAGTTTCTCCCATACTATATTTGTATTGTTAGAACCTCTTGAAAGTTGCATAGCCGGATTTAGAAACTAGCCTAGATTTTGGAAGCATTCCAAGGCAGTCTGGTGGAGCGTGGTAATTTCTTTGTAAATCAAGACAAGAATTTTCACCTTATGTGGCCTGGTGCGAAAGAAGTCTTCATACTGCTGCAATAGAGGAAATGCCTCCCCGATCTTTTCGTATAAGCCCACAAGCTCGTCAAAAGCTTTGCTGCATGCGCTAGATGAACTAGTTATCTGTGCGCTCAAGTCAGCTCGTAGACGCACGGAGGTAGCTCAGAGGTTACTTCTAGGAGTGTTCTCATTGGTCCCTGTGATAAAGTCAGTATATAACCCTTATCCATTAGAGACAACATACCCAAATGAAGGGCATGATTTCGCTGCTTGGGCAGAATAAATGAACCACCTCGCCATATTGCTTAGCCGCCTCGAGGAAGGGCCCCAGCCGTTTCAGATTCTGCAGTTGGCGGTCCGCATGCTGCTGGGTTTGTATCTTCGAAATACTGCCTCTCAATGCGTTCAGTGTCGTGGCCTTGAACCTATCCCTGTCTCTATTACTTCTCAAACTTTGCTTGAATTTCTCAAGCACGGTCTGGAAGTCGGATAAATCGAGGGTTTCCATGAACACGAAGAGTACTTTATGGGAGTCAGCGAGGCTTCTAAGTAGGAAATGATAGTTTGGTAACGTGTGAGGCGTGTGATGTGAGCATCAGCTGTCAGGTCTATCAACTCAAAACAGCATTTGTGATCTTTTGGCGAGCAATTTGTAGACGAGGAGAAATACAATAAGCAGGTAAAAAGGGGAGGAAGCCTGGATAATAGAAGTAGGGCGGTAGAAACATAAGATCTGCGGGTGGCCCGAGCTGAAAATGAGCGTAGTTCTAAATATAGATGAGGCTGATTGCTGCGGGGTAAGAATACCTTCTCTACAGAGGACGTCAGCAAATACTTAAGCGCCAGGCAGGGTTTTAATATTAGATGGGCTTCTTCAGCTCTGAAAGCTGAACTTAGTGTCTTATTGATTGACTTCTTATCTTATTTTAACGCTCAAGATGCAAGAAAATTCCCTCAAACGGCTACAGATTTCGGAGGTGCATGAACAAAACTCGTTAAGTCCTGTCCCGACGTCGACTACTGAAGAGGAAACATGGGCAAATACGGCTCCAGTGATGAATACATGTTTTGGATGCGTAAGTCTTTGCCCGAAAAAAAAAAGTATGGATTCATTAATAACAGCTGTCGCTGTCTGATCATTAGGTCATTGGAGAAAATGCACAGTTAAGCTGCAATCCTTTGGAACACCAGCTATTCCCGTATCAGTCTTCATTGCCCTTCGCTGTTGTACAACAAGGACAGTACTTCTCATTGGAACACTGTGGCTTTGCCTTCGCACGGTTAAGTAAAGGATTGTGCACACTGTTGCTCTCCCTTTTTTCTCAACATCAACTATGTGTCCTAGCATACGTCCCGAGCGAGGCCTGTGTCTTGGAAGCGAATGCTTCGGACATTCGAGCTGGCTCCAAACTTCCAATAGAGCTCAATATCTATGGAAGCCGGGAGGACGCTGAAGCTATCGGTCAAACACTTTCCAAAGCCGGTAGCTATCTCCAATTCCCTCGGTGCGGGCTAGTAGGCGTGGAGTACTATAACCCACACTTCTTCAGAATGGAAGGTTACCCGGAGCAAGCATCGATTGAAACTCTTCTTCTATGCCCACCCCAAGTTACGAAGCCCAGAGACCGGGCCCCTGACCAGGAGCCTCAAGTCGATAATGCAGATGCGGTTGATGAAATCCTTGGTTCGCTATCATACCATAATCTCCGTGATGGCATCCAAGTTGACAGTCGCATTAAGAGTGTGCTTTTTCCGTACGATCTTATTGACTTTTATACATAGAAGTTGATGCTAACGAGATCAAAGCTACCAAAAGGAAGCAATCGACTTTATCCTGAAACGAGAGACTGGCAATATTCCCTCCGAACTTAGCCTGTGGAAGTACAATAGCACAGATGCGGATGAACCTTTGTGAGAACGAGATGTCCAGATCAACATGTGATACTGACAGTCATAGTTATCAGCACGTCTTCAGCGGAGCAAAGCGTCCAAATCAAGAAGAGGCTGAGGGCGGGATTCTGGCCGATGATATGGGACTAGGCAAATCCCTTGTCATTTTGTCAACCATAGCAGGTTCACTAGATCGGGCAAATGCATTTGTGGAATCGAGTCAACGATCTGCCGCAACACTGATCGTGGTTTCATCAACCCGTAAGTGACATATGTCGAGAAAGAGAAGAAAACAAAGAAGAAGCGACTCTGACTGATCTTAACCTAGTCTTGATCGACAACTGGGTCGAACAGATTCAAATGTGAAGTTCCTGGATGTTAGCTATCACCCGCTGGTCAAACTGACATACAAATAAGGCATACTTATCCCGGTGGTCTATCGTGTCACCGACACCTTGGTACACAACGGCATAAAGAGGTGCATTTACTGTACCAAAAGTCCATAGTGTTCACGACCTACGCGACACTGGCGGCCGACGCATCTCGCGGTAGCTTTTCCAAAGTTCACTGGTTCAGAATCGTTTTGGATGAAGGTTAGGAAGTATCATGAAAGCCACTACATTTTACATTCTGAAATAGTTGACCTCTACTAGCTCATGATATTAGAAACCGCAGAACGAACCAGTTCAAAGCCGTCGCCGCGCTCTCAGCAAAGCATCGTTGGTGTCTGACAGGAACACCCATTCAGAACAGCATGGAAGATCTTGGAGCTTTAGTTTCATTCCTCAGGGTACCAGTCCTTGAAAATGCTCCAACATTCTACAAGTTCATCACAAGTCCGGCGACGTCTTCCTCTTCAAGAGACCGGTTCAAGAATTTACGAACATTACTTGAAACCATCTGCCTGAGAAGAACACGAGAGATATTGCCACTGAAGCCTCCGGTCACGGATGTTCGAGAGGTCTTGCTTACTGATTCTGAACGACAGGAGTACAACAATCTCATCCAAGAAGGTAAAACACACCTGGATATGATAACCAGCGGACACAGTAAGAGGAAAGTGAGCTCTGTAGTGCTTCAATCGATTCTCAAACTCCGTCTGTTTTGCAATAACGGCAGATCAATCGATAACCACCAATTTGAGGTTATGGGCCTTCCATCCGACCCAGATGAGGCATTGGCATACCTCCAGCAACATGAGCGCAATATCTGCGCCATTTGCTCTGTCACGATTTACTCTATCGACAACTCTGACAAAACGGATGGTGGCAGGTTCATATTTTCCTGTTGTCACTTATTTTGTCGCACTTGCATGCCTCAGTATCGTAAGAGGAAATCTCCGTGTCCAGCCTGTCAGCAAGAAGGTGAACCCGAACTTCCAGGCGCTGGGCCCAAGCAGGATGGGCAAGCAAGCTCGGGGACAAGTGGACAGACTGGCGGCGGTTTCTCTAAGGACAACTATCCTTCAAAGTTGCTCCGTCTCTTGGACGACATTCGCCAGCACAATACAGAGAAAAGGTAAATTTTCAACCTTGTATGGTCATGGAAACATGCTGAGTATCTTGCCTCACAGTATCGTATTTTCTTGCTGGAAGAAGACACTTTTCTTAGTCAGCGCCCTTCTTTCGCATCATTCCATTAGACATGGTATAATCCATGGTTCCCGAACGCTCACTGAGCGCACCAAAGCGTTGAAGGAGTTTCAGTCGAAGACTGGCCCAACTATTCTACTTATGACGTTGGGAACTGGTGCCGTAGGGTGAGTCTGTAGCCTTAGCCTTCCGGTGGATTGACCTTTTCTTACTGCTTGACAGATTGAACCTTGCCGTCGCATCCCACATTTACCTGCTGGAGCCGCAGTGGAATCCCTCTATCGAGGAGCAGGCGATTGGGAGAGCACTTCGACTCGGCCAAGAATCTCAAGTGGTTGTTGTCAGATACATCACGTCAAAGACAGTCGAACAGGTCTGGGATCAAATGATGCTACTGTTATTCCCACTAACATGATGCAGGCTGATGTCGTATTTCGGCAAAGAAGAAAACTACAGTTGGTGGGTGGTGGATTCGGCAAAGGGAAGAACGCAGCATCGGAAACTCTCGTGGAGTCGCTGTTGGTAAGTGAAGCAAGCGATGAACGCGATCATAGCTGTTAGAACTGACCCTTTTCCAGCATGTTTTTGATGATGACGGGGCATCTACATAAAGTCCAAAGCCTGGTTTTCTTTCGGCATCTTAGGTTGGGGTCATAAACGAATTCTTAAGTAAATTGTTTTAGGTAAATTCAGTAGCTGCTTTATGACAAGATTTCAGCTCATCAGGAAGTCAGGACCCCTGTTATTATTTTATTGGTCTTTCAGATGGCCCCTTGTAGACTAACGGAAATACCCAATTAGGCATGCCCGTTCTCCGGCCTTGGGGGGCAGACGTGCCCCACTCTGTCTTCCGGTGGAACAAATTGCCGTAACAGGAAACGAAAGCTCGCCGTTCATGACTGCCAATGGCGTTCTTTAACAAGAGTTGGAGATTTTGTTATATAAAGTGCGTGACCCCGAAGAAATGTCAGGTATCTTATTACAGCATCACATCTCATTCAAACAAGTCATTCTACAGAAGCCACCCATTTACAAAGCCATCATGAGTTCCAACGCCAACGAGATCACTGTTACTCTGCGACAAATCGCCAAGATGATCGATCACTCTCTTCTGCACCCCACCATGACAGACGCCGACATTCTTCAAGGCCTTGCCATCGCCAAAAAGTACGGCGTCGCTACAGCCTGCGTCAAGCCATATGCAATCTCCATGGCTAAACAGGAGCTTCAGGGCAGTGATGTCTTGATCTGTCCCGTCATCGGCTTCCCCCATGGAAACAGTAGTACTGCCGTCAAGGTCTTCGAAGCTGATGTCGCTACCGCTGTTGGCGGCAATGAGATCGACATGGTCATCAATATCGGCAAGGCGCTTGGTGGTGACTGGAACTACGTTACTGATGAGATTCGTCAAGTCAACGATGTCGTTGTCAAGCGCGGCGCTATTCTGAAAGTCATTTTTGAAAATGACTACCTAAGTGAGGAACACATTGTACGCCTTTGCAAGATCTGTTCGGATATTGGTGTGGCTTTCGTCAAGACTTCGACTGGCTATGGCTTCGTCAAGCACCCGAACGGCACGTATAGTTACAAAGGTGCTACTATTCCTCATCTGATACTCATGGTAGAGGAATCTGGCAAGGATGTCCAGGTTAAGGCTGCTGGAGGTGTTCGTACCCTTGATAATTTGCTGCATGTCTTGTCGCTGGGTGTGTCACGTATTGGCGCCACAGCTACTGTTGCGATTATGGAGGAAGCGGTTAAGAGGGGAATCACTGACCAGCCTACTGTGGTGAATTTCAAGCCTATGGCTGATAGCTCTGTCGGAGGATACTGAGATTAGTCGGGAAGGGAAGGGAAGTGCTTGGGTAGGGTTGAGATGTATCCGTAGTATAGTTTATAAATTACGTACTCGGCCGAATACCCCAGATCCGACTAATCAGAGCACGGAGTTACTATAAGCGGTGATCCGACAGGGAAAGAGTAACTCCGACATTTCCCCGTAATCTTCATCATCCCTCGCAACCTTCTCTCTGCTCCATAGCCCACTGCATCAGCAATCGTAATGAAGAGCAATCAGCGCAAAGTATCCAGAGCTTGCGAAAGATGTCGCAAGCAAAAGCTCAAGGTAATGAAAAACTATCAATGATGGATCAATTGACTGAATGCGATAGTGTGACATTGAGCGTCCATGCACCCTATGCTCACGAGCAAATACCGAATGCATCGCATCTGGAAGTGCCAGATGGAGACCCTATCAAGGGGCGCCAGAGCAAGCCGCGGCAACGAAAAGTTTAGTCAAAAATGAGCCAGGAACTACCGTTGGATCAGCTGCAGAATCAGCTTGGAACTCCAGCTCGACTGTGAAGCTAGTTGAGGAGGTGGGTAGAGTAAGAGCCTGATCTTTGTTTATACCATCACTAACGCGCAGTTGAAGGCGTTTCAGCAGCACGACTCTGCCTCACCTGAAGGTGTTCAATTGTCGGCTCTGAGATCCGAGACTTGGACTCAATCTGAAGCCACTGCACAAGATTTCACCAAGAATATTGTTGAGACAAATGCCACTGAGCGGCCTAATGACATCCAGCCACGGCAAGTCAAGATTAGGTCCAACTTGTCCGCTGCCGAGAAAGAGCTCATGTCTTTGTTACCCGACAGAGAACCTGCGACACTCTTGGTTGACAACTATTTTGATCGGATTCACTGGTTCATATTGGTCTTTCACCAAGACGATTTTAGAAGCAAGTTCCAGGATCTTTATGATCATATCACGTTTCCTTCGAGTCCAAATGCTTCATCGAGAGGTATAGGCTTTGTAGCTGTTCTCTTAGCTGTTTTCGCGACCAGCTTGCATCACATCGGTGCGCAAGAAAGCAAGCTAAAGTCTTACAATATTGATCCGGAACAACTGAAAAGCCAGATACTAGATTCACTTAAATCCAGGTTCTTGGATATAGTATCAAGAGGTTCTCTTGAGGTGGTGCAATTCTGTGTTCTGCTGGCAAGCTATTACCTGTACAAAGGCGAACCTGGAATGGCTTGGCCACTGTCTGGTTCTGGATTACGTATCGCCCAAGCACTCAACCTCCATCGGAAAATGTCAGCTGGAGATCCCAGCGATCAGGTTCTGAAACAGCAGATACAAGACCGGAAACGGGCCTGGTGGGCTGTCTATGAGATCGACACTTTCTGCTCAATGCTTTATGGATTTCCCCTGGGCTTTTCCGATAGCGATTGCAATATCGATCCTCTGGATCCGTATGATGAGTACTCTGGGTCTACCAAAGAGTCACGTCACTCGAGGGGTCTATCGTTGCTGTCCTACAAGTGCTCAATGTCGAGGCTATCAGCTATTATCAAGGCCGCGTTACTTGAGTTGTACGGCACTCGGCACGGCTATCGGAAGAGAGGGGGCAATGTCAACGGACTTTTCGATAAAGTTACGACTTTAAACGGGTGTCTCCAAGAGTGGCATAGAAAACTAGCTCGGAAGCTCATATTTGATGGTTATGGCCCATTATCGGACTTTCAAGCACCGCATGACCGTGAAAGAACTCGACGAGAATTCAAAAACTATCTGTTCCGCCTGCAAGCGCTTTCTCTCAAGCTGGCGTACGAGAATGCCAAAATCTTGATCCATAGGCCTCTTCTATCCTTCAGGGAGACTAGCACCACTTCAATGACTGACCCATTTCGGGTGGCGATGCAAGAGTGTAGGGAAGCTGCACTGCAGATATCAAGAGTTGCTTCGACTCCATACCTCTTGGAGGCATCTGAGACTTACGCTATATCTGTAGTATCGTTGCACCTCTTGACGGCGGGCGTGACACTGTGTATCTCCATAACCCTTGATCCCTTGGCCTCTGATTCGGTTGAAGTAACATCTAGGATACGGCAGCTGATGCAGGTACAGAACCTTCTCAAGGATAAGTCAATTGTTGCCGCACAGAGTCTGGAAATCACGAAAAGACTGGCGAGTCTGGTGATGGCAAAAACAGGCAATGAGAGGTCAGAATCTGGGGTTTTGAGTAGTGCATACCCAGAAGTCCCTCAAAGAGACCGAAGCAGAAGTAACTTCAAAACGTCTGACTGGGGATGCTCTGCAGAAGCCCCGATGTCAGAGGCAAATGTTGCCTTTAATTCAGCACACGCAACGAACAACGGTAGTATAACTGATACGCTAAGCATGAACTTCGCAGATCAAGCCATGGACGTCTCCGCTGACACTTCCTTAAACGATACCCTACTGGACTATGAGCAAGGTGAGCTTCGACTTCCTGTATAAGGACTGTCAGATATTATAGACACTAAGTGTTGGAAACAGCGGCCATCGTCTATTCGCTGGAGATATCACATATGATCCAGGTGACTCAATTCTAGATAACCCTTTCTTGGAACAAAACCAAGGCTGGATATGGAGTTGGAACTTTCTGGACTAGGTGATGAAAGTATCTGAACGGTGATTCTTCGACGGTGGGGAGTGCATTTGGCAGTCCGAGAAAGCATTGGCGTCGGGGCTGACTATAGAAGCGCATATTTAGGCTACGGGGAATAAATTACACGGAATCGTGGGTTGAGTTCATATTGAGTTGTCAGTAAACATTCGGGATTGAATAGTATAAAAGAAGGAAGAAAACAAGTTATATCAAAGAACAAGAGCAGGGCCCTAGATGCAATGCCCTACCAAGACCGACCTGCAGCAAGCTTCCCTAATCTAAAATCACTTCGAAACCACAGCATCCTTTCTAACAGCAAATGGGTAATCAACGTAACCCTCGACATCGCTACTGTAAAACGTCTTCCTCTCATAGGGGTTAAGTTCCAAGCCTTCCTTGATTCTGTACACCAAGTCCGGGTTGGCCAAGAAGTGTCTCCCAAACATGACCATGATCTCTTTGTCGGGGTGTTCTTCGTCAACGAGCCTTGCCGCTTCTTTCAGTTTATACCCCCCAGCAATGAGAAATGGGCCCTTCCAGAGGTCATATGCAAAGTCGAGCTTCTCACTGCCATGTTCTTCACATTCTTGGCTGCCGGAAATGCGCGACTCGATTAAGTGAAGATAGGCCAATTTCAGACAGCTGGCTTTGTTGATGATGTCTGTGAACTGGGGGATCGGGTCTTTCATGCGCATGCTCTGGAAGGTACTCCATGGACTGAGGCGGATACCAACGCGCTCTGGGCCGATGGCTTGTACAGTACGTTCCAGGATCTCGGTGATGAGGCGAGATCTGTTCTCAATGCTGCCGCCGTACTTGTCGTCACGCTGGTTGCTGACGTCTTGAAGAAATTGGTCGAGCAGGTAGCCATTAGCCCCATGAATCTCAACACCATCGAAGCCGGCTTTGACCGCGTTCTCTGATGCAGTGATAAATGCCTCAGCCATTTCATGGATCTCGTCCAAAGTCATGGCTCGAGGTTGGGCAGGGCTACCTTCAATAGGAATTGCACTCGGTCCGATAATGTCGATTCCTTCATCTTTCGCAACTCCGACAGTTGCAGCACGACCCATCGCAAACAGCTGAACGAAAATGAAACTGCCCTTACGGTGCACTTCGTCTGTGATCTCTTTCCAGGCAGAGACTTGCTCTTGGTTCCAGATTCCAGGCGTTCTGGCGAAACCTCCGCCGGCAGTAGGGGAGACAAGAGTTCCCTCTGTGATGATGAGGGTTCCTGGGATGGAGGCTCGTTGGCCGTAGTATTCCTTCATAAGGGCGTTGGGGACTCGGTCAATGCTTGCTCGAAGGCGTGTGAGCGGGGCCATGCCAATGCGATGTTGGACTTTGATGTTGCCGATTTTCATGGGCTGGAAAAGGCGTGACTCTGACATATTGAATGCGGTTTGTTGCAATTGTATAGACTTTAGTTGGGATGAGTTCAAAGGTGTTCACTGAAGAGTGACTGATGTGAATTCCTTCTACCGTCCGGCCATCTTTCTCTCTTTATATCTGCCAGTTCGGACTGATGACATACAAAAGTTTTGCGTTGGACCCATCGTAAGATTACAAGCTGATAAATCTTCCATGAAATGAGTATATTATCAACCATTCTCACTTGAAGCGGTGACACTTAGACCTCGTGGTATCAAGGCGTAGGCCTGTCAAGATATGGAAATGAGGTTGTTCTTGATGTAGGAACGAGATACTTCCGAAACAGGAAACGAGATGTTGCCCAACGTGGTCTTGCGGTGGATGATTTCTAAGCATCATCAAGCTTACGGTGAGACGCGACGTAGAGAGAGAAGAGGCCATTGAATGGCACCATAATACTTGCCACAATGCATACTCGGAGCGCTGCAAGGACCTAATTTAGGATAGAAAACAGTATGTTGTGCAGTCAATTATTTCCGCTTCCCTACTGACCATGGCTAGTGGCGCACTTTCAGTTCGTCACTGTGCAGGCGACACCTGATAAGAGCAGTGATAAGGCTGCTAAGCGTCTCGCTCGATCACACGCAGTGAAGCAGGCCTTACAAAAAAAGCGACAACGGCAACAGGAATCGATGCAACATTTTTCCGTGAGAACATTAGAAGATGAACAGGAACAAAGCAGAAGACTTTGCAAGCGGCAAGGCGATAGGCAAATATCGCCTTCGCCTGATGCGCTATCTGCAAGTCTGCTCGATCCCTTCCAAAGTCTTCCGGTCGACTCCAAACGGCTACAGATATTACTGAACGATTGTGAGTATTCTGATACCACCCTAGGCATATTATTGATGTATCTTAGTCAATGCACGCCAAGCTCCGGAGCCTGTATTCAGCGTCGAGGATGACTTTCAGAACTTCAAATCTGTGTTCCGATCTGGGCTCATTGATCCTGCTCTGTTGAATGCCGTGATGCTGTCCTTGGCTTTCACCGCAAATGGCGGAGTTATCAATAAAGAATGTCTCGTATACCGAGGCCAAGCGATTCAGCGTATCCGTGAAAGAATAAGTATGCCGGACAAAGTAGTGTCGCAGTCAACCATTGGTGCCATATTGTTACTAGTCGGTGTGGAGGTAAGATCGTCGCATTGCTCACTTGAAGGTATGTTCTGACTAACTTATCAGGCGCGTCTTGGTACGACTTCGCAGGTTCAACTTCACATGGGTGCAATACAGTACCTCCTCAATGCCTGTGAACCAGTCGTTGTGAATCTCACAGAAGGCATCAAGCGGGCCATATTTTGGTACGTAGGTTTTATGAACTCAAAGACATGCTCTTACTTTATGACAGGCAGGACTTGAACTCGTCAGTCATGGTGGGTTCAAAACGCATAGTCGACCATACAACCTTCACTGAACTCCAATGGCAGCGAGACTCAATAGCTCCAGATTTCTTTGAGCTACCGTCAGGCTTCCAAGTACGCTCTCACTTATTCAGCCGAGAATTCTTGGATATAGTCAGAGATATCCATGCTCTTCAATGCATCAGAAACATCTATCAACGCACCGGCCGTCGAGTATCGACGGTAAACATCAACAGTCACACAGCATCTATACAATCTCGTCTTCAGGCTCTTCCAAACACTTGCCCGATATCCAAGGCTTGCCATCTCGCAGCATACATGTGCTCAGTAATGCTGTGCTGCAAAGTTTGGTGCGCTTTAGTAATTCCCGTGAGTCCCCTCCCTATGCAGCCTCTGCAAGCACTCGCTGACTTGCAAGTCCAACATTACTGCGCAACTCCTCAAAGAAATTGAAAAAGTCCGTTATGAGCCCATATGGGACGAGCATGCAGATTTGTTGCTTTGGCTGATATGTATTGGCGGAGTGTTTGTCCCCGACGGGCCTGTTCGCTCCAGTTACATTGCGCTTTTGCGTTCGACGGGTTTCGAAAGACCCAGTTCATGTTCTGACACAAACACGGTATTGAACCAATTCATCTGGTCGGACTTGGCCTTTGGATCTGCTGTTAGGAAATTTCTAGAAGAGAGCTCAGTGCGACTTTGACCTCGAGCACGTCATGTAAAATAGATTAATCGAGAAGCAAGCTTGCTCAAGTAATGAATAATTGTTCTGGAAAAGTCCTTATCCACACCAAAATGGACTGTTAGTCAGTGCATGTATTTTAGGTGGAAACCTTAACAGATTGCTAAGCAAGCCATTAACGTTATGAGGGGCCATTTGCTCAGCATGACGTCGCTGTGCTTCTTTTGACGTCCTTGATATCTCAGCAATCGATTTCTATAAGTCCTCTCAAGTAACCACTTCTCAAAGACACCATTACAATAAACTTACGTTGAGCAATTAAGCTAAACGAATTTACGAAAATGGCTGCAAAGAGCGTCTTTATGTAAGGTCCCCTGAGGGCCCAATGTCACGGTAAGTTGACGCTGACCCTTCGCTTAGCACTGGCACCACCGGTTTCATTGGAGGTGATGCGTTCTACGCGCTGCATAAAGCGCATCCTGATTGGAATTATACCATCCTTGTCCGAAGCGAGGATAAGGGAAAGGATGTGCAGAAGCAATATCCTGATGTGAAGCTAGCGATTGGATCCCTGGATGACTCCAAAGTCATTGAGAAAGCTTCTTCTGAGGCCGACATTGTGATTCGTGAGTATATGTTATCGCAGTTATTCCTGTTTCTAGTACTGACAAGCTTAGATACCGCGGATAGTTCCGATCACCAAGGAGCTGCAAAGGCCATCGCTGCCGGCCTTCGATCTACCCACTCGAGCTCAAATCCCGGCTACTGGATTCACATCAGCGGGACAGGCATTCTCTGCTGGTATGACATGGATAACAAGCGATATGGAGAAGGGCCTCTGCCTGAGCAAGCCTACGACGATCTGGAGGGCGTCGACAAGGTCACTTCTCTGCCCGATACCGCTTTCCATCGCGACGTCGACAAGATTGTCCTCGATGAAGCTGCCAAGGATCCCAGCGCGGTAAAGGTCGCCGTCGTCTGCCCTCCCACCATCTACGGAACCGGGCGAGGACCCGCCAACCAGCGAAGTCGCCAGATCCCAGGCTTGACTGAGACAACTCTCGAGAAGGGCTTCGGTCCCATCATCGGCGCTGGCGAGACAGAATGGGATAATGTACACGTCCACGATCTCTCCACCCTGCTCGTTCTTTTGTCCGAACGCGCCGCATCATCTGAGAAGCAGTCCGATGAGCAGGAAATCTGGGGTCCAAAGGGTTACTTCTTCGCCGAGAATGGCAAACACAAGTGGAGCCAGATCTCTGCTCTCATTGCCAAGGAGGCTAAGAAGCAGGGCGTTATTCATAGTGATGACACCAAGGTTCTCGATGTGGATGAGGCTCAGAAGAAGTTAGGATTCCAGGCTCTTTCGTGGGGATTGAACAGCCGTGGTGAGGCTAAGAGGGCGAGGAAGTATCTTGGCTGGAAGCCGGAGAGTGAGAGTTTGGAGGAGTGGATTCCTGAGTCGGTGCAGATTGAGGCCAAGCGATTGAGCAAGGCTTAAACAGTACACTGCAGGTATTTCCAGTTTTGAATGAACAGCGGAAACCAAACACTAAATTTCGACGCTCAATGAGATGAACCCCCAATCATTGCTGCGTGAATACATTTAAGAAAGAGACTGTGGCGAAATGCCTCGGGATTTTGATTTCATTACTGGTAAAAGTCATTTCTAACCCCTGTTTCCTGGTAAAGAGAAGCGAATACTACTAGTAATGAGTTTGTTATGTAAAACTATCCTAGGCATAGGTCTGTCGTTCCTGAACGCTCCCATGTTTAAAAGGTCATGTCGCAAAATTCTCTTGCCTATAACCCATCCACACCATATTCTCGATGTAGCCGTCTGTCTGAGCCCAAAATTCGAGGTCGTTCCTCACGAAGCATCTCCTCAACAGCGTCAGCAGCCTTAGCAGCAACAGGAACACCCACCGTAACCATCGATCCCCACCAGACAGGCACAGCTACTAGCATACCTAGCCCAGTCATAGCACCAAGGCCAATACCGGCTGCCAGACAAGCCCCATTGGTTCCCCAGCCACCACCTATTAACCATGTTGCTCCACCTGCCATTCCTGCTCTTGCATTATAACCCTCGGGGTCTAGTATATTAGCAACATCGTCAAGCAAGTTGTTTGATGCTGCGGGGAGGTTGAACGAGACCAATTCTTTTCCGCCATGCTTTGGTCCCACTATCCGCAGAGGCTGAAGCTCATCGGGAAAGTGAAGCGGGACCTTCACTTGGATCTCATACCATGCTGGAAATAGCAGATGAAAAGTCACCTTGGATTCCTTAGGCAACGATTCTCTGGCTGCTTTCATGCATGCACACAAACAATCAAGGTCGTCTGTGTACGCACAGAACGTAGGAGGCAACGGTTCGTCTTCCATCAGCTGCTGAAAGCGCCAATGCCATGTAGTATCGGGGTGCCAGACAAAGAATCTGTGGCCATCACCACTGTGTCTCTTTATCTGTAATTGTACAAAGCCGTGGACAACACGGGCAAAACCATCCGGTCCAGATCCGCCCGAAGAGACGAGGATGTTCTTTGCCCGTAACTCGTCCTTGATACCCTCGAGGTTGTGGTTGATCATTCGTACTTCCTCAACCACCTCTTCCAGGGCCTGAAGTATACCAGACATCATCGAGTTTGCCATGATACAGACGCCGCTGATATTTTTGTTCAAGTTGCTTAAACTTTCATCCACACGTCCGGCCGTCTTTTGCCATGCAACAGCAGTGCGTGAAATGTCTTCGGAGACTTGTGTCGCACTCTTGGTTATGGTATCAAAGTTCTCGCCGATCGAGTCTGCGACCTTGCTTGTCGTCACGAGTGTAGCGGTCATCGCTTTCGCACCGTTCTCATAGGCCTTGATCGTCGTGTTGCTGCTGTCTAGTACCTTCAAGACGTCTTTCGCGATTGGATCAACATGGCTTCTGATCGAGCGGTCAAGTTTCTGCCGCTCCGCCGCGGCGTTACCTTCATTCACTTCTTTGCGAATGGTCACGAACTTCGCACCGCCGTTGACGATGCTGGTACCAGCCTTCGCCAACGGATGTTGCAAAACATCCATCAGATCGTTGATTGTATATTTGGTTGAGCCGCTTTCTCCTTCCGCCGAAGTAGGATCTTCCATAATTACGAGAGATTCGATCGTCAAAGTCGACTAGTGAGCCAGGCTTCGGTTAATTGGGGTCTAGATGAATGTCGATATCGAGAAAGTGGCGCAAGAGGAGAATTCTCAATTGCCTGGTACTCACGCGTGCAAATAACAAGACAGAGAAAGGTCTTTGTCGTCCCCTTCTGAATGTGCTTCTGCGGGGTTGATGTCAGCCCAACGCAACGGATCATGGATGCCTTTGAGGCCTCCCAAGGGCAGCTAGGCGCGCGCTTCCACGTCTAATTAGAACGCTCAGTAGCTGCATACCAACAGAGGCTCCCATCCAATCGATCTAAATAGGTCACAAATTGATTCATGTTCGAGGACTATGACATATAGATAGCCTATCTGTTTGCCCTCATTGAGGCCGCCTATTCTGTGATCCTCATACTTTTGAAGACAAAGTCTTCTTGCCTGAAACGCTTTCGCGACCATGTACTATATCTTTTCAACAAATATTACGCATAGCAGTACAAAAAGATGTCCACTATAGGAATCTACATTGTGACAGGATATGAGGTACCCTGTCTTATACTCTTTCAGCTTCATTTGCATCACGCAGCCTGGACAGACTTCTGGTGTAAGAAAGCCAAGCCGCTGACAGCCAGCCTCATCGCATCTCCAGGTAGGAGTGGACCAGCCTATAGCCCAGCCTTCACTATTGGTTTGCCAGTCTTGGATCACAAAGCCGTGCCACTCCCTACATTCGTATTATATATGAAGGCTGTATATCTATTTCAGCGTATGTCTGTATATGTACTAAAGTAATTGATCTTAAAGAAAAAATAGATTAACGTCTATACTCAAGGTTGAACACAATATGAACACAATAAGCTACCCAACTCGGCACTAGTCCTACCGATTACTCCAAGGTCGAGACTAACATCGGCTCCAAATCTCTCAGCGAGCACCCTTTGTTACCAAGATCGCAAGGCTACCACTCACAAACAACCATAGCTGCATGCTGAATCTGCGCAGACTTGTCAAGGTCGCGGCAGTAAGTGAAGGTCCGTCTGTCCCGGTGTGCCCTGCATGAGTGTCCCTGGTCACCACACCACAAAGCTCCTGGGCTTCCTGTGCCATCGTTCTTATACTGGCAGTCTCCATCTTGAGTCTTGACATCGAATGTGCCACCAGGAAAGTGGTCGTCTCTCAGAGCATTGATCGATAGGGTGTCAATAGATACATCGGCATGAGTGGCGAGAGCTGGGTTGAGTGCACACTGGGAAGCAGTCCCATAGTCGGTGGAGTAGAATAGCCAGTTCATTGTGTCGTAGAAGTCTTTATCATTCGGGACTCCGTGACGCTTGTTCTCGAGGATGATGTTGAGTGCCTTGGTGGGAGCTGCGGGAGGCGCCGGTTGTTCGGGTGAAGTATCATCCTCATCTCCATCTCTCTTCTCATAGGCTGCGTTGGGGGTGCCGAACATGCCTTCAAAGTACTTCTCGGTCGCATACCATGCGTAACTGTCAGCTGTAGAGAAAGTAATGAGTTAGTATCAAATCTTGTAAAGGTTATTTGCTGCTTTACCATTCTTGGCGGTACGAGCGCGCCAATTCTTGTTTCTGGCCAGCCTTTCCACCAATCTAATCCCATAAGCCTTTACATTGGAGTCGTCATTGAGGAGTTGATCGATGACAATAACTTGAGAATTCCGTCAGTATTTGTAGCTCAATTGTCATTGCGACGAAAGCGACTCACCGTCATTCGTCGATGTCTCTGCCAATGCGGTAAGATGCGTCAGCTCGTGAAGTAGAATTTTACCCTTGCCGACCATGAGATTCGGGTTCTTTCTGTCACCCTCTGGCGCCTCGCGGAGATTATCAACTATTTCCCCCAGAAACTCTTGGCCGGGTGCCCAAAAGGGATCGCAAAGAACAATGGTGGACTTCTCGATGGTCGGCTCGGTGGAAAATGCGTAGGCGCCGATGGAGCCAGATGAAGACTGAATCACGTTTTACATGTAACCTGGTCATTCGCCCCCCTGTGGCCCTGGTAGATATCTTGGCAGGAAATCTGCATCTTGCGCCCATTCTTACTCAGTTCCTCGATGTTGTGGAAAATAGCTGTCCGCGTGTTAGCTGGTGTCATTCGCAGCTTGCGATAAGGGAACCTCTTACTGTATATACGGGATATATCCTCGAATCTTACGTTGATGTCATCTCCGAAGATTCTCGACTCGATCGTGCCGGGAGGATTGAATTGTTTTGAAATACCAGCGAGCGTGACCACATCGGCCCAAGCCTTCTCTATGTCCTGGCGTTGAGAGTCACTGCAAGCATCAAAGCTGACGAAAGGCGTGTCGCCAGGGACATTTTGGCGTGGCTGGATCTCTACTGGCTTAGCGAGAGTGGTGGAAGGTAAACCCGGGAGTAAGAGGCCATAGGCCGCCATTCGAGGCATAGTAGGAGCCATGGCTGTAGAGTCTTGAGAATGATTGATTATAACAAAGTAGAAGAGGTTATCGGACTATTGTTTATTGCTAGAGGTAATGCGGCTTCTTATATTATCTTACTCGGCTGCATAGCCTCGTTTCCTCTCTATTTCTAAATGATCTGGCAATCGCCGAAAGGGAAGTTTTGCCGAGGAGTTTAATTAAAGGATTCTCGACAAAGGATCTACACAGCCTAGTTATATCTATGATACTACGCAGTTTAAAAATAGGGAACTCAAAGAAGCTTAAATTCTTGAATACAAGGGTATTAAACGGAATTCCGTTGCGAGAGACATGGATAACCATGTATAATAAAGTGGAATTGAGATCCTTCCAATAGAAAGGGTTTTTAGTGGAGTAATAATCTTACTAAACAGGGCTGAGCACTCACTAAATGGGGCTTAGCGATTACCAAAGGTATCTTTTTGGCCCAATGACTCGAGGCATTTCTATTTGCACCTAGCATTCTGCCCCGCTATGTAAGAACTACTACAAACGTGCATAATTATAATCTAAGCTTGAGCTTTGTGTCTCACTACTGTCATTGAATATTTTCTCGTTAGCTGAGAGCTTAGATCACCACAGAGATCTAAGTCGTCTCATATCACGTTATGTGTTTAAGAAGTGTTTTACTCGTCCTGGTGGCAGAAAGCCAGAAACCACTACTAGAGCAAGACATTAAATGGAGTTTTGTGATCATACTTAGTAACTAGAGAGAGATATAAAACCCATACAAGAAAGCAAGTTGGGGGACAAGATTCAAGCCTCCTATGCTTTTGCTCACTGTGCCTTACCCTCAACAGCAACAGACCAGATTTGCTGTACACATCGAAGTCCGGCTTCAAAAGCACCTTGAATCCATCCGTGAGTAAAGCTAGCCTGTTCACCTGCAAAGAAAACTCTATTCTCCCAATCAGGCTTTTGCATTACATCCAAGAACTTGGTCTTTTGCATCGGACCGAAATAGCAGAACGCGCTTCCACCAGCTAACTCATCCGCTGGGAAGACTTGCGAGGCTCCAGCTTCAAGAAGCTCAAGAGACTTGGCTTCAGGGAAGATCCTGTTGAGGTTCTCAGCGGCGATCCGGATCCTTCGCTCAGGGGAGAGGGAACCGAGGATCGTGGCATCTTGCTCGAAAGTATAGGCTGCCATGATGACGCCGCGGTTGGAATGTTTGAACTGAGTGTTGTCTTTTGTTTTGGGGAACATGGTGTAACGGATTGGAAGATCACTGACGAGACCGCCGTCTAGGCCTTGGCCCGCTTTGGTGAAGACCTCCTCCCACCATCTCTTCTTGTACTGGAGGAGGATCTTGGTGACCTCCACGTAGCGTACGTCTCGAACTGCCATTTCCTGCATGGGAACGAAGGGCTTGGACTTGGCAATTGTTCGCTGCCCAGTGTAAGGAATGGCGAGGATGAGATAGTCTGAGGTGATTGATTTCTTTAGGCTGTTGGCTGTGACTTCGTAGGTCACCTTTACTAGAGCTTGAAGAGGGATTTGGGGGTCCGATTGTTCATGGATACCTATCTCGGTAACTCGAGCACCATAGATGATATCATCAACCAACGATTCTGTGAGATACTTGTTAAGAGCGTCTCCAACGAAGGCTCAGAAGTGACTCACTTTCTTTTCTATCGGTAGAAACGAAGGCGTTGGGCACAGCATCCATCCCCTCTTGGAGTTGCTTCATGCCCGCCTGTTCGCCACCTTTGTTACTCGACAAAAAGGCATCCTTGAACGACTCAATGAAGCCGTTCTCAAAGACGACATGAGCATTGCCAAGATCATACAGATTGATAGCATCTTCAGTCCACCCCGCAACATCTGTCAAGTAAGATCGTAGCGTATAGCTATCATACTGCTTGGTGATCGCGGCATATGCCTCCTTGATAGCTTTGACTTGAATCTTCTCGGGAACCGCTACCTCGTCAGCAGCCTTTTCATAGGCATCCCAGAAGTCAATAACAACCTGTTCGACAGCGTCTGTGAATAGCTTGTCGCACGTCTTGCCTTTTTCGCAATCACGGAGACCAGGGAAGAGAGAAAGCAGCTTGGCGTCCTTCTCCTGAAGGAGCTCATTGAAGCGATCGTAGGTAAGCGTCTCACCGTAGCCTGAGATGTAGATGAACTTGTTCTTCATCTCAAAGTCGAACAGCTGGCTCTTCAGGCCAAAGTCTTCGATGTACTTGTGAAGTAAGTAGTGGTTCGCGGGGATGCGCATGGCACCACCCTCGCAATGGAGACCGTGCGCGAAAGATGGCTCACGAAAAGTCTTGACTCGTCCACCGACCCGGGAAGAGGCCTCGAGGATGGTGACCTTGAACCCAGCCTTCTTCAGCTCGTAGCCCGCACAAAGGCCAGAGACACCAGCGCCGACGATAGTGACCTGCTCATCCTTAGCAGGGTATAGCATAGAGACGATTGCTAAATATACTCACTGTTGGACAGCCTGGGAGCTTCTGCCCAGGCTTTCCCGGTCCATCTTTCATAAGAGCCAGCAGAACATCTTGCAACTGCTCAGACTCGTCGGGGATGGGACGATCCGCGACTCCGATCTTTGACTTGACTTTCTGAAAGAGGGTTCTGGAGCCATTCTGGTTGTGCTTCTTGCACGCGATGAAGTAGCTCAGAAGTGGGAGGGTGCTCTCGGAATGGATCTCACAGGTGAGAAACTCATCCGTGGCGAGGTCAAATGTTGAGGCCATGTTTCCTTGGAGTTAAATAGGGAGAAAATGTTTAGTTTTTGTTGCTTGCTTATGCCTTCAGACAAAACCTGTCGCAATAGTCTACTCTATGTGGTCTTTGCTCTTCCGCCAATTGAGTTGCGTTACGCAGGCGACAGATGAATCATTGGCGGCGCCACTCAAGTGGCTGGCTGAGATTCTGCAGTTCACTATCACATTGCTCTCAATCACAAACACCTATGCGCGGAACCCTAATAAGATATCACATTGCATACGCCACGAAACGTATATAGGCGTGCGGGTTGAAAGGTATGTGACAGAGAATCAGTACGTGGTGTTCTAGACCTGAGCCTGATCCAGGATAGCCTAAGTGTTAGCTCATTACTGCCCAATCAGTGGCTAGCTGAGCATAGCCATCCAACCATTTTAGGATCGCTTTTGGTGACGCATGTTGTAACTCCATGGTTGAGTCTAGGAAATCTTCGTATCAGCTTAATGGCTTAGTTTATCACTCTGCGGGCGAGGTGATAGTTTCTCAGTCGCCGGCGGTTCCCAAAACTAAACACCCACAGCTCAAGCTACGAGCGCTTGGCCCAATTCAGCATTTCAGCCCTCAGAAGCTAACTTAACGCCCTGAGACATGCAGTTTATTGCCAATATTTCATGTCAGGCAGAGATACACAAGGGACCTAGTGGGAGCTTGGGTGTCATTGGGCTCTGGCGGGGATCCCGAGAGCGAGAGTGTTATTTTACTTAATATTATCCGTGTCTCGGTCAATATCTAACAGTGGAGGACTTGCTCCGGATTAAAGTGTCTTGACCGAGTTTATCTTAGCTTGTTATCTATTACCTATATATGTTATCTTATCTTGTCATGATTATGATAAGATATAGTACGATAAGATAAGACCTTGCCGCTCTTAAGTGCACTGCTTTACAAGTAACTGCTCTCTAGGGAATCTTTTATAAAAAAGGGAATCTTTTATACAAAATACCCATTGAACTATCTATTAGTTAAATATCAATTAATACATCGATTTTTCTCGCGCAAACAATAGGCTGATGCAAGCTTTCGAAGTGTAAAGCCCCCTGCGTTCACAGATTTTGTGCAAGAATAGCTTTGAATAAAATTTCGTCTTGGAGTTTGGAAAGATGCCATTGTTTGAGAGCATCATTGCCCTCTCATCTACGTTTACAGATCAACCTCGGAATATATACAGTCTTTCATGATAGTTTTGCGTAAAGTATTCTATGTAATGAAGGTATTAACACGATCAATTGACCTTGAGCACTCGCTACACCTCAAGTTACCCTGTATCGTTGCAGTGTTGCAAGAATGACTAATAAGTTGGGCGACATCGATGATCGTCAAGCCAATTAAGCGTACGAGTTAGCTACAACGAACCCGCCAGTCATCTGCCATGTTCATTCCTTTTTCGCGTTGATGATTGAGAATTCGGCGTCGAAATGCCCGGAGCAACGACCTCCGATCCTTCTCCCGCTGCCGGTTCAATGCCCCCAACGGCTCCGTTTGCCCCGAACCAAGAACATTGGTCACGCTCACGTGCGGGGATTGACCCTCTAACCAAACCGAGCGCAAAGACCCCACGGCGCGTTAACGAATCTGGGGTAGATCCGGGGTAAAAACCCCGCAAACGCGCAGCGGGCATCGGTCCAAGTTTCCCCCACAAGCAAGTTTTGGGGTTCAATCTTGGCTGAATGGTACGAGTTCCTCGGCTCATCTACCGGAGAGGGAAATGTCACTGCCAACGTTGGTCCAACCCCACAAACTCAGATTGATAGATATAAAGGACTGTGGGGATCTTCAAAACGAAACACAAACACCAGACTCAACTATCTTTACTTCCACTTGAGTCAAGTCTGCTTATCTTCAAGATGTCGAAGCAAGTTGCCGAAGAAACTCACCTCCCCGACGCCGACGCCAATGACTTCCAGGGTCTCGTCCTCGCCGATGTCATTCCCCGCGACCGCAAACCGTGGTATTCCGACTGGACGTTATGGAAACTCAACCTCCTCCTCCTCAGCGGTCTTTTGACTCAAACCGCCACCGGCTTTGACGCGAGTATGCTCAATGGAGCGCAATCGCTGCCGCAATGGCAGTCGTATTTCGGCCAACCCAAGGGGACGCGTCTCGGCGCTATGACGTTTGGACCCAACGGTGGTGTTCTCATTTCGATCCTCATCTCATCCCAACTTTGTGATTGGCTTGGACGAAGAAAGCCCATCTTCATCGGATCGATTACTATCATCGTCGGCGCGATTGTCCAGACTTGCTCGTATAACTATGGCATGTTTGTCGCTTCGCGTTTCGTCATTGGTTTCGGTCTCGGTATTGTTTCTACTGCGGCACCTCCTCTCCTCTCCGAAGTTACATACCCGACACATCGCGGAAAGATGACATCTTTCATGATGGTCTCGTGGCCACTTGGTGCCATCATTGCTGCTTGGGTCACTTACGGAAGCTTCCAAATGCAGAGCTCTTGGGCATGGCGTCTTCCCAGTCTTCTCCAGGGCGCTTTCTCGGTTATTCAGGCCTCGTTGGTCATGTTTGCACCCGAGTCTCCTCGATGGTTGATCTACAAGGGCCGATACCAAGAAGCGAAGGATATTCTCGTCAAGTGGCACGGCTACGGAGATCCCAACTCGAGACTTGCACGCTTCGAAATGGCCGAGATCACAGCGACTCTCGAGATCGAGAAGGTCCAGAAGAAGTCACGATGGGCCGAATGGATCTCTACTCGCGGCAACTGGCATCGATTCTTCCTTGCTCTGTACATCCCCGCCATGTTGCAGTGGTCTGGAAATGCCCTCACCTCGTACTATCTCTCCAAGGTCCTCAACTCAATCAACATCACCGACCACAAGACCCAGCTTCTTCTCAACGCCGGTCTTCAAATCTGGGGTTTCCTCTCGGCTGTTGTTTTTGCCACCATGATTGACAAGTTTGGTCGCCGTAGACTCTTCCTCGTTGGTATGTCAGGCATGGGTGTATCATACATCATCTGGACAATCTGCTCTGCTCGCAACCAACAGGAGAACTTCGAGCACATTGGCTACGCTGGTGCAGTTCTGGCCATGATCTTTGTTTTCTCATTCTGGTATCACGCTTGTTCTCCCATTGGAGCCACTTATATCATGGAGGTCACACCGTACTCGCTCCGTGCAAAGGCCTCTATGTTGTACCAGCTCACTGGCAACTTGGCGGGTGTCTACAACGCTTTCGCTAACCCTGTTGCTATGGAGGCTATTGCTTGGAAGTACTACATCGTTTGGTGTGTCGCGATTGCTGTTCACTTGACCCTGATCTTCTTCTTCTTCCCCGAGACCAAGGGCTATTCTCTTGAAGAGGTAGCGGAGATCTTTGATGGACCTGATGCTCCTGTCGGTGCGAATGCGATTGGACAGAAGAAGATGGATGACATGGCGGCCATGCACAAGGAATGAGAGGCAAAGGATTTGAGAGGGCTCGAAATACTAGCAGAGAAATGAGGTAGAAAGGAAGTGAATTGACTATTGCGAGCTATCGTACTAGCCCAGTGACTACCGTCGCCACAGTTATCGTAATAACAGTGATGTTGTCCATGCAAGGTGCAATAAAACTTAGGGCCTCTGTTTAGGTGACAAAAGTCTTTAGGTAAGCTTAGATTAATTTAGTATAGATTTAGTGAGTCTTAGACTAAGTAATTTTGGCACCTCAATTTAACGTCAGAAGTCTTGCACCCTGGGGCCAAGATCCAATAAGTTACGCAAGGAAGAGATTTAAAAAAGGAAAAGTTCCACACAGAAAAACACTTTGCCGTTTCCCCCCCAACCATACTAAGTATTACCATTACAGTGCCGCAGTCGTAGCGGGAAAGAAAAGCGCATTGGTGAGACAGCTAACAACAGCGTCGCCGCTACCCTGAAGAACGCTCAAGCAGTCAGACGCCGTTCCCTCTCCAAACGGCCCAAGAGCACTGTCGCAGGCACCAAGGTTCAAGGCAAGTTGAACGGTATTCTGCCCTGCCAGGCTGGCACAAGCCGCTGGGAGTGTCGTGATACACGTTCCAGAGAGGGCATTGTTAAGACATGTAACGACATTCGAGCCGGGCGTGAAGAGACCGATACCGGAGGTAGTGCAAGACGCCACGGTGCCTGTGTTGTAATTGCCGAGTGCTGTTCTACAAGCTGGAGCGGCTATAGCGATAGCGACGGAACCAGTCAAAGTCCCAATGGACGCGCAACTATCAGGTAGTGTTGCGCAGGCTGGCTGAGGGGTTGGTGTAGGTGTTGGCGTGGGCGTAGTCGTAGGCTCATCACAGAACGGAAGGCCAGTAACGGTACTTGAGCCAGACGCAAGACCAAAGGCAATCTCGAGACACTCAACGATGCTGGTACCTGTTGTGCTGCCAGTGATGTCACCAGTGGAGAGACATGTAGCAGCGCTTCCAGCGGCAAAGGGACCGAGAGCAACAGCACAAACAGCGACATCGGCGACAAGCTCAAGACCATTGGAAGTTGCCAGATCTGTACAAGCGTCGGGAAGAGTTGTGATGCAACGCTCCTCCAAGGCATCAAGGACACAGTTGAAGATACTCAAACCAGAAGAGCCAACGATCGGGGTGGTGGCGAGGCAGGTGGCAACGTTGCCAACGGCATAGGGCCCGAGGGCAACAGTACAGACAGTGAGGACGGGAATAAGAGCTAGGCCGTTGGTAGTCTCGAGTTGTGAACAGGCAGCGGGGAGAGCCACGGCGCAAGAGCCCGAAACGTTTGGCGAAGGGATACACTCAGTTGCAGACGAGGTCTGGGGCTCGGGAGTGGTTGGGCTGGCGGAGGTTGGGGCTTCGGTTGTAACAGGCTCAGCAGATGTCTCTGCAGCTGATGAGGTTGGCTCGGCGCTGGTCTCGGGGGCAGTGGAGGAGGACTCGGGAGTAGATGTCGCGGCAGGGGCTGAAGAGGTATCAGCTGTGCTGCTGGTAGGCTCAGTCTCGGCAGAAGACGTCTCGGCGGGCTCGGAGGACGTGGCTGGGGCGGATGAAGCCTCAGCCTCTGAGGAGCTGGCTGGAACATCACTGGAGGTCTCAACAGGAGCGACGGAAGAGGTCTCAGCTGGTACTTCAGAGGAGGTCGTAGGTGCAGATGAACTAGCTCCCTCAGAGGAGCTGTTGGCAGGAACGTCACTTGATGTCGCAGCGGGCGTTTCAGAAGAGGCCTCGGAGGCATCTGAGGTAGCCGGTGACGAAGACTCCTCAGCGGGTGAGGAAGTGGTACTAGTGGCAGCATCAGAGCTGCTGGAAGGTCCAGTGTCAGCTGAGGAAGTCTCGGCCGTATCAGAAGAGGTAGCAGGAGCAGAGGAGCTGTTGGCACCAGCATCGCTGGACGTCTCTGCGGGGACATCGGAAGAGGTTTCGGGGACATTCGATGTTGTGGGAGCAGAAGTGGCACTGGTACTAGAGTCACCGGAAGTGCTGGCAGGCTCAGCACCGGATGAGGATGACTCAGGTACATCGGAGGAGGTTGCGGCAGCAGAGGAGCCAGCATCGCTTGAGGTCTCCGTAGGTACATCAGCTGTAGACGAAGACTCTTCAGCCGGGGCAGATGAGGACTCAGTATCGGCCGACGAAGTTGGTGAAGCAACAGAGGTAGATGAGGCGCTGGAATCTGAAGAGCCACTGGCACCAGCATCAGTGGAAGTCTCAGCAGGACCAGCTGATGTAGTCTGTGAGGACTCGCCAGCCGGTGCAGATGAGGTTTCAGCGTCAGCGGTAGAGGAGGCACCGGTGTCTGAGGAGCTACCAGCGCCGGCATCACTAGAGGTTTGCGCAGAGACATCCGATGTAGCAGAGGATTCATCAGATGGAGCAGAAGTAGAGCTGGCGGGAGAGTCACTGGTTGAGGCACCTGAGGAAGTCTCGGGAACGTCAGAGGTAGCAACGCCGGAAGAGGCACCGTCATCAGATGAAGTGTTTACACCAGCGTCACTGGAAGTCTCCGCAGGAGCATTCGAAGTCGCCGAGGACTCAGCACCGGCCGATGTAGTACCTTCAGCTCCGGAGGTTGATGAGGCACCAGCATCTGAAGAGCTATTGGCGGTATCACCACTGGAGGTCTCAGAAGGGCCATCTGAAGTCGCAGAAGACTGCTCAGATGCTGCAGACGTAGGGTTGGCGGAAGAATCAGTGGAAGCTTCTGAGCTAACAGCAGCACCGGAGGAAGTCTCAGGTGTACCGGAGGTAGCAGGCCCAGAAGAGGCACCACTGCCGGATGAAGTGTTCACGCCAGCGCCACTGGAAGTCTCAGAAGCAACATCCGATGTGGCCGCAGAGGACCCCCCAGAGCCCGCAGAAGTGCCTGATGTCTCAGTGGGTTCTGAGGACGCGGCAGAAGAGGACTCAGGCGAAGCAGATGAAGCTCCAGAGGATTCACCAGCTGTAGACGCAGTGCTGGAAGTGCCCAAGCTGTTGTCTGTTGTAGCAGCAGATCCGTCGGAAGTTGACTCAGGTCCAGATGAAGAAGCCGCCGAAGACTCTCCACCAGCTCCAGAAGTGGCAGACGCTGAAGCACTCTCGGAACCAGAGCCTGAGGAGGTCTCTGAGGGAATAACCGAGGTACCGGAAGACTCACCAGCTTCAGACGAAGACTCAGCAGGGGGAGCAGATGTGTTGGAGCTCTCAGAAGGAGCACCAGAGGTAGAAGCATCAGGTCCTGATGACGTAGTGGCGGCACCTGAACCAGAAGACGAAGCACCAGTGGTCTCAGAACCGGGACCGGAAGAGGTCTCTGCGGGGACACCAGAAGTGCCAGAAGACTCTCCTGGGCCGGCGGAGGTGTTGGAGCTCTCGGAGGGAGAACCGGAAGTGGAGGAGCCCTCGGATCCTGATGAAGTGTTCGAAGGCTCTCCAGCGGAGCCAGTAGAACCAGAAGTCTCTATTCCAGCTCCCGATGAGGTAGTAGCAGCGCCTGAGTCAGAAGTTGAAGAGGAGCCGGTGGCAGGAGAACTAGAACCAGTAGAGGTGTCAGAGCCTGATGAAATGTCAGTAATGTCTTCAGAGGACGACGATAAACTAGAAATTTGTGTAATGAATCCCGATGAGGTCAAAGTCATGAAGGTAGGTCCAGTGGTGCTATCTGAAGTGGCCTCGAATCCAGTTGAGGCGGTCTCGGAGCCTGAACCAGTGGAAGCCTCAGTGGCAGTTCCGGTCTCTGCACCGGACCCAGTCGAAGTGGTCTCTGCACCGAGTCCAGTGGAGGTTGTCTCTGAGTCAGAGCCGGTTGAGGCTGTTTCTACACCAGAACTAGATGAAGCTTGAGTTGCAAGTCCAGTAGAAGAACCTTCTGAACCGATAGAGGTACCACTGGTAGAGACAGGGACACCAGTGCTGTCAGTCTCTGGAGCTGAAACCGAAGAAGATGCACCCGGTCCAGAAGATGAAGTGGCGACAGTAGGCTCAGAGGTACCAGAGCTTCCAGATGAGACCTCAGATCCAGCTGATGAAGTCTCCGGGCCGAGCTCTGATGAAGAGGCTCCAGAGGGAACTCCAGTTGAAGATCCTTCAGAGCCTTCAGATGCACTGGTAGTCGAAACGAGGGTACCGGTATTGCCTGACTCCTCGGCAGCAGTCGAAGAAGAAGCAACTGATCCCGCTGGGGTGGTCTCAGAACCAGAGTCAGATGATGCAGCACCGGAGGGGGCTCCAGTTGAAGATTCTTCGGAATCGCTAGAGGCAGTTGCGGTAGAGGCAAGGGCACCGGTGCTTGACTCCTCAGCAATTGTCGAGGAAGCACCTGAGGTCTCTAAGCCAGAACCAGATGAAGTAGCGCCAGTGGGGATTCCTGTTGAAGAGCCTTCAGAGCCCTCAGACGTACCAGCTGTAGAAGCTGGGGCATCAGTACCTGACTCCTCTCCAGCGGTTGAAGAAGCACCTGATCCTTCTGAAGAGGTCTCAGAGCCGGTGTCAGAGGATGTAGTACCACCAGAAAGAACACCAGTTGAAGATTCGCCAGAGCCGCTAGTGCTTGCAGAGGTAGGGGCACCCGTATTGCCGGTCTCTGTAAGTGAAGCAGACGAAGCACCTGAATTGGCTCCAGATGTCTCGGTACCAGACCCAGATGATGCCTGACCAGTGGGAACTCCCGTCGTGGATCCTTCAGAGGCACCCGAGGTGCTGCTTGTAGAGCCAGTGTTGCCACCTGTCTCCGAGACTGAAGCCAAAGAAGTATCTGACCCAGGCCCAGAAGTCCCACTACCAGCAGTCTCAGTGCCAGAGGTTCCAGCGCCAGAGGTTCCAGCGCCAGAGCTAGATGATTCAGCTTCAGTGGGAACTCCGGTAGAGGCCCCTTCAGAGGCAGCTGAGGTGCTACTTGCAGTACCAGGCCCAGCGGTGACAGAGGCACCAGTGTTACCACTAGTCTCTGAAGGCGAAGCCGAAGAAGTGCCTGATCCAGCTCCAGAGGTCTCGGCTCCGGAAGACTCAGCACCGGAGCCAGAGGTGGCGCCAGTGGGGACTCCTGTTGAAGGTCCGCCAGAGCTGTCAGAGGTACTGCTTGCAGTCTCAGGGCCGCTAGTGTTTCCGTTGGTCACTGCATCTGAGGAAGCACCTGATAGAACCGAGCTAGACTCTGAACCAGATCCAGAGGACGAAGCTGAGGGAGCTTCAGTGGAGGATACTTCAAAGCCGCCCGAAGTAGTACTTGCAGAGCCTGGCGCACCGGTGTTAGTATTGGTTGCAGTATCTGAAGAAGACCCAGATGCAATTGGAGATGTCTCTGAGCCAGACAGCGAGGATGAAGCCCCCGAAGGAAGTCCGGTAGATGATCCTTCAGAACCGCCAGATGTCGTGCTTGCAGATTCAGAGACACCAGTGTTACCACTAGTCTCCGACCCGAGAGTTGAAGAAGCACCCGATCCTTCTGAAGATGTCTCTACGCCAGTTCCAGATGTGGCAACAGTGGGAAGTCCCGTTGAGGATCCGCCAGAGTCATCAGAGGTGCTAGTAGACTCAGAGCCGCCAGTGTTGCCATTGGTCATGGTATCCGAAGATGCACCGGATGGGGCTGAAGTCGCCTCCGGTCCAGTTCCAGAGGATGAAGCTCCTGAAAGAACCTCAGTGGAGGTTATTTCAGAGTCACCAGAACTGGTACTTCCCGAACCAGGACCGCCAGTGTTGCCACTAGTGTCAGTCTCAGATGCAGTACCTGATCCAAATGAAGACGTCTCTGAACCGAAGTTAGAGGACATAGCTCCAGAAGAAATCCCAGTTGATGATGCTTGAGCACCGCCAGAAGTGGTGCTCGCGGGGCCGGGGCCAGCCGTGTTACCACCAGTCTCTGTCGCTGGGACTGATGAGGTATCAGAACCCTGTTGTGACACGGCGCCAGAGGTGCTTGAAGTTCCACCAGAGCTTCCCGGAGCAGAGGCTGACTGACTACCAGCACCAGAGGTCGACTCGCTACCGGTACCAGAGGTTGATAAAGCACCTGATGGAGAACCAGTAGACTCGCCAAGGCCAGTGTCAGTGCTAACAGTATTGCCGTTGGTAAAGGAACCGGAAGGGTCTGAGCTCTGTTGGGATGCCGTACCAGAAGTACCCGGGCCTCCAGCACCAGACGTCTCTTGACTCTGAGAGTCAGAGGTTGGCGATGCGCCTGAAGCGGCGGTCGTCAATGATCCGTCGGTGCCAGTAAAGGTAGTGCTTAAAGACTCAGTACGCACGGTGGCACCGTTGGTGAGGGTATCCGACAGTGAGGATTCAGAAGAGAAGGCACCTGAACTCTCCTGGGATGTGGGACTAGAGGTACTGAAGGCGGACTCAGAGCTACCAGTAACAGAAGCTGACAGATCACCTGATGAAACTCCAGTTGAAGATACTACAGAGCCACTGGAAGTGCCGCTCGCAGAGCCAGAGGCGACATCGGCGAAGGAATCAGAGGTAGAAGATTGGGAAGAAAAAACATCTGAACTTTGCTCGGAGGGGGAACCGGAAGTGCTTGAAGCGCCAGAGTCGGAGCTTCCGGGGGAAGACGTTGACTCACCTTGAGGACCATCAGAGGTTGATGAAACACCCGAGCCCTCGCTAGTTCCGGTAGCTCCTGGGGATACGGTTGAAACAGGCGTGGGCTCGATCACGATCACGGTACCGATAGGATCTGTTCCAGATGGTGCCAGAGTTATACTTGTTTCAATGGGTCCACTGCCGGTGATAGTGGTGAAAGGCCCAGTGAACGTCGAGGCAGGAGCTGAAGTTGAAGGCTCAAGAACAATGACAGTTCCGATGGTGTCAGTTACTGTTGGGGGCAGAGTGATGGTAGATACTTCTGTGCCTGTGCCTGTGTTGATGCCAGTGATGGTGTTGAAAGGACCTGTGAACGACGAAGCCGAGGCTGATGTTGATGGCTCGAGCACGATGACGGTTCCAATAGTATCGGTCCCTGACGGTGGGAGAGTGACCGTTGAGGCCCCTGTGGCGGTGCCTGGGCTGACACCAGTTATAGTGGTGAATGGACCAGTGAATGTTGACGCAGGTGCTGATGTTGAAGGTTCCAACACAATGACTGTGCCGATGGTATCTGTTCCAGATGGCGGAAGTGTGATGGTTGAGGCTCCAGTCGCAGTACCTGTGTTTACACCAGTGATGGTAGTGAAGGGTCCGGTGAAAGCAGGAGCTGAAGTTGAGGGCTCCAATACAATAACGGTACCAATCGTGTCAGTTCCAGAGGGTGGTAAGGTGACGGTCTGGGCTCCCGTGGCTGTGCCTGTGTTCACTCCGGTGATAGTGGTAAATGGGCCTGTAAATGTGGTTGGGGTAGCAGCTGTAGATGGCTCCAGGACAATCACGGTGCCGATTGTATCTGTACCAGAAGGCGGCAAAGTGACTGTGGCAGCCCAAGTCGCAGTACCAGTGTTCACACCTGTGATGGTAGTGTAAGGGCCAGTGAAAGCTGGAGATGAAGTCGATGGTTCTAAGACAATCACGGTACCGACAGTATCCGTACCCGAAGGCGGGAGAGTCAGAGTAGCGGGGCTAGTTGCAGTTCCAGTGTTTACACCGGTGATAGTGGTGAAGGGTCCAGTGAACGTGGTGGCTGCCGCTGAAGTTGAAGGCTCCAAGACGATAACCGTGCCCACTGTATCTGTGCCAGAAGGAGGCAGGGTCAGAGTGGAAGGGCTAGTTGCAGTTCCAGTGTTGACGCCTGTAATGGTAGTGAAGGGGCCTGTAAAGGTTGTTGGGACTGCAGAAGTGGAAGGCTCTAGGATGATGACTGTGCCGACTGTATCTGTACCACTAGGAGGGAGGGTCAATGTGGAAGCGCCAGTCGCTGTGCCAGTATTGACGCCTGTTATGGTTGTAAAGGGACCAGTGAAGGTTGTACGAGTGGAAGGCTCCAGTACAATGACTGTACCAATGGTGTCCGTGCCAGACGGAGGTAGGGTAATGGTAGAAGCCCCAGTCACAGTTCCGGTGTTGACACCCGTGATAGTGGTGAACGGTCCGGTGAAAGGCCCATTGGCACTGGCGCTGGTAGAAGGCTCGAGCACGATGACTGTACCGATGGTATCGGTGCCAGAAGGAGGCAACGTGACGGTGGAAGATCCAGTGCCTGTGTTAACGCCAGTGATGGTCGTGAAAGGACCAGTGAACGTTGTGCGGGTGGAAGGCTCGAGGATAGTGACAGTGCCGACTGAGTCAGTGCCAGAGGGGGGAAGTGTCACAGTTGAGGCACCAGTTGCAGTCCCAGTATTCACACCAGTGATGGTAGTGAAGGGGCCAGTGAACGTTGTGCGGGTGGAAGGCTCGAGGATAATGACAGTGCCGATAGTGTCGGTACCAGAAGGAGGCAGGGTGACTGTGGAAGAACCAGTGCCTGTATTGACACCAGTTATAGTGGTGAAAGGTCCTGTAAAGGTCTTGGTCGTTGATGGCTCAAGCACAATGACAGTACCAACCGAGTCAGTCCCAGAAGGTGGCAAGGTCACAGTAGAAGCGCCGGTGCCTGTGTTAACACCAGTGATTGTCGTGAAAGGCCCAGTGAAGGTCTTGGTAGTAGATGGTTCCAGAACAATGACAGTGCCCACGGTATCAGTTCCTGAGGGTGGAAGTGTGACGGTTGAGGAACCAGTACCAGTGTTGACACCAGTGATCGTAGTGAAAGGACCAGTGAATGTTGTGCTTGAGGGAGGGCCAATCACGATAACGGTGCCGCTTGGGTCACCACCTGAAGGAGGAAGGGTGACGGTCGTCGGGATGGGACCGGCTCCTGTGATGGTGGTGAAGGGACCAGTGAAAGTGCTTGAAGGGGCAGAGGAAGAAGGCTCAAGGACGACAACAGTTCCAGTTGAGTCGGTACCCGAGGGTGCCAGAGTGAGAGTCGCAACGCCAGTGCCAGTGTTGATTCCAGTGATGGTGGTAAAGGGACCAGTGAAGCTAGAGGCAGGGGCAGTGACTGAAGGCTCTAGAATGACAACCGTGCCGGTCGGGTCAGAGCCAGATGGGGCCAGTGTAAGCGTCGCAGTCAGACTGCCTGTGTTGACACCAGTGATCGTAGTGAAAGGGCCAGTGAATGTGCTTCGCGGTCCAGTCGTGCTAGGTTCAAGGACGATGACAGTACCGACCGAGCCTGTACCAGAAGGAGGAAGAGTAACAGTCGTTCCCGATGAGCCGGTATTCACTCCAGTGATGGTTGTGAAGGGACCAGTGAAGGTGCTTGGCTTCGATGTTCCACTGGGCTCAAGGACAATGACAGTTCCGGTAGGATCCGAGCCTGATGGGGGAAGGGTAACAGTTGAAGCGGCGGTGCCAGAATTGACGCCGGTGATTGTGGTGAAGGGACCTGTAAAGGTCGTCCTCTGCGCAGTTGTGCTTGGCTCAAGGACAATAACCGTGCCGACACTGTCAGTGCCTGAGGGAGGAAGTGTAACTGTAGTTCCAGCAGAACCAGTATTGACTCCAGTGATGGTAGTAAAAGGGCCTGTGAAGGTGGTCTTTTGAGCACTTGTACTAGGCTCCAAGACAATAACAGTGCCGATGGAGTCAGTACCAGAGGGGGGGAGTGTCACGGTTGTACCAGTAGAACCAGTGTTGATACCAGTAATAGTGGTGAACGGACCAGTGAAGGTACCCTTCGAAGTGACAGAGTTAGGGCTGGGGACACCGGCGCCTCCAGAGGAAGCATGTCCAGGGGAAGTTGTCGTAGGTCCAATAACGATAACAGTGCCAGTGCCATCCGTACCAGACGGTAGAATAGTGAGAGTCGTTGCCGGAGACTTACCTGAGTTGGTGGAAGAGGGCTTGGAACTATGAGACGTTGGATCAATCACGATGACAGTTCCAACACCACCAGTGCCAGAAGGAGGGAGTGTCAGAGTGGTAGCCTGAGATCCCGGTCCATCAGCCGTGATAGTTGTGTATGGACCCGTGAAGGTCTTGCTCTGAGTACCAGAAGGGACGACCACGATAACCGTTCCGCTGGGGTCATTGCCCCCAGGAGGAAGAGTCAAAGTGGTTGGGTGACTTCCAGCAGGTCCATTGTTTGTAATAGTCGTGTACGGGCCAGTGAAGGCAGGGCGTGTGTCACCAGAGCCACCAGAGCCACCAGAGCCACCAGAACCTCCCGATGGGTTCACTATGATCACTGTTCCGGTGTGATCATTGCCAGAGGGCGGTCGGGTGATCGTAGTGGGGTTCGATCCGGGGTTGTTGCTAGTGATGGTCGTATATGGACCAGTAAAGTACGGTTCCGGGTTACTAAATGCAAGTCATCAGACTAGTCTTCCCCAAGGCGAGAGGAACGGATAAACTTACCCTGTGATGTACCTAGTCGAAGTCTTGGTGATAGTGAAGGCAGTGACCAAGGTAGTAGGAGCGCCAGTGATAGGAATCGTAGTCCCATCAATAGTAAGTACTGTATTGCTAGTAAACACAGCACTGATACTGACAGGCTGGAGCCCAACGATAACTTCAGGCTGGACCTTGACGATAGAAACCCCATCAGGGCACTCTTCCGTAGGTCGAGCTTGGGTAGTTGAGCCCAGGAGCAGAAGCTCAGGGATGAAACGACGAAGACGCATTGTCGAAGCGAATGACACCCAAAACGACTGTTGTAACAAAGGGATGAAGAAAGAGAGTGTTGGTGATTGATATCGAGACTGCTAGCTGCAGAAGACTCTGATATTTATGGATAAGGTTCTGAGAAAGGGGATGGAGAACATCACGAATGAGTTCCCTAAAGCGAACACATCCCAAGAATGGCATGTTCGAGCCCGCAACGAAGGTTTGCATGGTTGGATTATCCTCTATCCGTCTGGGCAAGGGTGAAGACATACCGTCAGGAATGCAGAGATAGTAGACCTCTCAAGTGAAGTTACTTTCAGCTTATCTCCTTTAGGAGCCATCGCGAGAATAAATCAACCGTATTCGTTATTTTCTCGCTTCATAACGCCACCGAATTCCTCAAATGTCATGATATTATCATTTTCAAATATCCCTCTATCTGCTTTAGGCATCGTAAGGTCTTGGGATGGTGTTGAGGGGGGCCCTTTTGGTTGACTCGTTGGTGATGATTCGGGAGGCCCTGAAGTATAAGTCATATTAACTCTGCCCTAGTTAAGACAATGTCGTTACCCGCGGGATCTGTATGTGGGCGAAAGTGGATATAACGGGGATCTGATAGGATGGGATGGGTCGTGAGGGAGAGTTTGTGCAACGATCCCCGTTGATAGGAAGGGCATTGCCGAGACAGACCTTCTCCTTCCGGTTATGATTTTCAGCTGCTTATGCCCGTTGGCATTTCCAATCATTGTCTAGAATAGGCGAGGTGCAGACCCGATCCGGATAGTTGGTTCAGAGAGACATGAATCTTCACTCTAGTCCCACGGAACTGGAAGTCGTGATAGTGTCACAAGCCAATGCAGGGGACATTCCAGCAAGTCTTGGAGGTGTAAGCGATGTGATTAACTTTTCTTCTACTTTCAAGGGCGGGCTAGATCAAGACTTGAAGGGGATCGCGTGCCGGATTTGATGTGATGGTTGTTGTGAACACTTCACCAATGCGTGATATTTGGACTTGGTTGGAGACATGCCAAAGCGAAAAACATAAATACTCCAACCATCTTTTCGAGGTGAAAAAGTACCAACGCACATATCACCGCTTCACTCGTTAATCATGTTGTTCTCTCCGCTCCTTCTTCTCCTTCCCGCTGTTAGTCATGCCTCTTGGTTGCCCTTCAGGCGAGGACAGCCTTCGATCCCCGAAGACTGTACTGTTACAAGTACTCTTTCCCCTATCACTATGACGAGCATCCATCCTACCTCTACCATTGGAGCCCATGGCTCTGGCTCTGGCTCTGGTCATGGTCAGGTGACAGGCGGCGGCTCACTCATCTACACTACTGCCCTCCCAACCCTTGGCCCCAATGGTCCAGGAGTACATACTTATACCATCACCGCCCCCTGCGCCTCATCTCAGTGCCAGAGACCTGCCCCCACCGAGTGTCCTCCTGGCTTCACCACCACAGCCGTTATCTGCAACGTCTGTGGCGAGCACCCAGTAACCACCACTTTGACTCTGCCTATCGAGTCAGCCACAGCTGCTCAGGGGTCTCACGGTGGGGCCGCCAAGGCTGGCTCTACTCTGACTGCGGTTGTCACGGCCGTTAGTCACAAATCCGTCGCGCCTGTTTCTCCTGCTGAGAGCGTGTACCCGTGGATTTCTCGCGGTGGTCCTGAATTGCCCGATGATCAGAAACCCTCCGAGGTCCCTGGTGGCTCGGGTTCTAAGCATGATGGTGCAGGAAAAGGCGACGAATTACCCGAGGGCCCAAAGAGTACTGGCGCTGCCGAGTCGCCCGAGGGCCCTAAGAATACCGGTGCTCCCGAATCGCCCGGGGCTGCGGACGCTAGTTCTCACACTACTACTGTGGATGCACCTAACGGAGCCTCTACTGCAGCGGGTAATAAAGCCGGGCACGGAGACGGAGATAAAGCGGGATCGGAGTCGGCATCTCCTTCTGACGACGCTAGTCCGTCCGCCGTTATTGTTACTGGCCATGCACCCGAGGCTAAGGTAACCAGATCAGTCGTTGTCAAGGCCGTGCTCTTTGCTACCATGGTCTTGTATCCTCTATACATCTAATCGGAAGGGTAAACGTTACCCGGGGTCATGTCGAGTCAGAATGTGGGGTTTCTCTTCTCATAATAATCGAGCTTTCAGATTTTAACTCTGCCCTTGTAACTATGCATCTCAGACATGCATTGACTGGCTGGGAGATCGATCTATTAGTGATCCTTACTTAATCAATTTATCCACTTTGTTTTGTTGACCGAAGTCATTTTGAACCCCCGCCATTGGTCCAATGTTTCAGCCGCTGAAGTTCAATGTCTCGGCTTCGGCTGGGGGGCTCCATTTGGAGCCTCCTCCAGCTGAACAGGGGTTTACAACGGCGCCAACGACATACTAGCTTCTCTTGTCAGCTGTCAACTACACATAACGGCTCGACTGTCTCACTGATGACGACGTCAATATCAGCCACGCTTTCATATTTATTGGTTGCCGCGTAAACTGCAGCAATATTAATTATGCCAATATGTCATCCTTTTGCAGTCGATAATTGACTGTTTATTTTCTCTGCCCTGAAGTATCACTCCATCATCTGGGCATCACCATTTTGTATCTCTCCCATCAAAGCATCGTACCATGCATCAAGAGCCTCATCAACATTGAATCCACCGCCATCTAAGAACTCATTCACCTGGTTCACATATGCTTCTACCCCATCACCCATCGAGAACATAATATCATCACTGGGATTAAAAATCAGCCCTTGCGAGATTGTGCCAGGGGAAATGGTCGAGTTCATGGCCCCTGGACTAATGCTGGTGAAAATCGTCTTGGCGTAAACTTTGTTCCTCACAGCCTGGAATAAGTCTTTGTATTTCACCAAATATGGAGCTCTCATATTAGTAACTCCTCGGCCAATCAGATCTAGGCACATGTCAGTGTCGTTGAAATGTCGATGTGGCCTCGGGGTGTCATCTCCAGTCTGTGGTAGGGCCATTGCTTGCCTGCAGGATAAGCATGTCAGTCACATTCCAGGGGTCAGCTCGTTTAACTCGTTCAGCTTACCAGTCGCAGTAAAGAGCCACTAGTCCGACAAGGATAATATCATGTAATTGTCTAAAACATCGACAAATAGCAGAAATGCCATATTCGCCCTCGATTTTGGACCAGTGGCTGATTGCAGTTGATGCAGCCTTGGAACAGTACGATGTCATTTGGCGTGATGGCACCATGAATGTCGGCGATGGTCTGTGTAGTAGGAGCTGCAAAAGGCAGTACTCAATTTTCATCTCAGAGTACTCCCGAGATGGCTTCGGTCCCATTGCCTCTAATTGCTGCTCCCAGAGCTCAAGGTCTCTTCGTATCTGATCGGAGGTCGCACAAATCTGCTGGAATGTTGTATCCATAGCCGTGCCGCTTGGCCCTCTCGCTATGTAGATCGACTCAAGGATGCGACCGCCAATCCTCCGCAATGCAATCATTTGACGAATAACCTCAACATTATGTTTGTGGAGAACGGGGGCCACGGAACTCTCGAGGGGTGTAAGGGCATCGAATGTGGCTGGATTGGGTAACATGCTGTGAACTGCATGGTCCCGAATGGATAAGACTCGACCTGTCAGGGTCGCAACTTGTCTAGTCCGCGAGGTCAGTCGAGTCAGAACTCTCGATCGGGCGAGACAACTAACCGCTCCAGGTTGTATGCACACCACCACGTCCTATTCCGGATCTCCAATTCTTCAGCTGTGAAGCCCCAGTCTTTGTTGTGACGGTGGAGTCCTGCTTCGATGGCGGCCGACATGATGTACCGACTAACCTGCCAGAGGTCGTTATTGTGGCTGCTGTGAGACGAGTCTAGCATCCATATTGCCAGAAGAAGCACGGCTTGTATCCCGAAGAGGTCCCTTGGGTGGTCACTAAAGTTATTGAAGAAGCGCAATGCGGTCAGGAAGTATGCATTGGAGTCGTTGAGGTCCATCATCGCTGGAGACTGGGCATCTTTCGTGGTCAGTTTGCAGCTTGCTAGCGCTAGAATGGCAAAAACGGTAAACTTTTCATGGTCGCTACACTGCCTGGGACTCTCATAGATACGCTGAAAGACCCTTCTCAAATGCGGAAGCTGTAAGAATGGCCACCAAATGTGTACCCTAGCGATGTAGATGTTGAGGAGAGCCCTTGCAATAGGCTGAGGTGGGAGCGCTGCAGTTGCTTCACACAGGGGCTGTTCAAGACCACTTCCCTGGCTCCCGGAATCCCACGAGGGAACAAGATTAAGCTGCTTGAAGAAGATCCTCGCGAATGTCGATCCGGCCGCGCTGCCGACTGAAGCAGCAGATCAATGATCAGCAGGGTCTTCAATTGATCATCGTGGTCGATCTTCACTTACCATACTTGCTACCTGAGTACAGATCTGATCCTCCCGTGGTGAGGAAGCCCACCTCTTCAGCCTCCTTCTGCAGATCAGCACGGGGCTCCGGATTCACGTCCGAGGGCTCTGGGTCTGGTTCAGGAACGGTCTCATTGGGTGTTGGGACTAGTCTCAGTCTGGCTTCGAGATCATTGATCCTGTCTTGGAGGGCTTTCACTACTGTGTATGGGTAAGAGACACAGTCTGTGATGTTACATGCTTCGTTCTGTCGTGCGCATGCTGTACACTGCGGAACCCTGAGATCACACTATAGCCTCGGTGTTAGCCGAGCACTGAAGACTGACACAAATTCTGAACCTACTTTCACTTTACGTGACCGGCATCGACTGCATGCCTTTGAAACGGAAGGTTGAAGAGTTGAGAGCATGGAACATTATCGTCTAGGGTAGTAATATTCTTTTGTCCGTTTCTGCTTCAAGTAGATGAATGACGGCCAAGTCAAAATGTCTCGCACCCATCCGAAAATAGTGGAGACATCCTGGCCAACGCCATCACGGATCGGAATTATGCAACTACCGAACCGAGCGCTATCTCGGCGTTATCCGATATCGCATTGAGCGATAAGCTAATGTGGGGAAGCAGCTCAGTCATTAACAAACGGACATAGTCCAGTGGATGTTAAAATTCATATTAAAGAATTTGGTAATTGAAGTTCAAATCATATAAATCAGACTTAATTACTGTATTTAATTATTTGCTTTAAATTTCTTCATTAGGCTGTCAGCACGCTTATTCCAGCGCAAACATTGACATTTCAAAAGAACATATAGGGTAGCCGCTTATTGGACCGATTACGGGGCGCCTCACTAAAGCAAACCGTAACCTCGTATGGCTCTGGTTTCCTACGCCTGACCTTTTCCCTTCCTCAAATCACTTTGTACAGCGCCTTGTAAGTTTTTGTGGCTATAATGCTGCCATGATACAGAAAATATACTAAATTCTACCAAAGACACTGGATTAAAAAGTCATATAAATGAACTCGCGAAAAATTAAGCACGGGAACATCACGCGTCTCAATCGAGCAGGGTAAGATTGTGCATATCATCAATTAAACGGAATCAATCTATTCCAGAGAATAACTACGCTCTTCTAGTAAGTATATCGAAAGTTGGGATTCTGCCAATCCGTCTTGTCGCTCCTTTCGGCCTCCAGTCCAATATCAGTGTCGTCATGAGCCTTGCCATATTGCTTGTCGCGCCTCTTGTTCTCTATACCGCAGAGAACATAGTACGTCAGACCAGTGGCAGCCATCAAGGCAAACGCGAAAAGCATAGAACCGATGCCGAGGACATATGTGGGTGCTTGTCTATCAAGGAAGAATTGGGGTCCGACAATATTGCCGACGGCTGTAAGTGTAAGTTAGGGGTTGAAGACTGATCAAGTGTGTTGGTACATACCGTAGACGATAGCGATAGAGATACCCATAAAACTCTTCTTTGTTGCACCAGCAGTGTTGGAGGAAGACAGACTTAGTAGGAAGACCCAAGGGACATTGTAGAAACCCATGAGATAGACTCCTGCCAATGACGCGTCGCGTTGGGTCGCAACGTCGAGTGAGTGCACCATGACCGCTCCAACAAGACCCATAAGCGCACCGAAAATCCAGAAGATGCATCGAAGATTAGGAATGAAGAACGCAACAGTGGTGAGAATAGCCTGACTAATCATCGCAACTGCTGCCTGAGGAGTCGCCATGAGAACGGTCTTTGTCTTGCTGAAGCCATACCCAGCGATGATGAGAGGGTTGAAGTTTGTAATGCCCGCGTTGGCGAGAGCATAGCCAAAGACGCCGAGCCAGATGCAGTAACACTTGGGGTCGCGAAGAGCCTCCAAGATTTGAGCAGTTTGGAATTTCTAGAGCTATGTTAGCCTTCGTTCGTCTGTCGGGGCATGTGTCACTGCATACCTTCTTTGACTCAATGCCGGTCTGGTTGGGTGCAAGTCGAATCATGGCAAGTTTCTTCTCTTCCTCGGTGAAGAACCAAGCCTTCGAGGGAGTGTCGGGAAGGCCAAAGAAGACGAGAGCTCCGGCGAGGATGGTGCAAGATCCATAGATGAGGAAGATATACTGCCACTTCTTGTCAGCAACGAAATCTCCCTTCAGATGACCTTCACTGACCTTCCAAGTGGAAAGCGATCCATTGATCTGTCCAATAGCATAAGATAGAATGCCTCCAAATACACCAGCGAAGGTATTATACCAAAAGGCAGTTCGAAGTGGCTGCTCGTTTCTCAAATACCACATCGAGTTGATGATCATCATGCAAGGCAGCACAGCAGCTTCAAAAACACCAAGAAGAAATCTAATTGTCGCCAATCCTGCAAAGTTATGGCAGAGAGCCATGAAGCAAAGGGCAATACCCCATAGAGTGAGGCAAGTACCAACATACTTGCCGATAGGAATCTTGGTCATTAGCCACAGATTAGGGAACTCCATGGCGAGGTAACCGAAGTAGAAGATGCTGCTGAGCCAACTATACTCTTGAGACTTGAGGTGGGCATCTTCCTTGATGCCAAAGATGGCGGCATATCCGAGCGCATTCTAGGATCCGTCAGCAAGCAATTGACCAGACTTGAGTGATTGAACATACCTTGTCCAGGAAGGCGAGAGTCATGCTCAAGACAGCGAGCGGCATGACGACCAGATCTGTCTTGAGGAGGAGTCGCTTTGACTGCGCCTTGGTCAATTCCAGAACCTCATCTTGGACATGATCAGAGGCAACGGATTGAGCCATGTCCTTAGCTGCGCCCTCGCCAGTTGTTGACTTGAGTGACATGATGCAAAGATATCGCAGCGAAACACCAAAAATGATGGGTATCGCCTTGGTATCAGAATGTTACATGACCCGACCTTTATGAATTTCCCAAGTCAAATCTGCTACAAAGTTAGTCTACCACTTCCCCGGGTTTAGCGGGGCCAATTTCGCTGCAACGGGGAGTTTATCACTGTAGTTGTTAGGCTTCGGTGTACAACGAGACGCTCGGTCACCACCGAGCTCACTACTCGGACGCTACCGAGGAGACTTTACTGCTTTGAGGAGTTCTAGCCTATCACCCCGCCTTGTTATCTGGGGTTGGGGATGATAACGAGCGAACCAGAGTGAATGCCGATGACGATTAGGGAGCCTTGCGATCACGTCAAGTTGTAGTGGGTAGTTGGCCGACTTTTGATAACAGACTTATGAAACGGTCGTCAAGAGAGAAAACTCTGCATCGAGCAGCAAAAACAAAACTCATTAAAGATGATACTAAATTGACCCTGAACTTGTCATAAATTATCCTAAGTTCAATGAACTCTTATCGGCTTGTCTTGAAGTCCGAGATATGCTGCAGGCACGAGCAGTGGGCAGATGATCCAAGCCTTATCGGACTATCGCCTCGGTTGCGCGAGTCAGCTCGGTCACGACCGAATTTGCCGTCCGGTGGACACCGAGCTCACCTCGACGGTCCGAAGACCCAACTTGAGCGGTACTAAAATTCTCGGAGATATAATATTAGACAGAATTGAACCATTTCATCTTAATATCACGAAATAGCAATCCCATATCCCATACTCAATCGACAGCAAATATGACAAACATCAAGCAGGGAAGCCATGGAGGCTCAACGCATAGCTCCGTGCCGAATGCGAAGAATGCTTCTATCAAGGTAAGTTGCCTCATGAAACATGCCCATGATAATTACTGACTGATATTTAGGTTGGAATTCGTGATGGTGTCACTGGCGAGTTCAATTTGGTACCTCGAGCTGAGGCTCTAGTCTCAGTATTTGACTCAAATTTCCTCATTGGCGATGGTATCTGGGTAAGCGCTGGTCCCCAACAAGTTGTGAAATAATGACTGACACTACCTCAAGGAAGGTATCCGTGCAAACAAGGGCCGTGTTCAGTTTGCGAAAGAGCATATCAATCGGCTTTACCAGTCAGCGAAAGCGATGTACATGGATCTCGGTCTATCGAAAGGCGACCTTCTCGATCTCATTCACCAAACGCTTGATGTGAATGACATGGGGGATGATGAGCATGTCCACATCAGACTTGTTGTGAGCCGCGGTGTAAAAGCTACTCCCTACCAAAACCCGAAGGTCAACATAGGTCTTCCCCTTATTGTCATCATTCCTGAGTCCAAGGCCGTTGATCCCAACTCCAAGTCAAGAGGACTCAGACTTGCAACAACATGGGTCCGAAGAGGTCCACCTGATGTCAAGGATGAGCAATGGAATCATATCTCAAAAGCGACGGATGTTCAAGCTTGCATTCATGCGAATGTGATGAATGTCGACGAGGCGCTTATGCTGGATCTACGCGGCTTTGTCAAGACGTGCAACTCAGTCAACTTCTTCATCGTTCGGGGTGATGAAGTCTGGGCTCCTACCAAGGACAACCAGATGCAAGGAATTACACGCCAAAAGACCATTGATATTTGCCGAGCGAATGGCATTACTGTTCGAGAACTGGACTTTACTCTCACTGAGACATATGGCGCTGATGAGGCTTTCTGTACAGGGACTTTTCCATCGCAAATCCACGTTACGGAGATTGATGGGCGAGTAATCGGTGATGGTAAGAGAGGAGCCGTTACAGAGAGGATACAGCAGCTTTACTCAGAGCTCGTGAGGAAAGATGTTGAGAGGTCAAGGGAGGAGATCAAGGCCGAGGTGGTTAGTCCACGAGACTTGTCGTTCTTGAAGTCAAAACTATAACTGTAATATTGTGGCACGAAATATAGGGCCTAATTCCTACGTTATCACATTAACGAAGGTCTTCGTTTTTGGGGTAATTTAGTGCAACAAATATTACTGGCTCGATTATTATTAATCCTTGATCACTTCAAAGACAGTCTTTCCCAACCCGCCTTTTCCTTTGTATGTCTGATCACAAGCCTCGCGAACTGCCTTGATATCTCTCATATCAACCCTGGCCCCAACAACAGGCTTCACCTTCCCGTCATCCACATAGCCTGTAAGCTTATCCAGGTCCTCTCGGTTTGGATCCAAGAAATGATACATATATGTGACGCCCCATCGCCACGCCCGAAGTCTGCGTATCGCATCTGCTGCATCGAGAAATAGACGTCCGGCAAACGGGATCCTAGGATTTTCTGGTCGCCGCATTACGCTTGAAGCTTGGAGGGTCGAGCCAGATGGAGTCGTTGAGATTGAAACGATCATGCCGGTTGATGGGACCATGAGTGAGAGGAACTCCATGGCTTGACCGGTTGTATCGAAGCAAAAGTCAACGGACTTTGGAGGAACGGCCTCGGCAACTTTCTGATTAGTGTAGTCGATGACTGTGATATTGGTCAGATAGGTCTAGGGGACCAGGATCAGGACTCACTCTGATCCACCGTGCTTTCACCAAGAAGCTCTGGAATCTTGGGGATTTTGGAGGTTGAGACTGTGGTGATGACCTTTCCAGCATGGAATACGTTCTTGGCAAGTTGGCACGCAAGCGCTCCTGTACCGCTTACTAAATACAAAAATCAATATTTCTCTCACAAGCAGTTATGACAAGCGACTTACAGCCACCGGGGATTAACACTGTCTTTCCCTCGAGCGAGCCCTTGTATTGCCCAAGAACCTGCAATGCCGTGACTCCAGCTAGCGGTAGTGATGCAGCATCGGCAAAAGAAAGACTCTCGGGCTTCAGGGAGACGTAGGCATCTGTGCACTTCACATACTCACTCCAAGCACCTGTGTCATAATGTCAGCAGTTAGATTTCATACTTCTAACCAACCATTTCATCATACCTCTCCCAATCTCTGGCAGTCTCGTGTAGACTTCATCGTCCACTTCCAACGCCGTCACTCTCTTTCCAACTCCAACGATGACACCTGCAGCGTCGTATCCAATCTTATACGGGAACCTTGAGAATGTTGACATCAGCTTGTCGTCTGTCTCCAATCTAGGAAGACGAGGTAACTCACTCTTCCTTTACTGCCATCTTGAAGATGCCGGCGGCCTTCTTGACGTCGACTGGATTGATGCTCGCAGCATGGACTTTGATGAGAACCTCATTATCTGCAATGATAAATGGCTTTGGAACCGTTGAGATCTCATAGCCAGATGGGCTAGTATAGTTAGGCGCTGTGATCGAGAGCATATCTGTCGCCATGATTGCTGTTATGCAGATTTTAATCCAACAAGGAGCAATGCAGCGAAGTTATAATAAGCTGTATAATAGGACGGAGACTTTTGCCAGCTACGTGGTCTAAAAGTTCTATTTGACGTCTAGTAAAGCTATCGCTACCTGGGATTGGTAAGACATTTTGACCGTTTTCATTCAAGATCTGGGGCCTCGGCTGCTTTCACCGACCGGAATTGGCTTCTTAATCTCGGTCTAGACTAAAACCTTGTACAGCAAATCAGCCGCCGGGACAACATTCGTCCGGGTACGGAGGCATGTCGTGCCGACTAGTCATTGGAGACCTCGTTTCCTTTGACAGTAATAAAGAACTATCCTGCCATGATCATTGTGGTACGAATGGCCCGTCTTGCACACGGTGAAGTCATTAGAACAATTTTTTGTTTTCCTAACAGTTTCCAGAATTCGTAATAAAATCGAACTGGAATTCACCGTCTAGTCTAACTCTCTGAGTGATTGAACCAAATAATCTATCAGCATTATATCCTCAATTGGCCTTCCTCGCTAGACCCAACCTCGTCGTCGTATCTCGAGAAGCTCCCGATCACAATATTTGGAACGTGATCGTCGCAGTGCTTAGTGTCAACAATATCGCTAAGCAGAGTGTTAGCCTATATCCTGGTAGCTGATTAAATTGTAGGACTTACTAGCTCTCCGTCTCTACCTCTCTTACACACTTGTTATCCAGAAACTTCAACCGGCCAGTCCCTTCGGTATCATTACCGAACTGAACGAACTGAAACATCAATGTCGAAGACGGTTGCCCGCACTTGATGAGGTAGTCAATAGCCCGCTTGATGGAAAACTTGACCTGATCGACACCAGGCTCCCATACCCCATCAGTATACACATAGATGCTCGTGGGTTTGACCTTTCTTCCAACAAGCACCCGATCGAGGATTGTGTCCAAACAGCGTCTCATGTTACAAGTCCCATCGACGGTCGGCATTCGGGTAATCGCTTTCTCGATCTGCCAGCTAGTCTTGCATATTCGTGGCTTCTTAGCGATTTCCGATGCAGCATAGAGCTCCATGCCATCTTCGTCAACAGCCTTTGCAACATAGCTGATGACTCTTGCCGTCTTCTTCACCTTTGTCCTGTACTGTCCCATGGATTTGAAGTTATCGATGAGCATGATCTAAGATCGGCGATTAGTAAAAATATGACAATAGTAGTCAGAAACATACCTGGTCCCTGCCTTTAGCCATCGCAATCTTGATTCGAGCCTCTTCCATACCAGGGAGCCCCATTATCTCCTTCGCCTTACCAGGTACCATGCCAATGGAACTGGCGAAGGAGGAGAGGCTGGGCTTCTCCATCATTTGATACACTTCATCCACTGTAACCTTTGTGACTGCCAGTGAGGATTTTGGTGGAGACTTTGGTACCTGTACCTGAAGTTTACCTGTGTCCATCGACGAAGGAGTTACCTGGGTGACGGATGGCGCTGGTGATGAAGGTCCTGCCGTGGAGTGATCGAGAAAGACCCTAGGGGAAGCACAGAGCTGACTTGGAACTTGGCGGGCTGGCGGCTCAACACTGCCTGCTCGGGAACGGCTGGGTAGGGATGGGTTAGGCACAGTTCTTCGTCTATGTGGAGATATAGGGCGTGCTTGCGTAGACCGGCGACTTGCAGCTGCCTGGCCATTATCGAGTGAGTCTTCCTTTATGTTCTTGATCCTCTTCTCTGCTCGGATCCTGATATTCATCGCTGTCAATCTCTCATCCACACCAGTGAGCATGTAATCCAGTATGATATCGCTCATGTAAGGCGAGATATTGTCATTGCCTCTCTTGTCTTGTAGTGCTAACTTGTGAGATTCCTCAACAGCGGCAAGGCGTTCCACTCCATCGTGGAAGCAAGCATCGTGATCACGTTCTTTTAAGTGACGCTGGGAAGAAATCTCTGCTCTCCTTCGGAGGCGGTATTGTTCGCGAGCTGGTTCACCAGAAATCGACCAGACAAGCACATCGCTGAATACCGCGCCTAGAGCCCAGATATCTGCTGTTGGTGGCAGATCAGTTCTGACAGTGTCTTGAACTGAGAAGTTGGCGAAAATCTCGGGAGAAACTAGACTTATGGTTAGCTTTGTCAATAGATGCCTGATAGCACGTACTGTACATCCTGTTGCCCCTATTCTCTGTTGCCAACTTTCCACCCGAAGTCGAGATTCTGCCAATCTCAGCCAATCCGAAGTCTGTGAGCTTGAACTTGACGTCAAAGCGGGAGTCCTTGTCCTTTTCGGGGAAAACTAGGATGTTTGCTGGCTGAATGTCCTGGTGGACCCTGCAACACGTCAGTATATGGCTCTATCTCTCCTCTACGGCCTCGAATTACCCTGCAAGGAACCAGATCGGAGCTCCATCTGGTCGGTAGAGATCGTGTAGAACGTGCAGAGCATCGAGAAGCTTGAGCAGCCTACTCCACAGTAATCGGAACTCGCTCGGGCTGGCAGGTATAGGCGTGTTCTTGAAGAAGTCCTTGAGGGATCCTCCGGCTGCATACTCGAGAACTATGATGTGTTTGCTTCTTCCCTGGAATGAGAAGGAAGCAAGGTGCTGGGTGATATACTTGTTGTACTTGGTGCGGAGTTTGAGATAAACATCTGTCTCCGCTTTGTAGAGATCTTCTGTCCCAACGCCCTCGTAGACCTTGAACACAACGGGCTGATCTGCCGATGTCGCCAGCCTTCCTCTAGGGTGTACTTGTACTTCCCATAACGTGGCTGTGTCACGCCCGCCACGCTTCTGTGTGAGTTGCTTTTTATAAGTAACAGGTAAAATGGTCTTGGGGTGCACGACACGACTAAAAATCTTGTCTTGCGGAAAAAAGAGAGGTATAAACATCCACTGCTCTCGTAGAAAGTCACCTGCCCATTTGCAAGTTGAGGGAAAACAGCTTTCGTCGAAGGGTAATCGGCGATCATCAAGGCCCTTCACATTTGAACACAACCAACCAATCTCTTGGGGCTGTCCAATAAGTGTCAGGATAGAGAAAACACGAGGGAAGTCGCTGATGATCATATCTGAGCTTGATGCGACTGGAGGCTGTTGAGAGTTCAAGATGATATCGACACGTCGTCCCGTCCAGTAGTTATCCAAAGCGGATGGTATAACGTAAGGGACCTTCTCGCCATCGCCATTGATTCCCTCGCGTAGGTTATCTGCAATATGTTGATGGAAGTGATCCATGGTCTGTGTGAGCATCCTGCCTGTGTATGCAACGTGTGACGAATGTTGAGCGGTACAAATGGCTATCGATTCTGAAAGAATGGAAATTGACGTATTTGCCACTTTTGAGGTGTGTGCAGCAAAAGGCGAAGTAGATGGGATGTAATGGTGTACCAAATGAGAGCATGAGACTCACTGATTGGGGTCTGGGATGAAGATATAGGTCACGGGATGGTGGGTGAAGGCAGGCAGCCGTCACCTTTTAGCACTTGGATGTACCTACTGCGCCTTAATGACTTGCCTTGCCCTGACTTAGGTGCAAAATGCCTAACACAAACGTGGCGATGTAGAAATTGATATGATTCTACTGGCCTACCTCAATGATATGCTTCTGTTCATCAGCCACAGAAGTCCTCACAGGTCCAAACGGTTGAGGGCGCCCATGACGAACTACTGCGTAACCAATTGGGAGAGTAAACTTCTCAAGCTCTGGTTCAACCCTGTGAGCCGCCTTGCGGCATGTCTCAGACGAAGATCAGATATTGGTGGGCAAAACCAGGCAATAGGCGCAAGGTTGCCTTGCGGCTGATGAAGAGCGAAGCAGGGGTTTATTGATCATTCTGTCTATATGTGGGTCTTCTATGCGCCTGGAAACTGTGGTGGGCAGATTTGACAGCACTGTGTGTATGCGGGCTCTGTGCGTGTTATGATAAGAAATGGTCCATCCTAGCCATCTTACCTTGGGGAGGTGCTCAAGTCAGACAATCCCCAAAGACTCCTCTTTCGACCGCTTTAGTGCTCTACCAGAAAGGAACTTGAATAGTAGCATCCACAAGATGAAAGTAATACACATAAGAGGGAAACATATGGCAGCAAAGAGCTTGAATGCTCCCGGATGGAAAGTTACCGCATCCCGGACATCCGTGGCAGCCTGATTGATCTCGACAAGCCCACTCTGGAAGAAAGCCTTGTTACAAGTCATTCTGGTCAGCAAAGCCTTGCAAATCAAGAAAACATCGCAAGGCACTTACAGCTACAAATGTCCCAGGCAGAAATGCCAATGTGACGCAGGTGATAACGTGCATCGAGATTGTCTCCTTCTCCGTTTTATAAGCGATTCGCTCCATCTTTTCCGATTGCGTGTGCGAGCTCTCTGTAAAAATGCGGCTGACCTGCACACTGCGGTACTGTAAGATGCCGTCGAACTGATTGAGAGAGGAATGATCAGCAGGTGGAGGTGGGCTGCGGGTTCTGCAAGACCTTACCAGATCCTTGCCCTGCTGCAGGCAAGACAACAGAGATTCTACCTGGGTGGCCCGTATCTCTAGATTCTTCCTGATGCGCTCCACGCGGCGAGAAAACGAAGCCAGTTCATTTTTACAGGAGGTCTTGATCTTCTCTGGAAAGTTAGTACGACTTGCTAGATCCTCATAGTGCTCAATGATGTCTCGGAGAGCTTGACGATTCAGCTGCATCACCAGCCGGAAACTCTCCAACTGGTCTGCTAAGAAATGCAGATGCTGGAACTCCTTGAACGAAAATGTCTCAAGGACCATCAGGCTTTCAAGCTGCTTGGCGAGTCCGGTGTCTTCCTCATTCGCTGGAAGCCCCGCTTTGTTGGACGCCACAGGTTGCACAGCAGATGAACATGTTCCCTTCTCACTGGTTGGGGAAAAGCACGAGATGAGGGGTTTCTGAGCCCATCGAGCCAGCGCGTTTGAGCTTTCTGTAAGTTCTGTCTTGTTGGTCAAGACGCGCGTGATAAATTTCAATCTTAGGTTAGGCTCCTTGTCGATTCGGGCTGTTCTGGCCTTTTTCAGTACCTTTCGGATCTCAATCTCGAAGTGATTGATGCATTTCCGCCATGACTCGTCACACCACTCTAGATGAATGAGATGCGTCAGCAGAGTGGCTACAAAAGATCCTGGTAAGTCCTTGGCTGCAGCGGAGCTGAGTAATGTCTCCTCTGCTATGACTGCTTTGATCCTCTCTTGCATGACACTATTGGCCTTGATATTCAGCCAAAATGTCTTTCCCTGGCCAAAGTCGTATTTATGGTGGACCGCCATTTGCCGAATGTTCCAAACGACTTGCCCTCCATCATCAGTCGACTCCTCAATCGACCGCAGTAAATATTGCACAGTATGCTCCCGACCTGACCGGCCAAGCTCTGGGATCTTGGTGATTTTGTCTTCGGGCGCGTCAAGAGTATCGTAGCTGTTGAACCCTGTCATATGGTAGTCAAGAGGTTCGCTGCTAACACCAAAGGACGACAAAAAATCCACAAAGCTCGCTCCAACCTGGTAAAAAGAAGATAAGAGTGAATAACTCTCGCGCGAGCAATTCAAGCGATGGCGCGAAGAGTCCGACCCAATGAAGCTGTAGGCATCAGTCTAGTCCATTTCCGCCTTCCGGAAGTGCTGTACCTACGCCATACAAAACTAGGGATCCTTTCGGTTCTGCTGCAAGTGCTTGCGTAGATCAGTGGGGCTCTCTACCACTTGTTCACTGTACCCTGGGAGACCATTAGATACTGCGCAAGCAACTCCGCGAGCTGGTGAAATGGATCAAACAACATACCTTTTAGAGTATCGCTTTTTTCTATGATATTTATATCTTCCTGTTTCTGATCAAACAGCCTTGTTTTTGGTGCTTCAAGAAACAAGCGATAACTGTTGAGGATCTCTGCCCTCTGACATGGGTTCAGCAAATTACAGGGGTACGAGTCCCACCGTTCACAGTGCTGCTTCAGTAGATCATATTTATCCATTGTTCGAAGAAGGACGTGTTAGAAGAGGCTTTGGAAATGAGTTTGATGGAAATCATTTCAATCATAGAGGACATCCAAGCAGCTATTATACGGTTCAAGGCATTCTGATTGTCGTTTATTTGGGCGGAAAAGGTTAGCCCTCCAGCCACTAACATTGCTGGAATCGACACACTGTAACTTGATCCCGAATGTTTCTCAACAGTCCACAGCCTTATTTACGTGCACCCACAGATCGAACTCATTTCTTCTTCTTTTTGGTGCGCAACTCACAAATATCCAACTTGTCATCCTGTTTCAACAGCGGTCAGCTCAAAAGTCCACTTCCAAGCCACGTGAAACAGACTTCGCTCAGTTCCTTGCCGTCTGGCAGTGTAAACACATATTCTCCGTCTTTAGACTGGCATTCGAGACACTGTTAGCGCCCGTGTATGCAATCGGGTGGTCACGCAGATGAGGCTCACTTCGACAATGATCGAGTCATCCTTGAACTTGCGCCGTAGCCAAGTCTGCAGGACCCTGCCAGAAAGCAGGTAGTCGGGGAAACTAGCTTCTGTCATGATCGCTCTCGTGTATGGGGCGTAAGGCAGATTTGTCTGGGTAAGGTAGACCTCGTAAGGCATAATGCCCTGCCGCTCCAGGGGTTTAAATGCCTCGGGCGCAGCTCACAATGACTGGCAGGCTTGAAAGTCCAGGGGCTTTTCCGCAGAGCCGCACTTACGATGCCCGTTGTAGTTAGTCCCCAGATGTTGGTGATACGTCTGGCCTGGTGCAGAAGAGTACTGCCTATCACACTATCACCTGCGACATGAGCCAATTGAACCTTGACACTGGGCACCCTCTTCATGGCGAATGCGCGAAAGCGCTTCAAGAGCGGTGAAGGGTTACTGCCACTTGTGTTGACTATGAACACCAGCCAACGATCATTTGTGATGGTGCAATGAGCTCGTAGCTGTGATTGCATGCCCTTAGCTGCACCTTTGAAAGGACTATCTTCCGCGTAAACTACAGAGAGAATAAGACTATCCTTCTTTCTCACTGGGACGACTTATTGAAGTACTCAAGACTAGACCTGTTATAATATACTCAGTAGTACTACGGATTAAGGTGATGTAAGAGTAAAAGTAAAGATATAAAGTATGCTATAGCTTAGAGTTTTAATAAAAATTAAAGTAACAGCTAAGTATTTAAGTTATTATATTTTTTATATAAATAAATAATTTAAGATTAAAGTTTGTTAACTTATTTATATAGTACTATTTATATTTTTATTATTAAATAATATAATCTATTCTTAACAACCCTTAATACCTGTACATTATCCTTAGTATCTTACTATAATCTACTCTTAACTTCTAATTTAATGCATAGAGATAACTTTATTTAATAAAGCATTGCCTTTTTTTCTTTATTACTCTTTATTTCCCATTCTTAGCCTCTTTATCTTAACCCCAAGCTCAGCCAAGAACTTAATGTTATTGTCCTCATTGCGCAGATCACCAACGGCCTTCGCTTTTTCCAAGAGTCTCGCTCTACGAGTAAGACTTGGATCTATCCCAAGTCCTGCAAAAATCCCATAAGATACCAGAGATACCTTCGTTAAGTCTTTCCTTCTTGCCTGTTGTATCAGATGCGCGAGCGTGATAATGAGGACTTGGTCTATGGAAAGGGAGTAATCCGGAAAGAATTTGCCTAAGATTTCTTGCTCTTCAGATGGAACAAGCGCCAATAAAGAAAAGACACGGTCCCTCTGGTCGCCGCATCTAGATTGTCTGTGGTGCTCGAGCAGATCTTGCAGCCATGACGATGACGATGGGCGGAAATAAATACGTCCTCTGCGTGTCTTTATCAGAGCTAGAGCAGGAACTAAATCGACCTCCTCTCCATAAGGATCGTAGGTCTTACCCATACTCCATAAGGGTGAATATGCAAAAGGCGAAGTTCTGGTTGCCTCGTTGAGCAGAAACTCAAAGTCGCGTAAGCCTATGTGATTACCGCCGCAATAAAGCCGGACATTTCCATTGGCAATGAACTCCTGGACAACCCAGAAACGTGTCCAGTATGGACGGCTGGCTAATTCAAGTATTTGTCCGCTCCAACTGAATCCGCCATGAGTCAAAGATGAGTCCCAAATGAGCGACATCGCCCCAGTCTCATGAGGGAGTCCAAGCCAAACAGAAACTAAAGCAGCTTCAGAGTATGTTTGACCCATGTACCTGACCTGAGCATTGCGTTCGTCGTCATCGTTTTGGTTGATGCATATGGCATCTACCCAGATACCAGAGGAGCCAAATGCTGCAGAGTAGCCCAGGTAATAGAGACAATTCCATAGATTAGGTCTAACTTCAAATGAATGACCATTCAAGTAGATTGTTTTAGACCGACTGCCGGTACCCCAGGTGTAGGACACAGCCGTATATGGAGGCGCACGATTTCGTGGGATAGTGACAAGCTCGAAACATAGTTCGGGTGAATTGGATTCCAATGGACGGAGGAGCCGAAGCTGGTCAGACTTGATGTTTTCTCGATATGTGAAGCTCATTCGTGATAATGCCAGAAAAGGGTTTAATTATTTGCAAGTAAAAGAGAATTGTGTTCTTTTGCTGCGGTAGCTACTTCAATCTGCCTCATAGTAAAGAACAAAATTTCAAAAAGAGAATATAAGAATTGAAGATAAAAGCAGTTAATTTATATTTATTAATACTTTTATAAGTTTTGATTCATACTATTTATAAAACTTATCCTTTATTGGACAATGTGAGTTCTGGAATTACAGGATACTCCACAAACCCAGCACCAGGCGTTTCCTCGCTGGTTTCAGCTGCTACCCATTCAGTAGATAGATCAACAATGCACACAAACCCACTTGCAGAGTAATTGGCGAGGCAGCATGAGCGGTTTTCAACCCATGACTCGCTTTAAATCACCGCGGCGGAGTCTTCGAGAGCCTTGAAAATACAGGGCAATCACAGGGCAATGAGGGGACAGAACCTCAACTGGAAAGCTGAGGGTGGCATTGAAAAGTGGGTGTTGGTGACATACAAGTGGCGATGCAGAGCAGAAATGCCTATCACAATATTACCTGCAGCTGTGGCCAATTGAACCTCGATACAAGGCACCCCTCAGACTATAAATGCGTAAAGACGCTTGCAGAGCGGTTAGGAATCATCGCTCCCGGCCTCAACCGGGACAGGCAGCCTAGGGAAAATAAGATCACAGAGGCCCTTGGGCTTAAGCGATGGGAGGGTCTAGATACAGAGAGAGTGTTTTGCTGGGTTTATTTGGGCATTCGATCCTCCCGAAACAAATAAGGATTTTCAAGGGAATAAAAGGACAGAGAGTACAGGGTATATCGTGGCTTGAAACTGCAACGGGGATTGGAGTGATGGCTGAGACAAGGCAGAATGGCTTGGCCATTTTCAGTTTTCAGCCGCACGCGATGGCAAACAACGCGTCTGAGGCAGCGCTGCCACGAAGCATCATGAAGTCTCAAAGAACAGTGCGAAGATTCTGGCATAGCTAAGTTTGAGCTACGCCGAGTTCACTGCAAGTCATTCCAGCTTTATGAGTCGTTGTTTAGACAGGACCTTATCCCCTGAAGATAGTGGAATGGCGACCCCGCAGGCCAAAAACGGGGCTGCACCACCATTCTATCGTCTCAGCTTTGATACTGATGGAGAGAACCAAATATCTACGTCTGACCGGGCACCTCTAGTCCCACAGTTTCTCGAATATGGTACGTCCCCTATTCAAGATCAAGGTCCGTTACTGAACTGAGATACGCACAGAACTGCAACCCGTTCCTGCCGTCGCAAGGCATGATCCTGCATTGTCTGTGGCTGACCATGTCTCTGAGTCCCAAATCCGCGCACCGATTCCTTCAGACCTTGAAATTGCCGCCGGGATCGACTTCAACTCAATGACGGAAGAGGATATGTATGAGATGGCTCATCTGACTTGTATGAACCCTCACCTCATTCATCGTCGCTTTCACTGACGCGCATGTCTCATAGATACAGCAGTTTCAACAGACCCCCAACAGTTCTATGAGAAACATCGTCTCCGGCCGAAGCGATTCATAAATCAGCGTTATACAGAGATCCTAGTCGGCATCACAGTTTATAACGAACCGAAGCACCTACTACGTCGAACCTTACTGAGTGTTGTTCAGAACATCTGGTACCTAAATATCCGCACACAGTCAAAAGTCTGGAGAGAGGAATCCTGGACTAAGATCGTGGTTTGTATCCTGATCGACGGTATTGAGTCCGTGGACCCTGGCGTTCTCGACGTACTCACTACTATTGGGCTCTATCAGAATGGATTATGCAAAAAGTTGACAGAGCAGGGGGAGGAAGTGACGGGACACCTTGTGAGTCTACACTACTACGTGAGTCTTGAACACTCTCTAACATGGATCAATTTCGCTTCCAGTTTGAGTTTTCATCTCATTTGGCAACCCATCTAGGCTGCGAGGACTATCCAGATGGCGACAATGACTCCCCGAACCTTGACTCACGGTCGATGAAATTTCCAGTACAGCTTATGCTACTTATGAAGGCTTCAAACTGCGGCAAGCTCAACTCGTACCGGTGGCTTTACAATGGATTCGCTACAGTCTTGGACCCCAATATCACAGTTCATCTCGACGTCGGTACGAAACTGGGCAAGCAGGCGCTATTCAAGCTCTGGAAGGAATTCGATCTTGAGCCTATGCTTGCTGCAGCCTGTGGAGAGATCTCTTGCTCTTTGGGCGGTAACTGGCTCAACATTCTCAATCCCATCGTTGCCGCCCAAAACTTCGAGTACAAGGTTGGATTTCAGCTTGATAGGACGTTTGAATCTGCAACCGGTTTTCTGTCTCTCTTGCCCGGGGCCTGTTCTGCTTACAGGTTTGTACAACAAAATCGACTGCCACAATTCAATGCTGACTCGTGTTCACTGTCTAGATACGTGGGCAGTGCTGGTAAACCGCTAGAAGATATGCTTCTCGGCGACCCAACATGGATCCAAGACCACGGTGGCCTTCGCCCTTCCCTGTCCCCCGTCAACCTAAATCGCCACCTCGCAGACGATAGAGTCATTTGCTTCAGAATAATCAGCAAAACAAACACGCATTGGCTCTTGAAATATGTTCCAGTCACCGCCACCACTGACATCCCCATGACAACAACGGACTTCATCAACCAAAGGCGACGATGGCTCAATGGCGCTTTCTTCTCGACCATTTATGTTTTGAAGAGATGTGGACACTTATGGAGGTCTGACCACACTCGAATGCGCAAGTTGGCATTTTTCATCCCTCTCCTTCATAGTGTTCTCGCTCTTGTCTTGGCTTGGTTCTCGCTTGCGGCGTTTCTACTCACGACATTCACTATCAACAGCATCTCCGGAGATCCTCCAAAGGATGCGCCGGCGGGAGGATTCCCATTTGGAAAAGCAACACCAATTGTTAACGCCGTAATTCAGATAGTGTACTTGGCGACAGTATTATTCCAGTTTATACTCGCACTTGGAAGTCGCCCAAGGAATCATCGAATCAGCTATATCATATCATTCGCCATTTTCGGACTTATTCAGGCGTATCTAATCATGAATCTGGTGTATCTCGTAAAGAGAGTTGCAGACTACAAGGCCGACGATACTGGGTCGAGCAATTATGCCTATATCGGGGAGTTCTACGCCGACATTGGACAGAGCACTATCATCGTCGCTGGGTTTTCCGTTTTCGGCGTCTATATTCTCAGCGCTCTTCTGGCCCTTGATCCATGGCATCTCCTCACCTCTTTTGCACAATTCCTCTTTATATCATCATCTTATGTCAATATTCTCAATATCTACGCTTTCAGCAACACACACGATGTTAGCTGGGGAAGAAAGGGTCGACATCAAGATACTGAAGCGGGCCAGACACAAGAAGGACCAAGGCCAGCTACCATCGAGAGACGATTCACGTTTTCCGACCAAGATCCGAACATTCGATCAGCCACCACCCAGCGTGATGAAACTCCCGAAGCGAGAAATAAAGAGTACCAAGAGGCGCTAGTCCGAGCGACGGCTGAAGACGAGACAGCGAGTCGTGAGAGGAAGGGCCCTCAGATTCTCGCAGTAGCAGACGCCATGATGGAGTTTCGCACGATTCTGCTTGCGTCATACATTTTCTCAAACATTTTCGTTTGTCTTATCGTCATGAATGACAGCCTCAAAATTTTATGGTGGCTTGGTGACTCGTACTGGCATAAAGTTTGGTTCTTCCGTGTATGGCTGTGGGCAAACTCGATCAGCTTTCTAATCAGATTCGCTGGCTGTTTATGGTATCATGTAGTCAGGGTATTCAGCGGGTTCTTCCGTGTCACCTTGATGTGATATGAGATTTTGTATATAGCAGTCCAGTATAGTAATGAACTGTGAGACCAGCGGTACATTGAAGTAAATACTATCCATCCTTACTCTAAGATATCTTATAATTAATACACTGGAAGGTTAACCTAGAGCACATGCCGAAGCATCTCGGCTATGCATATCTTTACCTAGGCCCATATAAAGACAACCATGCAGCTCTACAGTCCCTCGACGAATCAGCGCAACAGATGTGTGCTGGAACTCTCAGTGCATCAATACCTGACTCTTGGTAGAACTGCGTTAACAGAGAGTAGAAGTTAGGACAAATATAAAAGCATCAAGATTATAAGAGATAACCCTCAATGATTGCATTCTTCCATCTCTCAAGATAAAAAGAGACCTGCTCAGTCTACGAGGCGCATTTTCTTTTATTTTCCGTCCGCATTGATCGATTGCTGGCAAGGGTAAGCACCAACTGTTCGAGCCGCCCTGGATGGCGCATTACCAGTCGCAAGGATGAAACGAACTTCCTAGATTACATAATCGTGGCAACCGACTCTGGCCGTATAGCTGTTCTTGAGTATCTGTCGCCTCAAAACCGTTTCTCCCGCATTCACTTGGAGACGTTCGGCAAGTCTGGCGTGCGTCGAACGATCCCTGGCGAATATCTAGCTGCCGACCCCAAGGGCCGAGCCTGCATCATCGCGTCTATCGAAAAGAACAAGCTCGTCTACGTCCTCAATCGCAACTCTCAAGCCGAACTCACTATATCCTCCCCTCTCGAAGCGCATAAACATGGAGTGCTTGTTCTATCCCTCGTAGCCCTCGATGTGGGATATTCGAATCCTGTCTTTGCAGCTCTTGAGACAGACTATTCAGAGTCGGACCAGGATTCCTCTGGACAAGAGATGCCCGACGTTGAACTCGTTTACTACGAGCTGGATCTAGGTCTTAACCACGTGGTCCGCAAGTGGTCGGAAACTGTCGACTCCACGGCATCACTGCTCTTCCAAGTCCCTGGCGGGAATGATGGTCCAAGCGGCGTCCTTGTGTGTGGGGAGGAAAGCATTACGTACCGACATTCGAACCAAGACCCTCTTCGTGTCCCTATTCCAAGGCGTCGGGGAGCTACTGAAGACCCGCAACGCAAGCGCACTATCATTGGAGGTGTGATGCACAAGCTCAAAAATAGCCCTGAAGCGTTCTTCTTTATGCTACAGACGGAAAATGGCGACCTCTTTAAACTCACCTTCGACCTGCAAGATAACGAGGGTAGTCTAACAGGAGAGGTGCGGCGCATCAAGATTAAGTATTTTGATACACTCCCTGTTGCGAGCAGTCTATGTATTCTTAATAGCGGGTTTCTCTTTGTTGCTACTGAGTCTGGTAATCATCATTTTTATCAATTTGAAAAGCTCGGCGACGACGATTCAGAGCCTGCAGTTACCAGCGACGATTTCCCTACCGACCCTCGTGCTGCTTATCAGCCCGTATACTTCTACCCACGCCCTCTAGAGAATCTCAACTTGGTAGAAAGCATCGATTCTTTAAGTCCTCTTCTGGACTGTAAGGTTGCTGATTTGACAGGAGAAGACGCGCCGCAGATTTATTCGGTATCCGGCAACGGTGCGAGGAGCCATTTTCGGATGCTCAAGCATGGGCTAGAGATTAACGAGGTTGCGACTTCTGAACTACCTGGAACAGTCTCTGGTGTCTGGACCACGAGATTGACAAAACACGACACATATGATGCATATATCATTCTGACCACATCGGATAACACATTGGTCATGAGTGTCGGAGATGAGGTCGAGCAGGTAAGCGATTCGGGATTTCTCACCTCTGTGACCACCCTTGCCATACAGCAAATTGCGGACGATGGTCTCGTACAAATTCACCCTAGAGGTATACGACATCTCCGTGGCGGGGAAATCAACGAATGGCCTGCTCCCCAACATCGATCCATAGTAGCTGTTGCTACAAATGAACAACAGATTGCAGTTGCTTTAAGCTCCGGGGAGATTGTCTATTTCGAGGTAGACAGCGATGGATCGCTTGCCGAGTATGACGAGAAGAAGGAGATATTCAGCACAGTGACCTGTCTGAGTTTAGGACCAGTTCCTGAGGGACGGGTCCGAAGCCCTATGCTGGCGGTGGGATGCGAAGACTGCACAGTTCGAATCCTTAGCTTGGACCCAGATTCCACGCTTGAGAGCAAGTCTATACAGGCGCTGACTGCGGCACCCTCGTCGCTAAGCATCATGGCGACGGAGGATCCATTATCGCATAGCTCGGGGCTATACCTGCACATCGGCCTGAGTTCTGGTGTCTATCTGCGCCCTGGATTGGATGAAATTACCGGAGAGTTATCAGATACGCAAACAAGGTTCCTTGGTCTTAAGCCTATTAAGCTCTTCCAGGTGACAGTCAAGGGGCAAATCTGTGTTCTAGCTCTTGGCTCCAAGCCATGGATGGGGTATACTGACTCTAAGCGAGGATATATGATGACTCCTCTTGATTGCGATGAATTGGAGTGGGGATGGAACTTTAGCAGTGAGCAGTGTGAGGAGGGTATCATCGCGATTCACGCCAACTTTCTACAGTAAGCTTTCTACAGTAATTCTTCCCTTCCTACACATTTTCGAGCCTTGCTCTGGCCTGTGCCGTATCTGACGGCTCTTTTGCACATTGTTCGCTAACCTACCCATCAGCATTTTCTCCATCGAAAACCTGTATGATAATTTGGTGCGGAAATCTCTGCCTCTCACATACACACCGCGCCATTTTGTTAAGCATCCCCATGAACCATACTTCTACACGGTGGAATCGGACAACAATACACTGGGTCCTGAACTACGTACAAAGTTGCTGGCGGCGGCAGCTGAAACCCAAACGAATGGAGATGCTAAACTACTCCCACCAGAAGAGTTTGGCTATCCCCGTGGTTATGGTCGATGGGCCTCTTGCATAAGCGTTGTCGATCCCACTGGCGAGCAAATCCTTCAGAAGATCGAGCTTGAAGGTAATGAGGCTGCTATGAGTGCTGCGGTGGTTCTATTCACTGGGCAGGATGGCGAGAACTTCCTGCTCGTAGGTACTGGCAAAGATATGATCCTCAATCCTAGGCAATTCTTAGAAGGATACATCCATGTCTATCGATTCCAAGAAAACGGGAGAGAGCTGGAGTTCATTTATAAGACCAAGGTAGAGGAGCCTCCGATGGCGCTTGTGGCCTTCCAAGGTCGACTAGCCGCCGGAATCGGCAAAGCTCTACGGATCTATGATCTGGGCTTGAAGCAATTACTTCGAAAAGCCCATGTCGAAGTGGCACCACAGTTGATTGTATCATTGAATACTCAGGGCAGCCGTATCATTGTCGGCGACCTCCAGCAGGGCGTGACAATGGTTGTGTTCGACCACGGGTATCAGAAGCTAATCCCTTTCATCGATGACACAATTGCACGCTGGACAACCTGTACGGCCATGGTTGACTACGAATCGGTTGTTGGTAGTGATAAATTTGGTAACCTCTGGATTGTCCGATGCCCCGAGAAAGCCAGCCAAGAGGCCGACGAGGGAGGTAATACTCTCCTAAATGCACGGGATTACCTCCACGGCGCGTCAAACCGACTTGACTCGGTGGCGCACTACTTTGCTCAAGATATACCAACCAGCATCACCAAGGCCAGCCTCGTCGTGGGCGGACAAGATGTCATTGTCTGGAGCGGTTTGCAGGGTGCTATCGGCGTACTCATCCCCTTCGTCACACGCGAAGACGCCGACTTCTTCCACACACTAGAAGTGCAGATGCGCGCTGAAGATCCGTAACCTGTCGGTCGTGACCACCTTATGTATCGTGGCTATTACGTGCCGGTCAAGGGCGTTATAGACGGAGACCTCTGCGAGCGGTTCAGATTACTCCCCCTAGATAAGAAGCAGCAGATCGCGGGCAAGCTCGATCGCTCTGTCAGGGAGATTGAACGTAAAATCTCTGTAAGTATTGTTAATCCTTTCCCGGCTTTTCATGTCTAGCATGGACTGTGCATACTGACTGAATCCAGGATGTCCGAACCCGATCCGCTTTCTAATGGAGTTACGAAGAGGATGTTTTTGGAAGCCGAGACGGGTGAGTTTGAGTCGAACAGTTTACTGCAGGATTACTGCGATCAAATGCATCGAAGACCGAGAAAGAAAGTGATCTGGTTGCTTGGTCACGCCTCTAACCCCCAACCCACAACAGGGGTCCCCTGTGCGTACTCCATAGCTTTCGCGCCATTCTGATACCTGTGCTACTGATATTTCCAGGCAAATCCCGCTGTAGCACCAAAAAGAGTCTGTCTTGCTGAGGCTCATCTTTTATAACATACAGTCAGTTCGAGTTCGAGTATCATCACCGAGCAGACCCCAGCTCAATTGGCATATCATGTCACGACTACCCACGTACCCTGTAAACTCGAAAGAATAACGGGTATGGGGCTGTGGGGTCATTTTAGTGCAAAGATTTTGGGCTCAGACTCTTGACCATTCCATTTGCTGCTATGCTCAGTTATTTGTAGCCCCTGTCTCTCTTACCGTTCCCTCTAACCGTAGTACTGCGCGTTCACAGAGTATCTCGCTTGCAAAAAGTTAAATAAGCGCTGTCGCTGACCGCAGCCTTTCTCGAGGTTTCAGGTCCCCGATACGCTCCCAAGCGCCCGTTGCTGAGCGCCCGGCACTGAAGGTCATTGCATGATCGCCAGTTGCATTACTGGGAGTCCGCAGCGATCTTCCGTCACATGTCTACGGAAATCTCTGTCAAAAGTGCTACCTTGAATGATATAAACAGGCTAGAGGCTGAGTCAATTATATGTTAGTGTGACACTGTGGAACTCAATTCCCCCCCAATCCCCTAATGACTTTATAACTTATAGACTTCTAATAAAAAGATTTAAATTAATCATCATTATAGTTTTTAATCTATTAAAGTTTAAGCTGCTCTTATAACTCGAGGTACTCATAGGGATTGTGAGGTTTATGTTGATATATATTACGCCGCATCTATTTGAAAAAGGACTCTATCTACTGGGAGATTCTGATTAAGGTACCGCTTTTGTTTTCACATCTCAACCCGATAATATCCAAATCCAAATAGATTACCGAAACAACCAGCTAATCCATAGCTTACAACAATACACGTGACGCTGATGACATGGTTCTGCAAAGAAGGGGCTACAGCGACCAGTCTATGATTCGTGGGTCTTTCCTCCACAACAATGTTGAAACCTATCGTCGTTGGGCAGGGTCGTGATTCTCGCACAGTTTGCAAGGCTCGTGACGGCAAGCCTGTTGCCGAGAGCTCAGTACGTAACCCACGCAAGATGTCTGCCCTGCAGAATTCGTAGTCCCGCAACAGTGGCACCACCATCCGTAGGGTATCAGGTAATAGTTGGCAAAACATCTATCCCTTTCACAGACCCCCTGAACGGAAACGGTGTTTGTAGTGGTAGGAGAGGACCGCAACAGTGTTCCAGTTCGCCTATTGCGCCTTGCTGGTGTCCACAGACAAGTTTATACACCCAGGTCTGACACATGATGGTCGTCAAGGGTATGAACTTGATTTAATGAACCTTACAATGAGCCAAATAAAGACACCGGGCAAAATGGTTGACCTTATTACGCACTATCTTTCTAAACTTGACATTGATTGGCGACATCTCCAGGTTGAAGCCAAGGTGTAGGACTGACTGTAAATACACTTCTGAGATGTTGGTCATCCTTCCGTGACAGAAAATTAGGGGAGCGGCTGGCTTGGCTGTTTCATTGGGTACCGATTCTACGGAATACGACCATTGCCAATGGTATCACCAACAGACAACGGCTAATGCGGAACGCAGCTTATGCGTCGAGGTCTTACTGTCAACGTCATTTCCAGCACATAATGCCAGCGCTCAATAGACTTTAGACCACTCTTGCTCGATACGAGAAGTCTGGCCTTTTGTTGGTCGTGAAATGTCAATGATTGAGTCTCATGATGGCTGTGCACTTTTGTTGGCACCGACCAGCAAACGCAGGTTCATTCCCACCAATTATAGGTTATTTATGGAAGCCGGGACATCCGTCGTGTCCCGGATTTGTGAATTACGAAACAGGGCAACATAAATATCGTGACTAGCGACGAATTTGGGAACACCGAGGCGCTTGGAGGGGCATTCATGCATCAGTCTATTTTTCCCCCATGGGCGATCAATTGGCGCGTAAAAAGAGTCCTTCGGCCAGAACAGTAGAGTGAATTTACTACACGACCTATGACAGAGCACAGACTTCGTATTCGTTACAACCACTCTAAAATAGTCAAGATTTTTGCAACACCTTGCTCATCGCCCTCCACCGTCCCAGCCTTGTCCTCATCAACCCAGCCGATAGTGTAGCTTCCACCAAAGTCAATGATCCATGCATTATCATCTTGATCTATGAGAACATTCTCCGCTTTGGCGTCACCCCATATGATGCCCTTCTCGTGAAGAATGTCAAGTGAATTGCGAATTTGAGTTGCCCAACGTTTCCTTAACTGTGGGGTGCTTGCAGAAGCTTTGGCCTCGGACAGTACACTCTTCTTGTCAATCCAGGAGAGCAGCATTCCTAGAAGCCCGTTGCCTTCCCGAACCACGCCCACGAGTCTGCAAATATAGGCTTGAGGTGCAGGAGGTATCTGAGATTCGGCGATCTTCTTCAACGTGAGAAGTTCCTTCTTTGCATGTGATGGGCCAAAGGAGAGTCCGAACTTCTTGAAGAAACATTTGAGGGGTTGGCCATCTTGATTAGCGACGGTAATGCACGTTGGCGGTTTGATAAAACTGTCTTCCGGTCGACCATAGGATACTTGAACTTGAGATGGGGTGTAGGATTGAGTCCAATGATCCAGCTGCGACAAGAAATCGGAGTCGAATTTGACAATGGGGCTACTCCATCCATGGTTCTTGGTGTCGAGCTCTTTGGGCTGTAGCTCATCATCCACAGCTTCGAGATGGCAGACAAAGGTTTGTTCGGGGAAGTAGTAATGAGCCAAGGTCGGCTGCCTAACGACGTGAGGTTCGGAGGATGGCGCAAGTCGAGCAATCAAAGGCTCGAAGCAATTCAGTAGCCACTCGTGGGCATCCTCCTCGTAGAATTCATCGATTTCAACTTCTCCCGACCGTAAGAGCTCGAGACACTTGAAGTACTGGTCTGTGATGGCGGGAGATCGAATGAATTGACTGGGACAAATATGGCAGTAGAAGACATAACCAGAGTTAGATCGGATGATCAGATCACAGTCATCCTCAATGTCGTGCACTTGCCAGTAGGCTAGATCATGTCGCATGTCTGCGGTGATATCTTTTCATAGGCAGTTTTGGGATTATGAACAAAGGAGAAACATGTCGTCGAAGGTAGAAGATTGAATCAGCGGTACAGTTGGTGCAAAGTTGGTGCCTAATGACTCAGGCCATAACATAAGGCATTTTTGATCTGTGTTTCATCTGCCGCCACAAGTGCAAATAAAAATAAATAGCAGAGCCTATTAAACTGAATTGTGTTATTTATTAATCTATTTTAACTTCTAGTTTTCTATTACCCCTTTTTTAGTCTTCCTTTTAGTTATATAATTAGTATTATCTATAACTAAGGCTTATTTAGGTTAAATTACTTATAGCCTTATATAATCTCTTTAAATTATATAATATTACTAATTATACTAATATTATAACTTTAGGTCTTTAACTTTAAGCTCTTAAATCTAATATAGTTAATAAGTAAGTGCAATAGATAAGTAAGTATAACACTTTTCAATATATACTTTATTATCTATAT